>JAQQTO010000022.1:3115000-3602500 GCA_029884595.1 Ormosia semicastrata | reverse complement strand
AGCCCACTGTCTTTTAAATTCCGGGCCAAGCCCACCGTCTTTTAAATTTTGGGCCAAGCCCACCGTCTCTCAAATTCCGGGCCAAGCCCACTGTCTTTCCAATTTTGGGCTAAGCCCATCGTTTTTAAATTAGGCCAAGCCCACCGTTTTTAAATTAGGGCCAAGCCCACCGTCTTTTAAATTTGCCAAGCCCATCGTCTCTCAAATTTTCGCCAAGCCAATTGCTGTCTCTCAAGTGCCCAAAATTTCGCTCAACGGTCTCTCAAATTTCAGGCCAAGCCCGCTGTCTCTCAAGTTCAAATTTCGGCCAAGCCCATTGTCTCTCAAATTCTCGGGCCAAGCCCATTGTCCTTTAAATTGGGCCAAACCCATTGTTTTTAAATTTCGGGCCAAGCCCATTGTCTTTTAAATTTCGCCAAGCCCATCTTTTTTTAAATTTACGGGCCAAGCCCATTGTCTTCTTCACATTCTTTTCGGGCCAAACCCATCGTTTTTAAATTTTAGGCCAAGCCCTTTTAAATTACTGTCCGTTTACCTTTTTCGGTTGTAAAGTCACCCAAGATCTTTTTTTAAAAAATTCAAAAAAAAAAAACCAATGTCAACCGAAATTTCGATGATTTTTCGTTGACAATGTAGTGACGTCTTTGGCTTTACTGCCGAAGTTTCACTTTGGTAGGATTAACGATGTTGCGACAACTCGTAAATCCACGTTTTTAGCTCATTGGTTTCCAAGCGGCGTCTTTACCTTGTCCATTCACCTCATCCCACACACTTCTTAGGACAAAATTTGAGTTTATTTCTTTACTTGGTTTCTTACGACGATAAAAAAGAAAAATCACAATTTTTCTTTTATCTAATAAGAAACAAGTAAAGAGGGCAACTTGTGAACACCCAATTTTGACCAGGACTAAAAGAAAAAATAATAAAAAAGAAACAAAAAAGAGAAAAATAAAAAAATAAAAAAAAAAAAGATTTTTGTTATCCTTTTTTTTAACCCATCTTTTTAACCCAAATACATAAGCCCAAAATATAATAAAAAATGAAAAATAAAAAAAAAAGTAAAAAAAAAATGAAAATAAAAGAAAATAAAAAAAAAAAAAAAAAGATTTATTTTTTCGTTGGGATAAAAATCATTTTTTTTTCTTTAACCATGCAGCATCACCACTCAAAAGTAGGGGACAAGCACTTTTGCCTCCCATTCTCTTTTTCACAGTGCACAGTTTTTGCTCCCCACTTAGTTTCCCACTTGCACTACTGAACAAACAGATTCCCTCACTAATTGCACCTACTCCCTCACTAATTCACCCACTCCATTATCACCTGGCTGCTAGCAACTAATAAGAGAGGACGAACTTCAAGACCTTGGGAGGGATCTCTCCATCGGAGGCTGAAAAAAAAAAAACTTTCAAAGACCAACCTTCACCAAGACTCTTCAGCACACCAACTTAATCAACTCACCATCACCTCCTCTCACCATGCCATGACCGTGACCTTTCCCCCATAATCATCTTCCAAACACATATTCATCATTTCTTCCCATCAACCACCAAAAACCCCTATACCGTGAAAATCACCATCAACCACCTATCTTCCTCTCCTTCACCTACCATCGGCCATCAAACTATCATCCACGGCAAGCTTCCTTGGCATCCACCTTCCATCACCCAAGTATTTTCTCGCCATCAACCTCCCCCAAATCCGACCGTCGAATCCATCCTCTCATCCGACCGTCGAACCACGCACGTAAGCCATCGCCTTTCAACCAACCGTTGAACCCCGGATCCTCCAAACTTCACCCTATTCTCATCACCTTCCCACCCACCATAAGACCACATCACAATCGACCGTCGGGCCGTAATCCTTTAAACCAAATCCATCCCCTCACTCGACCAACTTCACAAAGCCCACCTTCACCTCTAACTCGACCGTCGAACCACCCTAGTTACTAGCCCACCTTCACCTCCAACTCGACCGTCGAACCATACCATTGTGACCCTCGACCAACTTCACAAAGCCCACCTTCACCTCTAACCCGACCGTCGAAACCATCCCACAAACCACCACCTACCTCTCAAATCTCCAAACCACATTTCAAACACCATCACATACATCGACCATCGAAATCCAAAGAGCCACATCCTTCCCTTTCCGACCGTCGAACTCAAGCACAAACTCCATCACATTCGACCGTCGGACCCCAAAAGCAAGACCACCTACATTCTCCAATTCGACCGTCGAACCGTGAGCTCCACTCCTCTCACTGACAACCCATCCAAACTCCATCACCATCCACCAACCTTCAACTTGACCGTCGAACCCTAAATCCTTCCCTTCACCGACCGTCGAATTCTAGATCCTTTCCAACCGACCGTCGGATCGATACCAAATCCTCCTTCAACCAAATCCTTCAACCAACCGACTGTCGGGCTGCCAATACCAGATCCCTCTCCTACGAGTCACCTCTTGCACTACCAGAGTGTTTATTGAGCAACCTTGTACTCGACCGTCGGACCTCGTAAAGCGACTCCCGACCGTCGGACTTCGTAAAAGCAATTCGACCGTCGAACCGAAGAAGCCGCCACCCTCCCCTCGCTAATTTGATCGTAAACGAGGTCCTTACTGTTGAATCTCTCAGTTTTGGGTTATCTGTTTCTTGGTTTTCTTTTACGTTTCCTTGTTCCTTTATTATTTCATTTATTATCAGTTTGTTGGGCTAGATTTTGGGAGTTAAAAATGATAAACAAAGAAATAATTAAAAGTTTTTTTTTAAAAAAAAAAGGAATAAAAATGGGTTATCTGAGTTAAGCGATAACTAACCCTTATATTTTGTAAATATCTAAGTTAAGATGACGATAATTGATAATTTACATCATGTTTTTTTTTTTTTTAGTTAAAACGCTAATTGACAAATTTTAAATAAAAGTTTTGTGACAAATTTGATAATCAATGGGTGACGTCTCTAGCGACGCGAGTTTCACCCATTTAATCATTAATTTGAATAACTGAGCCTGCGACGGTTTGTTGATTCAAATTTCTCAAATTTTTTTTATAAAATCAACCAACCCACAATATTTTCTAAAGAACTACGTGACTTTGAGTTCCCCATTGCACCAGGGGGATACGTAGGAGCAAAATTTCACTTCTGTCAAGCCAAAATTAAATTTTCATAATTTATTTGCTTATTTTATTTTTATTTTATTTTTTACAAAAGAGGTAAAACAAATATTTTCAAGGATTATTAAGAATTTGCATAATTAATTTAAGGTACCGTCTTAGGACGGGTGTGTTAGGGGTCTTTGTGGGATTAAGTTTCAGCCACTTCTCTACACATAACCGACTCCCGAATTCAATCTGGTTTCAAAGACTATTTTTCTTGGGTTTTCCAATTTTTCCTAATAAAAAATAAAATTGGTGGCTGTTGATACCTAATTTTGTCCGTGAAATTTTCTTTTTATGTTTGTTGATTGATTGTTTAATTGCTACTTTGTACTTTTTTTTATGAAAAAATAAAATAAAATAAAAATATATAAAACATAAAAAACAAAAAAATAAAAAAATACAACAAAATGCAGAGCATGCTTGTTTTGTTCCGCCTCCTTCCTTACTCTACATTTTTATTCTCTGTGCAGCTTTTGTTTCCCATTCACTCTCACTCACGCACACACCCACTCCTTACTCACATGGCACACGTACACACCCACTCCTTCCTCCACCCACAGAACACTTTTTTTTTCTTTATTCCCTTAGCCATACCACCCATGCAGGAGAAGGTATCTATCCTGCCATCTTTTTCTTTAAAAAAGGGGCACCATCAACAAATAAAAAGGGAGGAAGATCACGGAGAGGGCCGAGGGGCTGTTGCTGCCATTTTTTCCATTACCATTTTCTTCTTTTAACGAACTATCCAACCAAGCCATATCTCCCATCTTCACCATCTCCACCTTCACCAACTAAGCTCCACCAACCACAACCACCCAAACACCTCGCTGCCCTCACCCACCACCGTGACCCAACCTTCAACTTTCATAACCAACACCTCATCGCCACCTTCTCCACCAACACAACCACTTGATCTCCATAATCGAACTCTCCCAAAACCTTCAAAACCTCCAAACCGTGCTACCCTCATCCACCATTACTCACATCCAAACACCCCACATAAACCCATCCCACCAAACCGTAGCCACCCAAACAGTAAGCCACCAACCATTTCAACGATCTCTCTCTATAAGCTTGCCTTTTATCATCAGCCTTCAACCTCTCTCCCAACCGTGATAACCCACTCCCACAACCACCTTCGCCACCCATCAACCTACCTCACCACCACCTTGCACCACCACGAGAAGACCTTCACTCTCACCTTCCTCTTCCCACCATAGCCATCCAAGCCAACCACAAGACCACGTCCTCTCACCCATCACCCTCCTTCCATCCTCAACCATCATTAACGCCCCATGCAGGTCCTAGACTACCAAACAAAGATCCTCACCTCCGTAACGATTCCAATCTCCTCACCATAAGCCTACATCTTCTCTCTGCCATTACCCCTCTTGATTCTCACCATCCTAAAACCTCCATCAAGCTTCACTCTCCACTTCTTCAACCTCATTCATCTCCAAGCAACTCAACCTCCATAACACACCTTCTTCTTCATCACCATCAACTCAGGTCCCTCCCAACCTCAAACAACCGTAACCAAACCTTCCTCCATTTTTCATCTTTCTCCATTCCACATAACCACCAACACTTTTCATTTCCTCCCTTCACCATCTCCACCGTAGCCCTTCACCCACATCACTTTCATCCTTACCCAACCACACACGGCCTCCACCTGCAACTCATTCATTAGCCACCATCCTTCCATTTTTTCCACGTAAAAACAGAACCCATCCCACAACTACCATGCAACCCTACGCACCTCCATAACCACCAAAACCTCCACGTGAAGATCCCAACCACGGCTGGCCATCCACGCGCATTCACCATACACGGCATCCATCCCATCATCATCACCACGTAACCACTCCTACCACCTTTCCCTTCAACCTTGAAGCCGCCAGCATCCTCCTCCTCCCAACCCCTCCATTATCAACCCATCATCCTTATCCTTTCAAGCCATCTTCATCAACTGAGTTGACTCACCCACACCATCTTCATCCAAGACATCACTACCTTGCTGCCAACTTAACCACACCTCCATCTTCTTCCTTACACCCCCATGCACACGTGAACCCACCTTCAACCTCAACCTTCGCCACTTGTTCTTCCTCAAACCGAGGAGCTCCATACCGAAACCCCCATGCATACGTAAACACCATTCTCACCACCTTCACTCATCACCTTCAACTTCCCATCTTCCCTTCCTCCATAACCACCCTTAACCATTCATAACCATCACACCCACACCTCTCCACCTCTCCCAACCGAGTCAACTCAGTGCAACTCAACAACCTTTTCCATAGCTTCACCGGCTGCCATCTACTCCTTCACGCACCACCACTGTTCAGATCTGTCACAAAAACAGAGCAACCACCCAGAGCCGTGACCAGAACCACTGCCATACCGAGCCCAACTGGCGACCACAACCAGAGGAAGTCATCGCCCCTGAACGTCACCCTCTGCGCAGCAACCGCGCGCCACCGCTATCTACGTCGCTGTTGAGCCCTCCCCTGCCACCGCCGGTGAGGTGCGCAGTCCCAGTCCTCTTCATCAAGATTCTGCTCTTTGTTTATTAATTTGTTTAATTTGAAAGTTCATTTCGCTTTTATTTCATGTTGCTGCTTTGAGTTTAATTTCGTTCGGGCCTGTTCTTTCTTTTTTTATATATAAAAATGAAAAGGTGAAGACCAGATACAAAGATTAAAAAAAACACACAAAGATAAGAAATAAAAAAAATAGAAAGTAAAAAAGGGAATAAAAAATGTTTTGAGTTTAATTGGTTGTGATACTTAAGATTATTATTTGTTTGATAGTATTTACTTAATTTAATTGTGTATTTTATTTTATGTCTTGTGATTAATAGGAAGCAAAAATAAAAAATAAAAAATGATAAAAAATGTTAAGAAAAAAAAGAAAATATGTTCTTGTGATGTTGTGTTTTCATTCTATTTTATTTTATTTACTTGGTTTATGAAAAATTATGTTACTTATTTGTCTCAGAGTACTCCCAAAAATAAAATGATAAAAAATAAAAAAAAAATCTTTCGATCCATGCAATGACCAATGATGATGATTGAGTAGTGAATATTACCTTCAATGTCATTTGGATCATAAGGGTTTATTGAGTAGCCTAGTGCTAACTTGAATCCTGTGCAAAAAAAAATGGATTCGCTTTCACATAAAATCTTTTTTTAAATAAAATCAACCAACCCACAATCATTTTCTAAAGAACTACGTGACTTTGAGTTCCTCATTGCACCTGAGGATACGTAGGAGCAGAATCTCTATTCTGTCAAGCAAAAAAAAAAAAAATTTTTCATGATTTGGTTATTTCTTTTATTTCTTTCCAAAAAATGAGAAAAATAAAAAATAATTACAAAGTCTTTTGTTTAAAGGGGTAAAAATAAATATATTTGAGATTATTAAATTTTGCACAACTAACATAAGGTACCGTTCTTGGAGACAAGATAGGGTGCTAACACCTTCCTATCATGTCGACTCCGGACTCAAACTCATTTTCAAAAGACCAGTTTTCCTGATAAAAGGGTTTTTCTAATGTTTTCCCAATTTAAATAAACATTGGTGGCGACTCCATTTGATTTTTATATTTTTTCGGTCGTCCCGTCGCGATCCCGGTTGCGACAGTGGCGACTCCTAAAATTAAATTATTTTTAATTTAATTTGCTATTCCGCCGCGATTAATTTTAAGGTCGCGACAGTTGTGGTATGGGAACATTGTTGATTTGGAATTGTGGAGTTGGGGTGTTATTTGTGGTTGGCACAATTTGGTGGGAGGGTAACAAGGAGGTGTAAATGTAGGTGTTTGGTATGGAAAGTGAAGGTTAGGGTTATATGGTGGTTGATGACTTAGGTATTGTGGTGGATATTGAGGTCCGAAGGTCTATTGGTGTTGAACATGATTCACTTCAGATTCATTCTTTTTCGGCTAGAATCCTTCCTTAGGAGCAGTATCCTCTGAAGCACTATTCAAGGTCCTTCCCACAACAGGCTTCTCAGTAATGATCGTGGGGTTTGTCCCCATGGAAGGGATATTTAGCAGGCGCGGATGTGCTCCAGTCACTCCTGTGCTTCCAGCTGCCCCAATCAAGGTGAGGGTCTCTCTCATGGTTGACAACATTTCCTCCATTCTTCTTTAAGACTTTGCCATTTCATCATTCCTTCCTTTAATCTCATCAACTTCCATACTCAAGTTTCTTCCTTCACTCTCAACCACCATTATTGCAAGCCTCGCTCGAGCCCTTATATTGTGAACTTGGATTTGATTGATGTCTTCTTTCCTAGATCGCGCAATGGTTCCTTCTGTTTGATTTAGCAAAACAGAATAACATCAAACAAAGAATGAGATGAAATGAATTAGATGCATAAGATGAAATGAATGAACTTTGTGATGAAGATGCAAGATGATGTTTTTTTTTTCGAATGCTACGAATGCCATGAAAATGCAAGATGATGTTTTTTTTCTTTTGAAGAATGTTGGGAATGCCATGAAAATG
Organism: Ormosia semicastrata; assembly: GCA_029884595.1. NCBI lineage: Eukaryota > Viridiplantae > Streptophyta > Magnoliopsida > Fabales > Fabaceae > Ormosia > Ormosia semicastrata. Next base: position 3,594,827 of record JAQQTO010000022.1, on the reverse strand, counting down.
CAAGATGAATTTTTTTTTTTAAGAATGCTAGGAATGACATAAAAATGTAAGATGATTTTTTTTAGAATGCTAGGAATGACATAAAAATGTAAGATAATGTATTTTTTTAAAGTTTTTTTTAATGCAAGAATAGATGGCATAAGGAAAGAAGAAGTATGCCCCCTTTGCGTCCTAATGATATTGCCTTAAACTTAGAACTATTTATCCTGAAGATCTAAAAGTCCTTCTAATCTGTGAGAACTTTCATTAGGTGACTCTTCTATTTTAAAGGTCTAGAGCCAAGTCCCATTTCAGAATGTTGACCACAAACAATGGGTAAACCACTAGGTGTGGGACATTTGTGAAAAAAGCACACTCTAGATGAGATTTTTGCGATAACCAAATAGGATGTACATCCAAAATGGCTACCACTACGCAACATCTACCTAACCTAGGCTTCACTCAAACTCAGGTATAGGGCCCTACTCAAACGTGTGTGATAAACGTGTAGGTGCGGTGGGTGTAGGGAGCATACAAACATTTGCAATCTTAAAGACTACCCATATCCTACAAAACAAAGCAAAAAACAAAAAAAAAAACTCCAAAAGTTTTCTACCTTAAGGTTTGGATAATAAAACAATTAACACTAAAAATAATAATAATAAAATTATCAAATAATAAAAAGAAAAAAAAAAAAAAAAAAAAAAAAAGGTAAAACAAACACATAAAGATCACAAATTTTTTTGCATAACCAACTTTTATAGGCTTGACTCTCAAGTATCCCTAGTGGAGTTACCATCTGTCGCGATCGAAAAATCGCGGCGGGATAGCAACTTAAATTTAAAAATTAATTAATTAGGGAGTTGTCACCAATTTTATTTTTATTAGGAAAAATTGAAAAACCTAAGAAAAATAGTCTTTGAAACCATATTGGATTTGGAAGTCGGTTATGTGTAGGGAATGGTGAAAACTTAATCCCACAACACCCTTAACACACCCGTCCTAAGACGGTACCTTAAGTTAATTGTGTAAATTCTTGATAACTTTTGAAAATATTTATTTTATCCCTTTTTAAAAAAAATGAAATAGACAAATGAATTATGAAAAATTAATTTTTGGCTTGACAGAATAGAGATTCTGCTCCTACGTATCCCTAGGTGCAATGAAGAACTCAAAGTCACGTAGTTCTCTAGAAAATAATTATGGGTTGGTTGATTTTAATTAAAAAAATTTAATTTTTGAAAATTTGAATTAACAAGTCATCGCGACTTTATTAATCAAATTAAGGTTTGAATAGGTGAAGCTCGTGTCACGCTAGAAACATCACCCACTGATTATCATATTTGTTACAAAATTTTTATTTAAAATTATCTAGGAAAAAAAGAAATTGGTTGATTTTATTATTTTTTTTAAAGAAAAAAATTTAAGTTTTAATTTTTAAAAAAAAATTGAATTAACAAGTCGTCGCGACTTTGTTAATCAAATTAAGGATTGAATAGGTGAAACTCGCGTCACGCTAGAGACGTCACCCATTACTCATCAAGTTTGTTGCAAAAATTTTATTAAAAAAAGTTTTGAACCTTTATCAATTAGCGATTTATTTTATAAATATTTGAAGACAAAATAATAATTTAAATCATCAAGCTGTTGTAACTCAGATGATCACAAGGGTTAGCAAGCTGTCGCAACTCAGATAACCCTGTTTTATTTTTCTAATTTTTTAAAATTATTATTATTTCTTTTGTTTCAATTCTTTTTAACTTTATTTTCATTTAAAAAAAATTAGTTTGGTCCATTAAGTTAAGCTCAATTCCCTTAAGAAAAAAAAATGAAACTCAAAACAGGAAGAAGGAAAAAAAAAAGCTTACGGTCTAAACAAAAAAAAGAGAAGGTGCTTTGTTGCTTGTATATTTGTGGAGAAAGATTCAACAACAGCTACTCCACCGACACAGAGGAGCACTGATCGGCTAGGTTCAGCCGGCGCCGACGATGAGGTGTGGAACTCCGGACCGGCAGTGGTTTGCGAGACAAGATGAAGAGGGCGAGGAGCGACGGCTGCTGCCGATTCATGGAGCGGCGGTGTTGACTGGTGCATGAGTGGTTCATGCGGGTTAGAGCGATGCTAGGCTGGATTCGAGCGGTGGTGGCTAGGCTCGTGGTGGTTGGCTTGCGTAGTGGTTGAAAGGGAGCTGATTGCAGTAGAGGCTATGGGTGATGGCACGCGGTGATGGAGCTGGGTTATGAGGGTTAATGAACAATAGAATAGTTAAAGTAAGGAGGGTGTTTTCACGGTAGGGATGATGACAGTGAGGTAATGGTGTTTCTTGGCTGGTAACTTTGGTGACTGGTTGGTAGAGGATTTGGTGGAGTGAGGTTGTTATGGAGTATATGGGTACTGTAAGGTAGCTGTTGATGGGTTTGTTTGGACATTGAAGATGATTATGGAAGCTTTGGGTAATAATGGTGTGAGATGGGGAATCAGTTGAAAGTGATAGGAGATTTGGGTGAATGGGTTACCGTGGAGAAGTGGTGCTTCTTGGTTGGAATGGAGGCTCACGGTGAAGAGGGTGAAGATTTTTGGCAGAGATGGGGTGTGATGGTGCTTGAAAGTGGTGTGGAACTTTGTTGCAGAAAAGGCTACGTGGTTAAAAAATATGACTTTGGTGTATGTGTCAAGGTTGAAAAGTGACTGATCTCAAGTTGAAGTGGGTTGTGTGTTTATATAGGAAGGAATTAAGCTGAAGTGTTTGAGTTAAAGTTTGATTGTAATTTGTTTAGGATGATAAGTTGTGGTTGGCTTAGGATGAGTCAGGTTTTATTTAAGATGAGTGTTGGGTTTAGGATAAGTGATGAAGTCTGTGGAGGATGAGTTATGGTCAGTTTAGGGTAAATTCGTTTAAGATGAGCTTAAGGGTTAGGATAACTGATGGAGTTTATTTAGGATAAATACTGGTATATTGGTTGTGGGTTAACAAGTTGGATAATGGGTTATAGGTTAATGGTCCACTAAGTAAAAGATGAGTCTTTTTATTATTTTTTTTCTTTTTTTATTTTTTACAAAATGCCTCGGACAAAATTGGGTGTTCACACAAGGGATACCTTGGTCAATTTATTGTAACCATGATTAGAAGATCAATGGATGCCTTGGTGAAATTATTATTGTGGCCATGATTAGAAGATTAAGGAACGTCTTAATCAAAATTATTGTGGTCATGATTAGAGAATTAAGGGAGACCTTAATAAAAAAATTATTTTAGTCATCATTAGAGCATTAAGGGACGCCAAAGTGAAGAAAAAGATGCACATTTATTTAAGAGTATTAAACAGGGATGATAAAAAGATATTTTAAAATGATGTTTTTTTTATGATGATGATGATTTAAACAAAAAGATCAAGATTTTTCAAAAAAATGATGAAAGGTTACTTATATTTTTAAATGGAAATTATTTTACTCTTTTTATACAGATTCTTATTCCTTTATTCAGATAAATATTCGTTTTATCGTTAAATTGAGATACTTCCTCTTTCATTGAGTTAATTACTCATTCATCATTGAGTTATTTATCTTAATTTATCTTGAAATATTTTGAGTTATTAATTTTTCTTCAAATTTATTTCTCAATTATTGATTCATTTATTTATTATTTTTGAACTCTCATATATGATTTTAGAAAGAGAAAATTGTAAAGAGTTGAATATGTATAGTTGTTTTAGTTCTTTCTTACTGAGATTGTATCTCACTCTTTTTTGTGGTGTATATTTTTTAAATAAGACCGACTGAAAGAATTATCTGATAGCATTTGTGTAGAGCAAGTTTATAGACTGAGAGCTTGGAGATTAATTTAATTTTTGTAATTAATGGCTCCTTAAGAAGACTTATATTAAGGCTCATTTTTGGAAAAATAAGTGCCTAAATTAGAAGTTTTTGTATGTTGTAACTATGTAATTTTATAGTTTACACAAGTTTAGGACAATATTAGAAATTATTAGTAACATGTTACTCTATTAGATTTAAATGCTATATTGTTATTTAGAGTAGGATGTTACACTTAACATAAGTTTACTAATGACATAAAATAACAAAAAATATTTTAAAAATTTAGACTAAAATAAATAAAAAATAATAGAGACCTAAATTAAAAAATGATATATCTTCAAGTACTAAAAATATATTTAACCCTGTTATTTATCTATCAATTTTTTTTATACTGGGTTTTTGTGGTGACATTATGGTCATTTGGTTTTTTGTTTGTGTATATGATTTTAACTATCTATGCAAATGATAGATAAAATATGTCCCACAATTACTCTATTCTCTCTGTTACATTCGGCTACAATTTGCTACTGACCCAGATGCTTGCATTTGTATGTCACATAGAAATTGGATATTGTCCTCTATGTATCTGTCCCAACCTTATATATATTTACAAATCACTAAATATGTTAAAACAAGATAAGCATCTAATTTTCGCAAGAGTTTCCTTTTTGAGATTACTGATTAATGTTTTGGTGATTGTTTAAATGAACAATAAATAAAATACAGATTAGAGGTTTGTTTAAATATTTTGTGTACATTTAAAATAAGAATAAAATACTCATTATATATATAAATTAATTGGGCTACATGTAATTGTCACATGTTATCATTTAGTTTCAATTAAACCAAAATTATTTCTATCAAAGTTGTTATTATTATTGTTATTATCTCACGTCTTTTCTCACTAGCAACACCTACTATCTATTTTTTATTGTTTTGTTTCTTCATGCAAACATGTCATCGTGACATATTACGTATAATTATATAAAACGTAACAAAATTAAAAAAAAGATGAAAATATCTGTGAATAGGGGTACTGGTATATATATTACATATGAGATATATTAATAAGGGTCAGATCAAAATTAATGGTCCAAATTAAAAGCTTCATTAACAGTGCACGTGGCCTTCTACTTTTCTTCCCTACGCGTGTCATCTTTCCCAGCATGAGCAACATTTGCCTTTCTCTTTATCTTCCATTGCCAAAATTCCATTTTCCAACAAAAATTATGCCGCCGGTGAGATATGACCGTTACCCAGATTTGGGCACCATGGTTAACTGGCAAAGTTTTCATCTTTGAAAAACCCAAGTCATTTTCAGCCACTTTTTCTTTCTCAAACATGGGTCTTCTTCTTCTACAGAGGCGAGAGGCTCTCCGTTAGAGTAATCACCGTGAGCGTGAATGGTCTACACGGCGGCAAATTGGCACCTTCCATAATCACCCTTCTTTGGGATGAAGTAGCTACTGACGGCTGCGTCCTCCGCCGTCTTGTGGAGGAGCAGGGGGAATGGGGTTGGAGGCGCAATGTCTCCTTTAGGGTGCATATGAGGTAGATGAGGTTCTCAAATTGAACTCTTCAACCCAACAGTGCTTTGGGGCAGAAATCGGAAGCCCTAATGTTTTCATTTGAAGGGTCTCTTTTCACTTTTTGAGATTCATGTTTTTGTATACATGAAATTTGGATTATATTCTAAGATTCAAGAGCTTGTATATACTATAGTAATTATTCAATATAATTAACGTGAAATTTTCTCTGCAAATAGAATGCATCCCTTGGGTGCAACCCACTTCTTCTGTATAGAATAATTTGATTACTGATACATTGAGGCTCATCTCTCTCTCAATTCAATAAAAAAATTTTCTCAACCCCTTGGGCTTATTTTTTTGTTTTTTTAGTTTTGTTAATAAGCTTAACATACTGTTGGACCTGGACTGAAGTTAGTAACATATGAAAAGGCGATAACTTTGATGCTAACAATTTTACAGAATTTGATGCCTTCTTGCTTAGCCATTCCAGGGGAATATTGGCATGTATTTTTGGTGGACAAGGAAACAATGTTGAAAAAGACACATTAGAATAGTTGTGGTAGAGGATAAAGAGGAGAAATTTTTTCTGGGAAGTCGCTGCTTGGGAAGCCGTCTAGAGAGAGAATGGAGCTGGTAGAGGATGCACGCGTGGGTTTATAAAATATGGTATCATAAGAGTGTTTTATTGTGCATTTAATCTGAGCCGTTATTTTTCATCCAACAACTATTATTAAGTAAAGCTGCTTAAATGAGTAGTGGTGCCTGATCGAGTCAATAATGTTTTGAGCTAGTATTTTAATAATTCATTTCAACTCAACGAATTGCGGGTTGGTGGGTTAGTTTACTAGTCTAATAATTTTTTTATTTAAAATTAATAATAAATTTGTTCTTTAACAAAATAAATTAATAAAAAATAAAAAAATTAGATTACTTAATTTTAAGTCAATTATAAATAAATTAGATAATTAGTTTAATTATCAATTGGTTTTAATTTTTTAAGAAAAAATATTAATTTTATTTTAAGTGTATATTATTATATTAAAAAATAATTAAAATTCGGGTCAATGGATTGTACCGGCTCGAAGCGGACCAAATTAAGTTTGAGCTTGAATTCTTTTAACCTAACTTACACTTTTTGTTGAACTATTCAAGCCGATCCATCGAGTTCGACCCATTTTGACAACTTTATTATTAAGTCCACTCAACTCTCATAATAAAAATACTGCTCTCACCTAGTATGGTCACACACACACACACACACACATATCTATATATATAAAGTTCAAACAAATAATGGCAGAGAGAATATAGCAACAACCAAAACCTTTTCTTACTAAGCGAGGTTGACTACATGGATCAAATAATGTTATTGTGTTATGTCATAAATCATGTTCTCGGAAAAGTCTATTTAGTTCTAAGTCCTTTTTAATGATTTCTCCTATTATTTTTCTTTGTCTTCCTCTACCTCTAATTATTAGACTATCCTCCATTTGATCTACTTTTCTTACTGAGACTTCTAATGATCGTCTCCTCTAATGGTCAAACCATCTAATGTGAGATTCTACCATCTTTTCATCAACATGTGCTATTCTTACTTTCTCTCTAATATATTCATTCATGATCCTATCTTGTTGTATATGTTCATTCATCAAGTACAACATCCTTATATATGCAACACTAATCTTATGCTCTCATTGGCTCTTATACTTTCTCTTTAATGGTAGAGAGAATGGGAATAAAAGATTTAGAAAATCTTTTTAATTTATTATTTTAGATAATTTTTATATTATATAACTTGAAATCAACAAAGACTATATTGAAAAAGTTAATAACTTATTAATGTGTTAACTTATCAAAATTTTAGTTTTGCAAAGAATTGACTTATATTTTAAATTTGGTTTTTAGAGAATTGAATAAGTTTTTGGATGATTGAGTTGATTTAGGACGATCGAACTACTAAAATGGTTTCAAGATTCAATATGATCTTCAATGTTACAATCCAATGCCATAGGGGTAGCCTAAATGCTTGGAACTTGGAAGTAAAGAAGTTGGGAGGTGTAGCTAAACTGTCAAGCTGTCATGTATGATCTCAGTGTATGTTTGTCACCCTAAGAACTATGGGTGTAAATTGGTTTGGATAATCTGACCAATCTAATCAATCTGAACTGAATTAATTAAGTTGGCTCGGTTTGGTTTGGGTATATTGATTGGTTTGAGTAAAATTCAAACTAATTAAAACTTAATTGGTTCGATTCTCATATTTGAAATTTCAGAACTGAACAAAATCGAACCAAATCAAACCATTTTTTCCCTAAACTCATGAACCCGTTTCAATTTTTACCAAATCAATTCCAAATCCTTTCAATTTTTTTCCAAATCGAACCCTCACCCCTCTGCTGCCCCTCACCGCTCGCCCTTCACCCTCGTCGCTTGCCCCTCCCCACTCGCCACCTCACCGGGTCGCTGCTTGCCTTGCCCTCGATGCAGCTCGCCCTCAAAGCTGCTCGGCTCGGCCTCGACGCTACTCGGCTCTCCCTCGATGCTACTTGTCGCCGATCGGTAAGTTTTTAACTCTTTCTTCTCTACAAACTCCCCTCACTCTCTACTAACCTCTTTTTTCCCGTGTTCTACGCCCCTCTCTAATAGGAATCCCCATGGATTTTATAAGAACTAGAGTTGTAAACATATTCATATGTTCTTCGACTTATGGTTATTTGTCTTTCAAAATCATTATCTTTCTGACATTTTCTCAAATTGTATATTTGTTTTTCACATGAACATGGATTCTTTGTTTAACCCTTCAAAAAGACACTGACTTTGGATTTACTGGATAACATTACTTGTAATTTGTAGAAAACTTATGGTTATAGAAAAGCAATTGGTGTGTTATTGTAGAACTTTTGTATATATACAGAGTAGCATAATTAAATGAAATAATGAAGCTTTGCTGCATAATCTCGTCTCTTTTTCTTTGTTCTGTTTTATTACAGTAGTTCTTTATATTTATAACATGATATTAGAGTTGAATGATCTTAGAAGGACTTCTAAACATGAGAATTAATTTCTAAATCCAATCAATTTAATTCAAACCATGTCCAATTTTTAATGATTCCAAACTTATAGAATTTGTATGACTTGGAGTTTGTTCATGTGTTTGGGTCTTACACCCAACCTTTGTTAAAAACTGATAATAATAATAATAATGATTATTCATACGCTTACTTATTTAGAATTCAAACAGTAATAATAATATAAATAAAAAAGAGGAATAACTTCTAATAAAATTCTCAAATGGGTCATCACTGTCATCTTCTTATTTTTATTTTGCTCCCTTTCTCATTAATATGTGAGTTGTGGACTTGGTTTTCATGGTCTAAAGAGACTCCATCTAGTGAGAGCTCTTTGAAACAAATAAAAAAAAACAAAGAATAAAAGAAAAGTGGCTTGTAATTTGTAAAGTCATTCTTCATGCTCTTGATGTGTCTTTCCTATTTGATACTTAGGAAATTTTCTTTTCTCACTGTTTTGGCATTTTGAGTTTGATATAAACAGGAAATCTCAAAGACTAATGATCTTGTGACTCAACTTGAAATTGAATGTTCATTGCTTAATGGAAGAGCAAAGATTAGTCTATATTCTAATATTATTTAAAATTTTGGATACATTATGTGCACTTTTCTGTGTTGTATGTATAATTGTTTAGCTAATTTTTGTGTTAAAAAAATAATGGTCAACTTGATTACCTGAACCAAACCAATCCGTAGATGTTCGGTTCGGTTCGGTTCGGATTTCACTATCAAAAAATAAGAAAATCGAACCAAACCGAACCAATTGATTTTAATTGGTTCAGATTTATTTTTCCCTAGGAACATAACCAAACTACCCAATTACACTCCTACTAAGAACAACATCTTGGATATTAATGTAACACCCACAATAATATGTTAGACTTGTATATAGTTACAGAGGTAGCCTAATGCTTGTTTAATATGTCAGCTTAATTTTGTAACTTTCTGAATTAGTTTAGTCACATTGTTATAACACTATGAGTGGAAAATAACTGTTATTAACCTAGGAAATGACTTAAACTGCTTGGTTAATGGAAATGAATATGGAGAATTTGTTTCTAGGTCATAAATGTATAAGATGAGATGTAGTTAACATTTCAAGATAAATTGAGTTAATTTGATATTTTTAAGTACAATAATTATGTATTTTAATACTGAATTAATTTGTAGTAGATATGAAAAATTAAGGTAATGATGAAATTAGGGTTGAGATGAATCCTAGGTTTTATTGTAATACTTATGGAAGTTAGGAAACTTGAATCTGTGAGATTAAAGTATTCCTAAGAAATAAAATGTTTCAACAAATATCCTAAAAGCCTTAAGCTCCCCCATGTTGCTACTTCTTTTGTTGACTTTCCCATGAGATATTTATCTCATTTCCTTCTCTCTTTCTCTCATTTTTCATGGAGCTGCAGCCAAGATAGCAAAGGAAAGGGAAAAACAAAGAGAAAAGGAAGAAAATGAGAAGGAAGAAAGGAAGAGGAAAAGGAAAGGGATGGCAAGATAGGAGACTCCATAACCAAAGCTTGGTCATCTTCAAGAGCTAGAGGTAGGAGTGTTTTCCTTCATACTCTTACTCTTTCCATTCTATTTTCATGCTTGAATCTTGCATGATTTGGGTGAAAAATGGGTTTTTGGGTGGTTTTCCATAGTTGAGTTGATTTAACTTGTAAAAAACCTATTTAGTGATTTAACATGAGTTGTTAGGACGTTGTTGTTTTGAATCCTATGAATAACCTTGAGAGCCTTTGTGAAAGAAGTTGAGAAATGAGTTTTGGAAATGGGGTTTAGGTTCTTGAATCCATGTTTGGTTGAGTTGAGAGTTTGTTTGAGAGTTGCTTGATGGTCAGAGGCCATTTTTGTGACTGAAAATCACTTAAGATCCATGGAATAGAGGTTAGAAATTGGTTGGAGGACCAATAAAATAGTAGTTTGGCTTCTAGTGCACTGGCGCATAGGCGCCAAAGTTAGGTGCTTAGGTGCCCACTGCCCAGAACCAGTTCAGAGACTTTCTGCGTGACTAGCGCCTAGGCGCTGGGTTAAGGGTGCCTAAGCGCCAATCAGGCAGAGAAAGTTATGCGTGTTGCTCTGCGACTAACGCCTAGGCATAGGGTTTGGGTGCCTAAGCGCCAGCGGCTGAGGGAAACAAGGCAAGCGCCCTGCCTCCCCAACGCCTAGGCGTGGGAAAACTGGCGCCTAGGCGCCAGTACTAGAATTTGACAACATGTTGATCTTGAGGAAATGTGCTTCCCTAAGTGTTGGGATCACTCATATATACCTTTTAAATTATGTTGAGACATTAATGAGAGTATTTCATGGAGGAAATTACTACCTTGCATATGTGATAAGTTGAGAAACCTTAGGCAACTAAAGGGTGGTGGAATGTCATAGGATAGTGTTGAGAACCTTGAGCATCCAAGGGTTGTGGAATGTCATTGGTTAGTATCTAAGACCTTGAGCAATATGAGGTTGCCTTTAAAATCACTTGTGAAGAGATGAAGTAAGGTACTAGGTGAAGTATGTTAAGTTTACTTGGCTAGGTATATTTGTTATCATGCATAGGTTGCTCCTTTTGGCATAAAGCAGAGCTAGGGGTGCATGAATGACAATTACTTCCTTGTCTGACAATGTTGAGGTATGGAAAGCATTAGAAACATGACTTTGCTCCTTATGGGCTAAGTTGAGCTTAGTTGTCAAGTTTGCTAGTCTTCCACTTTCACTTAATTAGGATGAACCTTGTGATAAGTGTAAGTGTTTTAAAAATATCTTTGCATATTTTGTTTTCAAACTTACTATTTGCTATTTCTTGCGTATTGTAACATTATATGGTGTGCACAAGCATTTGGCCAGAGAGTGGGATTTGAGATTCTAACTTCTCGTAGCAGACAATGTTATTATGGTCAGGGTTACCGGTATGGAGGTGGTAATAGTACTCTTACTTTTGTGAGGGGAATGAATCCACTTATTACTAAATAGTATCAGAGCTCTTTAGCCAGTCCTACCTAATATATACAAAGGAATTGGGTTCTTGGGAATTAAACAAGTATAATGTGTTTTCTAAAACTAAAATCTGCACTAGCATTGCACAATCATATTATTAGGGCATCGATTAGGCATAAGCATTTAACATAACAAACATTGCATCTATTTGACAATTGTATGGGCAGTTACCTAGTGTCGATGATATTTTACAATTGTATGAGCGATTGTTCGATATCATTGATAGTTATAAATGTGAGTGTAAGGTTATAGCTTGCCTTGCGAGCATAATTTTATGTTTATGGTTTTGTTTACTCATTATGAATGAATAAACTCTGGTTTTGGAATACTTATATTGAGAATTTCAAATTCTCAACCTGTTTGTGTTTTCATATAAATTCAGGTCAAGACCTTGCTAAGGGGAAGAAGAAAAAGAAGAAGCAGAAGAACTAGTGTAGTTTATTTTGTTTCTTTTGAGATAAAGCTTGTATTTATTTATATTCGTTTAGAGTTTGTTTAAAGTTGTATGTATCACTCTTTGCTCTATTGAGGCTATGATGTATACATGTATGACCTTTTTAGTTATGACTCTCTATAATGATTTGTATAAATGTTATGGGTTAGTTTGATGTTTAAATTAGAAGTAACGTGACTAGTACTGTATACACAAGTATCTGGTATTAGAATGTTACAATTAACATATGGGGCATGATTACATAAGAGTCCCTTGTCTAGCCACTTCTCAAACCAGAAGGAGATGTTGCCATTGCCAACCCTATAACAAAACCCATCCTTCAACATGAAAGATATATGATGTTAACTATCGATGCAAATTATAGATATAATAGGTCCCTCAATTATTCTGTGCTCAGTGTTATGTATTTGTCCTATATATTTACACATAACTAAATATGTTAGAACAAAACAAACATAAAAATTTTGCAAGAATTTCCGTTTTCAGAATCTTGATTAATGTTTTGGTGATTGTCCAAATCAATATTTTAAAAACCGAACAAGAGATTGAACCAACGAGACTACTAGATCTTAGTTCAATTGGTTTAATTGATTAAATTTGTAGTTAAACCTTGATTGAACTATGATTAAACTGGATAATGTTCAAATTAGAAATATAATTGGTTCATGGTCTAATTGGTCCAACCAACCCAGTTTTTAAAACATTGGTTCAAATGAATTATAAATAAACCACAGATTAGATGTTTATTTACAAAATTTGTATACATTTAAAATAAAAATAAATCACTCATGATATATATAATAAAAAGAAATTTGTCAACCATGCTCTAGTTGGAAGGATGGAAGAGGAAGATCTTTCCAAATGAAACTCATGTTCTTCAAGGGGGTTCTAATTCATATTTGGTCTGATAGAGCATAGCCATAGCTTGTACGCTTATCTTTTATGTTGCTCCGACCTGTAGACCAATAGACCATACATGGTCCATTACCCGAAATTCCCTAACCTTCTAGAAGAATAACTCAAATCCATGGCTAAGATATCCAAAAATATCCTATAGTTAATTAGTTACAGGAAAAGGGCAAAAGATGACATATGGCTAGCCTCAATTGGCTCTTCCTCTAATAGAAAATTATGAGCAATCTTAGGTGAAGTCATGGAATTTCCCTATAAAAGGCAACCCACAACCACTTTAAGGGGGTTACACTCTGCATATTCATACTCCTTTGGAACTTGAGAGCTTCCATCAGCTAGGACGGGACAGGTTCAAGATTGAGGCTATGTCATTTTGAGGTATCAAGTGCAAGCAACTTCCATTAACAATCTAAACGAAGACTTAACAATGTATGTTATTAGGGGGTTATTAGCACAATGTTTTAAACTTAAGGGTTTTTAACATTATTTTAAAATTCAGGGAGTAACTCACACATAAGGCATAACTGAAGGTTTTTTTTTGGAATTTTAACCAAATAAAAATATTTTCCTTTGAAATGTTCAAGTTGACACGAGCAAATACTGAATTTACACTTTACTTATAGTTACTTCATTTATTTATTCAATACATTAAAATATTCTCTCTATAATGATCGATGTATTTTTCCAAAATAGTTTTACTTACAATCCTTTTGCCAATTAGAATTCACTTAATTAATCACCTCCATCCATGACAAGTGTACAGCTTGATTTTAATTTGGGAGTCTCTTGTTAATGAGTTATCTATTATTCTCCGATAAGTATTTGCTGAATTGGGAGCCTACTTTGACTTTGAATTAGGATAATCATCCCTATCAATCTCAAATTTTATGCTAAAAAACACTTAACAAGGCTTTTGCATTTGTATGTACTATTTTGTTATGACTTGATCTATCTAGTATTTAGCTGAATTGGGAGCCTACTTTGACTTTAAATTAGGATAATCACCCCTATCAATCTCAAATTTTATGTTAAAAAGCACTTAACAAGGCTTTTGCATTTGTATTTACTATTTTGTTATGACTTGATCTATCTAGTATTTATTTAATGTTTGTTCATCAGATACTTTTAGATGAGCTCACGAATCTATCGTGAGATTTTCATTAAATGGTTCTTTAGATGGTATTTCTATAGTATTTATCTTTCTTTTTTTTTGACAAGTTTGATATTAAAAGTGAGTTGTAAAACTTTTTATCAACATATATCTATTTAAATAACTTTTAAACATTTATTGTGATATTAATAATTAATAAATACTTGATAACTCATTTTAAATATCATACTTATAAAGCTACTATAATAACTCCCTTCTTTTAGTTTCCTACGTATATCTACACTTTTTTGGATGTGAAAATAGTCATTTTAAGCACGGAGCAATACGGTTATAAGGAGATTAATTCCTAAAAACGAATGTTTACCACTACGCTAAAACCGTTGTAAGTAATAACTTCCTTCTTTAGATAATAACTTTTGTACACTATATTATATTAAATGAGAAGTGTTAGCAAAGTTGAGTTGTTCAAAGAAAATTTAAGTGAAATTTTAGTTATTATTTAATAATCTATAAAATTCTAAGAATAATATTATTTAAAAGTGTGAGAACAACTGCAACAATTTAAATTCATACAATTAATAGTGTTGAAACAATAAACCTATTATTTTGTTTCCACGTGCTTTCTTTCTGTTTCTTTCTGACCTTCGGTTTCTTGTTAGCGGGCTAGTGGCGCCATCTACCCAATGGCTATTTTATAAGAGAAGAAAAAAAAAAACATGGAAATATTTCTCAAATTACTAAAACTTCCACACATCAATACAAGTAATTTCACTTTGATGGTAATCACCTACAGTAATTTATTAAAATTATTTTATAAGAATCAATTTTCTTTTACTACACAGTCCAAAAGAAAAAGTATAGTTATAAACAACGTTGATACTGTTTATAAATTAAATCTAATAACATTTCCAAAATTTTACACTTAAATAGTTCAATCAAAAACCATGTAACTCGACAAATAGGTATTTTTAAACATATAATTCAAACTTTGTGTATACACTTTTATAACAAAAAATAGAGTAAATATCATGAAAATATTCAGTACATGATAAATTAAATTTTGAGTATATTCTTTTCAAAATATTATCAGAAAAATAATTAAATATACAATATATACCAATATTTTTATAAAAAATATTCACACCAACTGAAAAAATACAAAACATATAAAAAAATAGATTTAAGGATTGTAACACAATACAATAATAGGAATTGAAATTTTCTTTTAGTAGACATCACATCACACTTTCTCTCACTCTCTCAAAGTGTAAGTGGGCGTGGCCTAAAGAGGTCGTCTTCAACCTCTGGTGGGTCGATCCACGAGCAGAATGGGTTCCATCATTGAAGCTCGATTCAAACTCGTTTTCGCTGCATTTGGTGTGTTTTTCCACTCAATTTTCACGTGGATTCAAATAACAAAAAACTTTCCATAATTAATTTAAATCAAAAGTCCCAATTTTTATCAATCTTTCATGCATTATAAGGGTGAGATAAGAACGAGACGCGATAATGGGTATAGAATTTCTTGTTTCCAAAATTTCTATGAATAACAAATTGTTATGTCAGCTCTTGATCACCACAGAACTCAAAGAAGTGCAGCAGCGGAATAATGCAGAACCAAGAATGCAGAATGCCAATGAAACAGGACAATTGAAGAAAGAGTAAATCAGAAAGTAAGAAAGAAAAGTATAGACAGAGATGTTATCGTGGTTCAGAGCCAAAAACTTGCTCCTACATCCACTCTGAGGCCGAATTTTATTCACCACCAATCACAGCAAGAATTCTAGGTAAGTCTTTGTACACACTACCTCACTTGCTCTCTGTGAAATTCTGTTTACATGAATTGAAATTCTGCTCTTACAACAAGCTTGCAGCTAAGCTTTTATATCTATTCTAGTTACAACAACTTTAGTTATAAAAACAGCAAGCTTTAACTAACTGATTTCCTTTATAACTAACTAACTGAAAAAATAGATCACTCAGCTTGCTTTTAACTTTCTAGCTTGTTACATCTAACAGCTACACTAATTCTAATTGATGATCCACTCGGTGCTCAACAATTCTCCACCTTGGATCTTCAAATACATGATCAGAGTAGCTAAGAACAGCCTCCTTGAGAGGCTTAACAATCACAGTTTCCAAAATTCACCAAGTTCAAACAATGATTGAACTTGGTACTTGGAACTACTTTGGTGAGCATATCTGCAGGATTATCTTCAGTGGCCACCTTCTTTACTTCGATTATTCCTTGAGCAATGACATCTCTGATGTAGTGCAGCCTCACATTAATGTGTTTTGTCCTCTCATTGAACACTTGGTTTTTAGAGAGACAAATTGCACTTTGACTATCACACCATATAGTAGAAGAGACTGTTTTTCCTTCCAGCTCAATTACAAGACCCTTCAACCAAATTGCTTCCTTGATGGCTTCAGTAAGAGCTATATACTCTGATTCTGTTGTAGACAGAGCCACAATTGACTGCAAGTTTGCTTTCCAACTAATTACATTTCCATATAATGTGAAAATGTATCCAGTCAATGATCTCCTCTTGTCCATGTCACCTGCGAAATCTGCATCCATATAACCAGACAGTCCAGTAGCTTCTTTCTGAGTTCTGCCATAGATTAAGCCATATGACTGAGTCCCTTTCATATATCTGAAAATCCATTTAACCGCAGACCAGTGTTCTTTCCCTGGATTGCTCATAAATCTGCTCACCATGCTAGCTGAGTATGCAAGGTCTGGTCGGGTACAGACCATAGCATACATTAGACTTCCTGTGGCATTTGAATAAGGAACCTTCTTCATGAACATATAATCTTCATCAGTGCTAGGAGATTGCTTCACTAATAACTTGAAATGTCCTGCAATTGGAGTTAACACTGTCTTGACATCTAGCATATTGAACTTTTCAAGTAACTTCTTCACATAGCTAGATTGACACAGAAACAGAATTCCTTCAGACCTTCTTCTGATTATCTCCATTCCTAGAATTCTTTTTGCAGGCCCTAGATCTTTCATTCCAAATTCTGAGTTTAGAAGCTCCTTAAGTTGCTTAATAGCTGCTATATCAGAACTTGCTATAAGCATATCATCTACATATAGGAGAAGGTAGATGAATGATCCTGAGTTTGTTTTCTTGAAGTAAACACAGCTGTCATATGCACTTCTGTTATAGCCATTTGAGACCACATAGGAATCAAATCTTTTATACCATTGTCTAGGTGATTGCTTAAGTCCATAAAGTGACTTTTTCAACAAGCAAACCATATGTTCTTTGCCCTTTACTTCAAATCCCTCAGGTTAATTCATGTAAATTTTTTCTTCTAGTTGACCATGTAGAAATGCTATCTTAACATCCATTTGTTCAAGTTCAAGATTATACACTGCAACCAAGGCAAGAATGACCCGAATACTAATGTGCTTAACCACAGGTGAGAATATTTCATTAAAGTCCACTCCCTCCTTTTGTGTGAATCCTCTTGCCACAAGCCTAGCTTTGTATCTACATTTTTCAATTCCTGACAGCTCTGGCTTTATTTTGAAAATCCACTTACAGCTCACTATTCTTTGCTTTGGAGGCCTTTCTACCAATTCCCATGTTTGATTCTTCATGAGGGAACCAATTTCTTCAGTCATTGCTAATTTCCATTCATCTTTGTCATTCCTGGAAATTGCTTCCTTGTAGCTTATAGGATCTAAGCTTTGCAGGTCAGTTTCCACAGCTAGAGCATATGCAATGAGATCAACATACCCGAATCTTAGTGGAGCTTTGATCTGTCTTCTTTCTCTGTCTCTCACCAAATTGTATGAACTTTCTGCATCTCAGTAGTATCATTAGTCACAAGTTGATGAATTTCATTAACTTTGTCTGAACAGAGTTGTTTATCAGCATATTGCTCCACCTCCAACTGAATTCCCTCATTTGGTAAATCTTTGTGAGGTGTCACTTTAGTCTCCTCACTGTTTCCAATTACAGATTCTTCCTTGAAAACCACATCCTTACTGATTATTGATTTGCAACCAGTGGGACCTGTAAGCCATATCTTGAAGCCTTTCACTCCTTCAGGATATCCTAAGAAGATTCCTTTCTTAGCTCTAGGTTCAAGTTTTCCTTCATTAACATGAATGAAGGCAGTGCAGCCAAAAACTCTTAGGTTTTCATAGCTTGGTGCTTTTCCTGTCCACATTTCTGCTGGTGTTTTGAAGCCAATTGCTGTTGAAGGGCTTCTGTTTATCAAATAACAAGCAGTACTGACTGCTTCTCCCTAGAACCTTTTCTCCAATCCTACATGAGACAGCATACACCTTACTCTTTCAAGTATGGTCCTATTCATTCTTTCTGCAAGACCATTCTGTTGTGGAGTTATTCTAACAGTTTTGTGCCTTGCAATGCCATTGTCCTTGCAGAATTCAGTGAACTCACCTTCTAGGTACTCCAGACCATTATCTGTTCTCAGCACTTTAACTTTGATTCCAGCCTGATTTTCAACAAGTGACTTCCATTGCTTAAAACACTTGAATGCCTGATTCTTGTGCTTTAACAAGTACACCCACACCTTTCTTGACCAATCATCAATGAAAGTGATGAAGTATCTAGCTCCTCCCAATGAGGGTACCTTTGCTGGCCCCCATATGTCCGAATGAACATAATCACCTGCAGCTTTAGTTGTATGCACAGTAGTGGGAAATTTGACTCTTTTCTATTTACCATAGATGCAATGTTCACAGAACTTGAGTTTGTCTAATTCCCCTTTACCAATTAGCCCTTGCTTATGCAATTCTTGTAGCCCTCTTTCACTTACATGCCCTAGTCTATTATGCCAAAGCTTGGTATTTACTTTTGAAACTGAAACTAGACTGGCAGTATCAAGAAAAATGTTACCTTGTAGCTTGTATAGGCCATTCTGTCTAATTCCCTTCATGATCAGTAGAGAACCTTTGCATACTTTTAGAATCCCTGCTTCTGCTTTAAAGGAGTAGCCTTCTTGATCAAGCATCCCAAGAGATAGAAGGTTTCTCTTGAGATTAGGTACATGCCTGACATCAGATAGTACTTTAACTGTTCCATCCCCCAATTTTAGCTTCACAATCCCGATGCCAGTGACTCTACAAGCCACATTGTTTCCCATCAAGACCTTCCCTCCATCAAATTCTTTATAGGTACAGAACATTTCTTGATTCGGGGTCATGTGATAGGAACACCCCGAGTCAAGAATCCATTCCTGGTTGCAGTTTTCTGATGACACTGCTAGTACATCTGCACTCTCATAACCATCTGCTACAACAGCAAGATCATTTTGATCCTTGCCTTTCCAGTTGTTTTCATTCATCTTCTTCTTCCTTTCAGGGCATTGTTTTCTGAAATGTCCTTCTTTGTGACAATAATAGCATGCTTTCTTTGATTTGGATTTGGACTTTGATCTCTGTCTCTGCATGCTATTATTGCCATCTCTTTTCTCAGCTCTGCCTCTAGCCATTAGAGCTTCTGCATCTCCATTCTCACTTCTGTTTTCAGTAATCTTTCTCTTCAATTCCCGAGAACTCAAAGAAGTCTTAACTTCTTCCAAAGTGAGAGTTTCTCTCCCAAACATCATAGTGTCAACTAGATGTTCGTAAGATGGTGGAAGAGAACACAGCAAAATAACAGCTTGATCCTCATCATCTATTTTAACTTCAACATTCTTTAAATCAAGAATGATTTTATTGAAAGAATAGATGTGTTCTTTAATAGAAGTACCTTCCTCCATCTTCAATTGATGCAATCTTTTCTTCAAGTATAGCTTATTGGTCAGGGATTTGGTCATGTAGAGGCTTTCTAGTTTTAACCAAACCCCTGCTGCTGTACTTTCATCAGACACGTCTCTCAAGACTTCATCACCCAGGGAGAGAATTATAGTGCTATGCGCCTTGCTGACCAGATCTTTCTTATCCTTTTCTGACAAGGTTGTTGGAAGCTTGGAGGCGCCTTGCAATGCTTCTTCCAATCCTTGATGGACAAGCAATGCTTTCATCTTGATCCTCCACAGGGAGAAATCATTTTCTCCTGTGAATTTCTCTATGTCGAACTTCGCAGTCCCCATGACCAGAAACTATCTCTGATACCACTTGTTATGTCAGCTCTTGATCACCACAGAACTCAAAGAAGTGCAGCAGCGGAATAATGCAGAACCAAGAATGCAGAATGCCAATGAAACAGGACAATTGAATAAAGAGTAAATCAGAAAGTAAGAAAGAAAAGTATAGACAGAGATGTTATCGTGGTTCAGAGCCAAAAACTTGCTCCTACATCCACACTGAGGCCGAATTTTATTCACCACCAATCACAGCAAGAATTCTAGGTAAGTCTTTGTACACACTACCTCACTTGCTCTCTGCGAAATTCTGTTTACATGAATTGAAATTCTGCTCTTACAACAAGCTTGCAGCTAAGCTTTTATATCTATTCTAGTTACAACAACTTTAGTTATAAAAACAGTTACAAGCTTTAACTAACTGATTTCCTTTATAACTAACTAACTGAAAAAATAGATCACTCAGCTTGCTTTTAACTTTCTAGCTTGTTACAGCTAGCAGCTATACTAATTCTAATTGACGATCCACTCGGTGCTCAACACAAATAATTGATGCAATTTTTTCATATATATGTTCAACATGAACACAATACATGAGAGTCAATTATTAATTCACGCAAAAATTGAAGGAATTAAAATCGAGTTTTAGAGCCCTAACCATAAAATTGAGTTTGAATTTCTCTCTTTGTGGTGCACAAAAAACCCGCTTTAAGTGTCAATGAACTTAGAAAATCATACTCTACAAAAGTCCTGAGGAACTATGTCCTAATTTCTTAGAACTCATATGGCTGAAAAATCAAGAATATGCACACACAAAATATAAAGAAATTCAAACTCAAATCATATAATTATGTCTAATCAAATATCATCGAGTCCTAAATCATATAACTTAGCTCTAATACCAAATGTAAGCAAAAATATGTAAAGATTGAATGAAATTAGAATATCGATAAAATGTTTACTTATTAAAGACATGATTTCTTGACACTTAAGAATTGTCGTGTTAATTTAATGTCTAGTAAAACTTGTGAAAAGACTAGAGTTTCCATTGCAATTCAAACTCCTTGTCACAACTCTTAATGAAACAAGCTCTGAAGTTTTTGTATCACCGTGAATATAGATAAGACCTAACCTAAATAAGTTAACCCTAATACCCTTCTATTATAGACCTATAAGCTAAAGTCCACACTATATAACTCACACTAATCAAACTTACATTTGTTCAATCCATACTAAATAAATCATTTAAATTAATAAATAGATTACAAATGCATCTCATATAAATCATGAATTAATCCGTTTATAGCAAAACTAGAAACCAAATTAATTGTAACCCAAAAGAATTAGATAATTCTAACACATGGGTCACTCACTAGCAATTTACTGGTACTCCAGGCGCATCAGTGGCGTTGTAAATGTGCCAGAGTACGGGGCAAGATAGACCCCAACTATGTGTCTTTTATAATTTCAAGTCTTTTACTGATAAATTTAACGGATTAAAAATACAGGGGTAGGTTACTAACAATATAAACCACATGGGAATAAAATGCAAAAAATAAAACCATGGAGTGGGCAAAGTGATTTTGCCTTATAGCACAGGAGACTAACTGAAATTAACCCTAAAATAAAATAAAATAAAATGAAATATATTGTATCACCCGGTGCAGTCCTAGATGGATACGTGTGTGCCGTAAAATGTGGCATTCGAAATTATTTTAGCCTTATCTTTTAAGAAAAATATTAGTCTTACACTCTTTTTTTGAGATATATTACTATTCATATACTTTTTAAGAATTGTGATTAAGTGTGAGAAATTAAAATCATTTATATTAAAATCAATCCAATCCATCCAATTAAAATGATATATCTTATTGAATTGTATATAATGGATTAAATTTAATTATGGATGGTTAGTAATCCAACCAAAATATGTATTAGATATCCAATGGATATCCAATTAAAACCAATCCAATGGATATCCAATATATTATATGTTTTTTAAGAGAGAGAAACATATTTTAGAGCGAGAATAAATTTTTTTAGAGAGAGAAACATTTTTTAAATGAGTAGTTTGGATATCCATTCATCCAATCCATTGAAATGGATTAATGGATGGATTGAATATCCATCCATAAAATTGGGTCATGGATGGATTGGATAATATTAAACATTTTGTAATGGATCTTAAATGGATTAATGGTTTGTTTTGAATTCATCCATTACAATCCGATCCAAAATTAAACCAATCCATCCATTTGACATATAATATTTTACATCATTTCTTATGTATTTAAATTATTATTCAATATAAGTAAAAGTATTGTTAATGATAAATGTATTTTTATCATAGACCTTACAATTTTATACATATTAAATAATAATTTAAGAATTTAAAATAAACTGTGTCTATTTAAAAATTATTCACACAAGTGTCAATTTTTTTCTTTAATTCACTACTGCAAGCGTCAATGACCCAATCTAGAATAGCAAAGTCTCTATGTGCATGATATGGGGAGGCTCTTAAAGGTCTAGTTTGCCGAAATAATTTGGAACTTTTGGGTAATCCTAAATGAGAATATAAACACACACACATATACAATATAAAAAAATAAAAAAGTTTTCAGTGGGCTCAGCTTGGAGTTCATTTGGTTTGAGGTATAGTACACACACATATATAGAATATAAAAAAATAAAAAAGTTTTCAGTGGGCTCAGGTTGGAGTTCATTTGGTTTTAGGGTATAGTAGAATATGCCATTGGTCAAGGCTTTGATTGTATCATAAATATTGCTATTTAATTGTATAAGCCTGTATTATAATAGTGCATAATATGATTTAATTTGCCTATTATAAAAGAAGAGTGAGGAGGCTAACCAACTTACCTTACGTAGTCACTTATACAAAATGATAAATGCAAAAAAAAAAAAAAATATTAATTCTCCTGATTTATTTTCTTAATAATTTTTTTAATTATTAAATGAAAAAAATATTAAATATTTTTATATTTTCAAGATATTAATTATATTTATTTTTTATTTAATATTTTTTTATTAAATAATAAAAAAATAATTTAAAAGGATATAGTAAAGTTCAATGCAAAATACTTAGTATTTGATTGTCAAACCAATCAAGCATAAAGCAAACAAAATTAATGAATTACGGATAAGTTTCAGGAAAAGAAATTTCGGACAAAAATATTGATCATTATTTGTTACTTCGAGAAAGTAATTAATAGATCAATGGAAAAGTCGTTTAAGCATATAGGAGTATAATATTAGTAGGGAGTACTTTTTTCTCACCGCAAAAAACACTTTAAATTTAAGGATTTTGTTAATAAATGTTATAATTAAAGAAATCAAAATAATATTTTTTATGAATCATCAAAAAAAATTATTTTAAAAATTTTAACAAATATCTTAATAGAAAAAATTTATTTACTTACTACATCAATCATTGAACCATTTCACTTGTCTCCATAAATATAAAATTCATAACACGAATAGAAAGTTCACACTTCCTCTTTACTCAATTTTTATAGTGATAAAATAAAAAATTACAATTATTCTTTTTACATTTGTTGCTACCGTTAAATCGTGACAGATGACAACTTAATTTTAAAAAAATTTAATTACGAGTCGTCACGAATTTTATATTTTAATTAAAAAAATTAGAAAATTTTAAAAAAATAAATTTTGAAACCAGATTAAATTCGGAAGTCGGTTATGTATAGAGAATAGTAAAAATTTAATCCCACAGCACCCCTAATACATCCATCTTGGGACGGTACCTTAAGTTAATTATGCAAATTCTTAATAATCCTTGAAAATATTTGTTTTACCCCTTTTGTAAACATAAACAAAATAAACAAATGAATTATAAAAAAATTAATTTTTGACTTAACAGAATAAGAGATTCCGCTCCTATGTATTTTCAGGTGCAATGAGAAATTCAAAGTCATGTAGTTTTCTAAAAAATAATTGTGGGTGGATTGAAAAAAATAATTTTATTTTATGAAAATTTGAATTAACAAGTCGTCGGGACTTTGTTAATCAAATTAAGGTTTGAATAGGTGAAGCTCGCGTCACGCTAGAGACATCACCTACTGATTATCAAATTTGTTACAAAATTTTTATGTAAAATTATCTAGGAAAAAAATTTGGTTGATTTTATTTAAAAAAACAATTTAACTTTTATTTTTTAAAAAAATTTGAATTAATAATTCGTTGCGACTCTGTTAATCAAATTAAAGATTGAATAGGTGAAGCTCGCGTCACGCTAGAGACGTCACCCATTGATTATTGAATTTATTGCAATTAAATGAAATTTTAAAATTATTTAAAGAAAAAAAACAAATTTTGAGTTTTTTATTAAATAGTGATTTATTTTAAAAAATTTTGAATCATCATGTTGTCACAACTCAGATGATCAAAATAGTTACAAGATTAACAAGTTGCCACAACTCGGTTAATCCTATTTAATTCTTTTAAAAAAGAAGAAGTTCAACTATTTTATTATTTTATTATTTCTTGATTTTTTATCTTTTTTTGTATTGTTTTTTACCTCAAAAACCAAAAGAACTTTTATGCCTTAAAAAAAAATAGAAGCTTACGAAAACAAACGAAATCAAAAGGTGGTTCTTTTTTGTTTGGGATATTTACAAAACAGGACCGGTGGAGGAGATGAAGGTCGGAGGTTGGCGTGGACAGCGAGGGGGTCTGGTCTGGCGTGGTGGCGACGGCGACACGGGTTGAGGGTGGAGGAGCGGTTGGGTCTCGAACTGGGTGATGGTCGCGAGGTACGCAGGGGTGCAACGCTGTGTGGTTGCTGCGCGATTGGGTGCCGGTTTTGGGATTCCGCAGAGAAGAGGGTTATGGTTCTGCTTTGGGCACACGACTGTGATGGTTGGGTGTTAGGTTATAGAAGTAATGATTATTTTGGATGGGTGTTTGCTAATTTTGTATTGGTTGATGGGTGGTCTTGGTGGATTGAGGTTGTTATGGAGGATATGGGTACTGTAAGGTAGTTGTTGATGGGTTTGTTTGGACATTGAAGATGATTATGGAAGCTTTGGGTAATAATGGTGTGGATGGGGAATTAGTTGAAAGTGAAAGGAGATTTGGGTGAATGGGTTACCGTGGAGAAATGGTGCTTCTTGGTTGGAATGGAGGCTCACGGTGAAGAGGGTGAAGATTTTTGGCAGAGATGGGGTGTGATGGCGCTTGAAAGTGGTATGGAAGTTTGTTGCAAAAAAAGGCTACGTGGTTGAAAAATATGACTTGGGTGTATGTGTCAAGGCTGAAAAGCAACTGATCTCAAGTTGACGTGGGTTGTGTGTTTATATAGGAAGGGATTAGGCTGAAGTGTTTGAGTTGAAGTGTGATTGGAATTTGTTTAGAATGATAAGTTGTGGTTCGTTTAGGATGAATCAAGTTTTATTTAAGATGAGTGTTGGGTTTAGGATAAGTGACGAAGTCTATTGAGGATGAGTTATAGTCAATTTAGGGTAGATTCGTTTAGGATGAGCTTAAGGGTTAGGATAACTAATAGAATTTGTTTAGGATAAGTACTGGTATATGAGTTGTGGATTAACGGATTGGATCATAGGTTATGGGCTAATAAGCCACTAAGTGAAAGATGAGTCTTATTATTATTATTTTTTCTCTTTTTTTTATTATTTTTATCTTTTACAAAATGTCCCAGACAAAATTAAGTATTCACACTTCCACCCCCACCCCATTTGCAATTATTGTCTTGAATTCTTCTCTAGCCAGCTTCTCACTTCACCATAGAATCATTTCATTTCACTTTCCATATCTATGTATATTCAACCTTTTCCTAGTTCTATTAAAAGAAAAAATGAAAGTTTTCAGTAGGCTCAGTTAGGACTAGCAGTTCAATTGGTTTGAGGTATAGTGAAATATGCCATTGGTCAAAGGCTCAAAGAAGATAAAAACATACTCTTCTGTCTATTTTTATTTATTCGTTAAAGTTAATGCATACATATTAAGAAAGTTATTAAATATATTAAATGATAAAAAATATAATTTAATACGACTAAATTATTATTATTTTTATTTAATTAATATTTTATCTCTTTCCTCTATCTTCATTAATCTCACATTCTCTTTTCCTGTCACACTCCAATTATCTCACATTTTCTATCAAAAGGCACATATTTCATGAATTGACCAGAGTAATTGATTTAAGAATATTATAAACAATGAATTAATGTGCATTTATTGATTTTAATTGAGATAATAAAAGATAAGGATAAAATTAAAAAAAAGACTAATAAATATACTTTGATTTTCTAAAAGAACAGAAAATATTGAATAAATTAAGATTTTAGAATAGATAAATAACCCTATGTTTGGATGTTTTTCATTAATGAAATGGAACGGAATAGGTAGAAATGGAATGAAAAGGAAATGAATGGAATGGAACATAGTTTTCATTCTTTTTGTTTGGAAGTTTCATTAACGGAACGGAACGGAACGGAACGGAATTACCTATGTGTTCCCCTCATTCCCCCTCAATTTTGGGGAGAACAAAAGTTGGGCATTTGAGGAGAAGATGGGGGAAATGATTCCCCATGTGTTCCGTTCCATTCCTATACATTTTAAAACTCCCAAACAAGGAAAGTTATTTTCGTTCCCTCCATTGCCTTTCCGTTCCCCTCATTACCTATCATCCAAACATAGTGTAAAAGTGGACAGATGGAGTATCAAAATAGCAACAATTCAGAAATCAATATTGCTATTCTTTTTTAGTCTTGTTATTTGTTCAACTTTTATACGTCTAACTTTTTTCAATCATCTCACAAACTTATTCTGTATCCCGTAAAAATATTACAATTACATACAGTATGATTTAACATTTTTCTCATGTAGATATATGGTGGACATACATCCACCATATTTTGGGTGGACATGAAATATTATCTTTTTTTTTTATGGGAATAAAGATTGCTACTTAGTTGTATAACCCTGTATTATAATTGTGCATAACATGATTTGATTTGCCTATCTTATTTTTTTAAAGAGAGAGAGAGAGAGAGAGAGGAGGCCAGCCAACTTATCTTAAGTATACCTATACAAAATTATAATTGCAAAACACTTATTTGATTGTCTCACATTCAAGCATAGCATAGCATAAAGCAAACAAAATTAATTGTGTTAAGGAAAAGTTTCAGAAAAAGAAATTTCTGACAAAAATATTGCTCATTATTTGTTCCTTCTAGAAAGTAATTAAATAGATCAATGCAAAACTCGCGTAAGCATCTATATTTAGGGATGGCAACGGGCCGGGGGGGACGGGTAGTAGCCCCCCGCCCGCGCGAATAATATCCGCTCCCGCCCCGCCTCCGCCTCCATATTCGTGCGGGTACTCATTTATTATTCTCTCGCGGATAAATGGGTACCCACAGATATCCACAGGTACCCAATAAGTTGTAAAAAAAATCAACAAAATTAAAAAAAAAATGAAAAAAATAAAAAAAAAAAAAAATGTAATACCATAATTTCTCAAAATTTGTCAAATACAACTTAATATAAAAATAATGACAAATACCTAAAATACTTTTGATTTATATAACTCTACCATATTTTAATTTATATAATTAAGTTTTTTAGTAATTTTATATAAAATATTTGTGTAACTTTTTGTGGGTACCCGCGGGTATGGGGGGAACCACCCCCGCCCCCACTCCATTTATTAAACAGAGATAACACAAAACGGATATTTATATCCGCGGGAGAAATTAGACGGATATTACCCACCCCCATCATGAGTATTAACCGCGGAGGCGAGTAAAATTGTCATCCCTATTTATATTACTCTTTTGTCACCAACGATTTAAATTTAATTGTTGTATCAATCACAATATAAAAATCATAAAACAAATAGAAAGCCCACATGTCCACCCTTAACTCATTTGGCTTCCTTAACAAGCAAAATCCTAAATTTAATTGCTGCATCAATCATTGAACCATTTCACTTGTCTCCATAAATATAAAAATCATAAAACGAATAGAAGTTCACACTTCCACCCCCACCCCATTTGCGATTGTTGTCTTGAATTCTTCACCAGCCAGCTTCTCACTTCACCATAGAATCGTTTCATTTCACTTTCCATATCCATGTATATTCAACCCTTTCCTCTAGTTCTATTAAAAAAAATGAAAGTTTTCAGTAGGATCAGTTAGGACTAGCAGTTCAATTGGTTTGAGGTATAGTGAAATATACAATTGGTCAAAGGCTCAAAGAAGAGAAATACATACTCCTTCTGTGTATTTTTATTTATTCATTAAGTTTAATATGTACAGATTAAGAAAATTGTTAAATGTATTAAACAATATAAAAATATAATTTAACATGATTAAATTATCATTTTTCTCACTTAATTTATATATTTTTTCTTCTCCTCTATTTTCATTGATTTTACATTCTCTCTCATTCTTTTACTCTGTTAATCTCACATTCACTATTAACAGGTACATATTTCACAGATTGACTAGAGTAATTAATTTTAAGAAATCGTAAAAATTAATTAATATGCACTTATTGATTTAATGGAGATAATAAAATGAGAGTAAAGTTAAAAAAACTAATAAATACTCTTTGATTTTTTAAATAGACAGATAATATTCAATAAATTAAAATTTCTAAATAAATAGATAAAAGTGGAAAGAAGAAATAACAAAATAGCAACAATTCAGAAATAAATATTGCTATTTTTTTCTTACGGGAATGAATATTGATACTTAGTTGTATAACCCTGTATTATAATTGTGCATAACATGATTTGATTTGCCAATGATTTTTAAAAAAAAAAAAGGAAAGGAGGCCAGCCAACTTATCTTACGTAGTCACCTATACAAAATTATAATTGCAAAACACATATTTGATTGTCTCACCAATCAAGCATAGCTTAAAGCAAACAAAATTAATGATTAAGGAAAAGTTTCAGAAAAAGAAATTTCTGACTAAAATATTGCTCATTATTTGTTCCTTCTAGATCAATGCAAAACTCGCGTAAGTATCTATGTTACTCTTTTGTCACCAACGCTTTAAATTTAATTGTTCTATCAATCACAATATAAAAATCATAAAACAAATAGAAAGCCCACATGTCCACCCGTAACTCAATTGGCTTCCTTAACAAGCAAAATCCTAAATTTAATTGCTGCATCAATCATTGAACCATTTCACTTGTCTCCATAAATATAAAAATCATAAAACGAATAGAAAGTTCACACTTCCACCCCCACCCCATTTGCGATTGTTGTCTTGAATTCTTCTCTAGCCAGCTTCTCACTTCACCATAGAATCATTTCATTTCACTTTCCATATCCATGTATATTCAACCCTTTCCTAGTTCTATTAAAAAAAATTTCAGTAGGATCAGTTAGGAATAGCAGTTCAATTGGTTTGAGGTATAGTGAAATATACCATTGGTCAAAGGCTCAAAGAAGAGAAATACATACTCCTTCTGTCTATTTTTATTTATTCATTAAGGTTAATATGTACAGATTAAGAAAATTGTTAAATGTATTAAACAATATAAAAATATAATTTAACATGGCTAAATTATTATTTTTCTTACTTAATTTATATTTTTTTCTTCTCTTTTATTTTCATTGATTTTACATTCTCTCTCATTCTCTTACTTTGTTAATCTCACATTCTCTATTAAAAGGTACGTATTTCACAAATTGCCTAGAGTAATTGTAACATCCCAATATTTGTTATCCAGATATATAGTCATATAAAAGAATAACACAACATTAGCCATGCGACTTCCAAAACTATGCAATTTCCAATATAACAAAGCCATGTATATATAGAAAATATGAGCCTCGAATGTATAAATAATACACAACAACTGTATCTATCACAAATACAATATGTACATCATATCGAAAGAAACTACTCAGTTACACTAAGCCAAGCACTCCAAGCTCCTGCTAGTCTTCAGTTTCCATTAGACTTCCTTCCTAGAATCATCATGGAAACGCACACAAAGGGGTGAGAATCACACATTCTCAGTAGATAAAATCCATAAACCATGTCATCACAATCATTCCAGCTATTTCGGGGAAAAATACGTTAGTAAACTCAAATATCATACATAGCAAGCTAGAAATGTGGCAAAAGCCAAAACCAAGTCCTTTCTCTTCCCGAAATAGAATCTCATTTTATAAGTTTGTATAAAAACTCATTTATTACAAACAATCTTCTAGAAATTGCCACGCTCACAAAACATTGTCTCATTCTTAGAGACACCAAAGCATCGTTTTCATCGCAGAGACACAACAACAATACCTCCATCTCAGAGATATGTACCAGATAATATACTCAATTATCATATAAACACTTTAGTCACAGAAGTAAACAGCATCTCCATCTCAAAGACACAACACAACATCTCTATCTCAGAGATACGCAACTGCCTATACAATTGCAATGTCATGGTTATGTCATGATAGCAACCGCCCATACAATTATCATGCTATGTCAAGTCATGTCTAATGTTCATGCCTATGCAATAACCTAAAATGAATGTGGATAATATCATGATTCCTTAGACTTAGCGAAGAAACTCATCTTCAGTCACTTAAGAAATGTATGGTATGCATGAGCCTTGAACAAAACAAAGGAATCCGGTTCCATAAGCTCTGAACAAGCACTGGAAACCCAACTCCAGCTATTCCATGGGGTGTGAGGGAAATACCATCATCAACTCATTACTATGATCGGGAAGGTATGTTACCTCTTCATTTACAATCATGTATGATCACCCTCTCTGGGTAGTGAAGTCTCATCAACTACACGGTCTTTAGCAATAATCATATTTGATCAGAATAATGATCTCTGTGATGGGAAGGATTAGTTACCTACTCGTTCAAAATCACATTAAATCATTCACAACAATCATTGTGATAAGAAGGATTGATTACCTTCTCATTTAAAATCACATTATGATCATCAACAATAAGGGCTCAACCTCATCAACATAGTTAAGGAATAACAATAATACCAATTACTACAATAACTAGCATGTCAATTGATTTACATTCCTAACTACTAACATGAAATACAATGATGTTAAATACTACAATAAATAACATACCAATTGATTTACATTCATCACATATCTACTACACTAGATACTCCTATTAGAGTCTCATCGCCTTCTACTAGGCATAAACAAAGAATCCTAACAATTAGGAATCTCAAAATATCAAAATAGAAATTCTGATGAAATCTGCTCTAGACACCTAAAAAGGATGTTTTTCACAAATTCACCAAAAATCCATCCTAACTGATAAAATTATGAAATTTTACAAGTAGATAGCCTCATCTCTTAGCTTTCAAATGCAATAAGAACCAGATCATTCTGATAACCACAACTTAAGTTATGCTACAAACACTACAAGTTGTTAGGTTACTATCCTGTATCACGCCTAGGCTTGGTTTTACCACGCCTAGGCGTGGAAGTCTCTGTCTCGTTGGACTGAAAACTGATCATTCCATGCCTAGGCTTGGCCAAGTTGAGCCTAGGCGTGACACTTCTGTAGAAAATTCTGCAGAACACGTTTCTGCATAATCTTGGTTCCAAACCAAGATTTCACCCTCTATCTTCACTTCTAGATGATTTCTATCATCACTAGAGGTCTCTTAACAAGTTATAAACCTCATTTCTTTCCTTTGGCTCAATTAAACTTTGATTAAAACTAAAACTCCAACCTTAAAATCCCTTTGTTTCAACTAAATAACTAATAGGAAACTATGGATTCTAAGGGTTCCAAACTATCAATCATGCACTAAACTTATTAGAATCTAACTTATTTCAACTAAGCAAGCAAAAAAACTAACATCTCACTTCCTATTCTCACCCAAACCCTACTTTTTCTCATCAAGTTCCACTAAGAAACAAGGTGAAGATAAGAGGAAATGGATAAAAACAACACCCCTACCTCAAGATCAAGAAGATGGAGATGAAACCAAGGATAGGCCATGGAAGATCCAAGCTCTCCCTTCCTCTTCCTCTTTCCCTTTTCCTCTTCTTCTCTTCCTCTTCGGTTTCTCTTTTCTTCCCTTTCTCTTCTCTCCTTTACATTTTCTGCCTCTCTGATTTTGCCCCCCAAAATAGCACCACCCGTGGGATATTTCTCAAGAAGGGAAGTCTATTTAGACTTCTCTTAGTTGGGTACCAAAACTCCAATCTGTTAAGAACACTCAGATTTCACAGAATCCAGTTTCGTAACTATCAACAAATTCAAAATAAATTCTGAAATTCATTAAAAATTCTGTTTCACCAAAAATTGATATTTCCATATTAGCTAGGGGTCAATTTGACATTAAAACACACAACCAGTATGCTTAAAAATGTCAAACTAACTCCAAAAATTCTCAAACGTTAACTGTAGCACAGTTCCCCTATTTATGACTTGGAAACAAACTCTCCACATTTATTTTCACTAACTAAGCAGTTTAAGCCACTTTCATATCAATAACAACTATATTTCTCACATAGTGTTACAGCAAAATGCCTAAAGTGCTCAGAAAGTCACAAAACTACACAGTCATGTTAAGTAAGTATTAAGCTACCTTTACAATCATATACAAGCCTAACATGATTTTCTAGGGTATTACAGTAATTAATTTTAAGAAATTGTAAAAATTAATTAATATGTACTTATTGATTTAATGGAGATAATAAAATGAGAGTAAAGTTAAAAAAACTAATAAATACTCTTTGATTTTTTAAATAGACAGATAATATTAAATAAATTAAATTTTTAAATAAATAGATAAAAGTGGAAGAAAGAAATAATAAAATAGCAACAATTCAGAAATAAATATTGCTATTTTTTTCTTACGGGAATGAATATTGATACTTAATTGTATAACCCTGTATTATAATTGTGTATAACATGATTTGATTTGCCTATGATTTTTTTTTAAACAAAAAACGGAAAGGAGGCCAGCCAACTTATCTTACGTAGTCACCTATACAAAATTATAATTGCAAAACACTTATTTGATTGTCTCACCAATCAAGCATAGCTTAAAGCAAACAAAATTAATGATTAAGGAAAAGTTTCAGAAAAAGAAATTTCTGACGAAAATATTGCTCATTATTTGTTCCTTCTAGAAACTAATTAAATAGATCAATGCAAAACTCGCGTAAGTATATATTACTTTTGGAAAATGATAAATTTTCTTAACTCATCATTCTAATAATCTTTTTAATTATTAAATAAAAAATATTAAATATTTTTTATGTTCTTAAAATATTTGGTACATTTAATTTTTTATTTAATATTTTTTTATTAAATAATAAAAAATTATTAAAAAATATTTTAAGAAAATGTAACAAAGTTGATTACTTTTTTGTCACCGACGCTTTGAATTTAATTCCTGTATCAATCACAATATAAAAATCATAAAACGAATAGAAAGCTCACACTTCCACCCCACCCCTTCGCAAAACCCTAAAACCACATTTGACTTCCTTAACAATTAAAACACTAAATTTAATTGTTGCATTAATCATTGGACCATTTCACTTGTCTCCATAAATATAAAAATCATAAAACGAACAGAAAGTTCAAACTTCCACCCCCACCCCATTTGCGATTAATTGTTGTCTTGAATTCTTCTCTAGCCAGCTTCTCAGTTCACCATAGAATCATTTCATTTCACTTTCCATATCCATGTATATTCAACCTTTTCCTAGTTCTATTAAAAAAAAAAGGTTTTCAGTAGGCTCAGTTAGGACTAGCGGTTCAATTGGTTTGAGGTATAGTGAAATATACCATTGGTCAAAAGCTCAAAGAAGAGAAAAACATATTCCCTCTCTCTATTTTTATTTATTCGTTAAGATTAATGTGTAAATTAATAAAATTGTTATGTATATTAAATAATAATAAAATTTAATTTAACACAATTAAATTATCATTTTTTCACTTTTATTAATATTTTTTTCTTTTTCTATCTTCATTAATCTTATATTCTCTCTCCTTCTCCCACTTCATTAATCTCACATTTTCATTCTCTATCAAAAGGCACATATTTCACGAATTAATTGATTTTAAAAATTATAAAAATTAATTAATTGTACTTATTAATTTAATGGAGATAATAAATGATGAGAGGAAAGTTAAAAAAAATGACTAATAAATATTTTTTAATTTTCTAATTGAACATATAATATTATATAAATTAATATTAAATGGACAGATAAAAGTAGACAAAAAGAGTAACAAAATAACAATTCGGAAATCAATATTGCTATTTTTTTTACGGGAATGAATTTTGCTATTTAATTGTATAACCCTGTATTGTAATTATGCATAACATGACATGATTTGATTTGCCTATGATCTTATTTTTTTTGTTTAAGAGAGAGAGAGAGAGAGAGAGAGAGAGAGAGGAGGCCAGGCCAACTTATCTTACGTAGTCACCTATACAAAATTATAATTGCAAAACACGTATTTGATTGTCTCACCAATCGAGCATAGCATAAAGCAAACAAAATTAACGATTAAGGAAAAAGTTCAGAAAAATAAATTTCTGACAAAAATATTGCTCATTATTTGTTCTTTCTAGAAAATAATTAAACAAGAACAATACAAAACACACGAAAGTGTGTGTATATATATATTATTATTATTATGAGGGATCCACTTACTCCAAATGTAAATATTAAGACTTACACTTAATTTCTTATAATTAAAATCGTTTTAATTTAATGAATCAAAATAACTTAATTAAATAAAAAAATAAAAAATAATCTCTCTCATTAATAAAGAGAAATGACAATTAAATATAATTTTAATGAAAAAATAAATTTTAATTATGAAGTCAACTTATTAATTTAAAATATAATATTTATTAAAAATATGTGAAAGTTGTCTCATAATATCGTTAAAAGGAAAATCTTTCCAAACATGCTTATATTAACACATTAGATAGAAATTCTAAAAAACATTTTATTTTTATGGCAATTGCTTATTAAATAACAAAAAAAAAAAAGAGGAGTGATCAGTTTATACTAATGTAAGTCTTTTTTTCTTTTACATTCATTTTTAATCATTAGTTTTACTTTCATCTAAAGATTGAGATTATTTCATTAAAAATAACTGTTAGATAAAAATGAAACTAACAGATTAAAAATAAATGTAAGAGAAAAAAAATTTACACTAATATAAATTAATCTTCTTTAAAAAAAACACATACATAAATAATTTTAAAAGGTAGTTGAATTATTATAATGATTTAATAAAATTAGTTATACTTTATTGCTGTCAAATAATTATACAATATTAACTTTTTATTCATTTATATAATATATACAACGTCTAACTTTTTAAATATTTATATATGAAAATTAATTTTTAATAAATTTATATACCAAATTTTAAAGTCTTTACCTACCAAATTTTTTAAAGTTGATAAAATATATACAAGCAACAAAATATTATAAATTATACTCATATTATATTATTTTTAAATTAATAAATATACTTAATAATTAAATTTTTTTATTAAAATTATATTTAATTATTCTTTCTCTTTATTAATGTGAGAGGTTATTTTTTTCATTTAATCAAATTATTTTGATCCATTAAATTAAAATAAATTTAATAATAAAAAATTGAGTGTAAGTTTGGTGTAAGTGGATTCCCTATATATATATATTACATTTCTGTCACCGACGCTTTAAATTTAATTGCTGTATCAATCACACTATAAAAATCGAATAGAAAGCTCACACTTCCACCCCTACCCCATTTGCAATTGTTGTCTTGAATTCTTCTCTTGCCAACTTCTCAGTTCACCATAGAATCATTTCGTTTCACTTTCCATATCCATGGCCATTTCAAGCCCTCATGCTGCATTCCTTTGTTCACCAGGAATGGGTCATATCATTCCTGCTCTTGAGCTTGCCAAGCGCCTTGTCACTCACCACGTCATTCCCACAGTCACCTTCTTTCTTGTTTCTACCAAAAACAGTGCCGCATCTGAAGCAGAGACCCAGGTTCTCCAATCAGCCACAAAACAAAAGCTCTTTGACATTATCCAACTGCCCCCACCTGACATAACCCATCTAGTTGACCCAAACGCCGACGAAGGAACCAAGCTAGCAACCATGATGCAACAAATCGCCCCAGTTCTGTTGTCTACAATCTCAACCATGAGAGCCAAGCCCACCATTTTTATCACTGACTTATTCGGAAGCCTAACTCTACCCATCGCCGAGAAACTGAAAATGTCAAAGTACGTTTTTTTCACTTCAAATGCATGGGGCCTTGCACTTGCTTTTTATGCTCCAACATTAGATAAAGAGATACAAGGACAATATAGAGATCACAACAAGCCTCTCCCAATCCCTGGTTGCAAACCCATACATCCCATCGATTTGTTTGAACCATTGCTGGACAGAACTCAACAGTTGTATCATGAATATCTTCGGATGTGCCTGGAGATAACAATGGCTGATGGGGTCCTTGTCAACACTTTTCTTGAGCTAGAGCCTAAAACACTTTCAGCACTCAGCAGTGGACAAATTACCAAGGTACCAGTGTACCCAATTGGGCCACTGATAAGGGAACCAAAAGAAGTTGATGAACAAAGAAGACATGTTGTTGATTGGTTAGACAAGGAAGATGAAGAGTCTGTGATTTATGTGTCACTTGGGAGCGGGTACAGGATGTCATATGAGCAAATAAAAGAGATGGCTTTGGGATTGGAGCTAAGTGGGAAAAAATTTGTTTGGTCTGTACGTCCACCTGTCATAAAACCTGGCAGTGACCATTATCTCACAGCAGGTGAGGATGCTCAGCAAAAAACTAATATTGTCTCTAAATTTGAACAGTCAAATTCTTTTCCCGACGAGTTCTACCGAATACAAGCCTTGGGGATGATGGTCATGGATTGGACACCACAGTTGGATATTTTGAGGCACTCATCTGTTGGAGGGTTTGTATCTCACTGTGGATGGAACTCTGTGCTAGAGAGTATTTCGTGCGGGGTGCCAATTGTTGGATGGCCACTCTTTGCGGAGCAAAGGATGAATGCTGCAATGCTAGCAGAGGAGGTTGGAATCGCAGTTCGAGTGGAGGTGCCACTGTCAACCCACATGGTGGGAAGAGAGGAGATAGCGAAAGCAATAAGGAAGATAATGAATAAGGAAGACGAAGCAGGATGTGCAATAAGGAAGAGGGTTAAGAAGCTGAAGCACATAGCAGAAAGTGCTTGGTCTCAAGGTGGTTCGTCGCTTTCAAAAATGGCAAGTGCATTTTCAAAAATTCGTGAGTCAAATGAGGTTGGATAATTCCAAAAAGAACTAAAGGGTAAGAAATTTTCTTTGAAGGAACAAATAATGATCAAATATTTTTTGTCAGAAATTTCTTTTTCTTTCAAACTTATCCTTAGTCATTAATTTTATTTCCTTTATGCTTGATTGGTGTGACAATCAAATAAGTGTTATGCAAGTAAATTAAAATGTTTAGTTGTCTACCAAACAAAAAATGTATTATGGTCAACAAAAGGTCAAAGTAACTAGAAATAAGCTACCCATTAGAGGTTTAAAATTTCAAAATTGCTACAAAGGGATGGCTTTGTAGTCTAGACGTAATGAATACACACAAATTAGTACGCCTCATTCCATGGGCTTCGCAAATGAAATGGAGCGTATGCAAGTAAAATTTTTATTTTATTGGATGTCTTACATTCTGAGTTTTGACATTTCAATTGTGATCGCTGTGATTATATATATATATATATATGATCTTATTCAGGTGAGAGAAGTGTTTATTGTGAGAGGTGAGAGAAGTGAATCTTAACCATTGAATCTTTTATGAATGATTAAGATTAGAAGATAAATGCATGTTATTTTTTTAATTAGTTACATGACCTTTAAATAACTTTTAATTTTGACCATCCATGTATAATTGTATGGTCAATATTTACTTCTCTCACCCTTTCATAATAAAAACTCCTCTCACTAGATATGCCCTCTATATATATATATATATAATCATCTATTTTCTTATTTATATAATAAAATTAAATGCAATACGAATTTGCTATAATTTTACTGGAGCACTCATGTACATATATATGCTAAATTGTGGTTGTAACATCCCTGAATTTTTTTTTTTGGAATAATCGACCAGTTATTCAAATAAGGCTTATATTATTCAAATAAACAAGTTGCTTGAGTGAATTATTCGAATAAAAAATAGGTTATTCAAATAAATAATAAGTTATTCGAATAAAGGCTTCTGTTGAGCAAAATATAGGAAGAAATAAGTCACCTTATTTAAATAAAATTTCTTTTATCCAAATAGATAAGCCGCTGTGTGCATATATACGTTGTGAAAGAATGAGTTATTCGAATAAGCATATTGTTATTCAAATAAATAGTTAAAAAATATCATAGTTAGTTGTGTTGGCACATGAGTTTTTCAAATAGGCATTTTTTTTATTCAAATAAAGTGACCAATATTAGAAAAATGGGAAACACGTCCCATTGAAACAAAGAATAAAAACTTAGTTTTCATTCACTCTTGATTCTTCAACTCAAC
Source organism: Ormosia semicastrata (assembly GCA_029884595.1). Lineage (NCBI taxonomy): Eukaryota > Viridiplantae > Streptophyta > Magnoliopsida > Fabales > Fabaceae > Ormosia > Ormosia semicastrata. The sequence continues at coordinate 3,556,285 of JAQQTO010000022.1, read as the reverse complement.
TAGTTCCAATAGAACCAGATTGATAAAATAAAAATTGATGAAATCATCAAGAATAGGTGTCAAGAAGCAGAGTTCATGGAATTAAGAATGATCAAGAGAAATTTAGAATAGGGACATATGTTAAAAAGTGGATGGAAGATTAACAAGGCTTAAGAAATTATTACAGAAAATAGGTGTCAAAAGATGAATGAAACAAAAGAAGAATTAAGGCCAAGTATCCAAACATTAATTGAAGCAAGTGATATAAGCAAAAACAAGTATCAAGTTTGGATTTGAAAGCAATGATTACCAAGGAAATAGGTAGCACAAAGATGAATGTAAACATGAAGAAAATTCTGGAAAGGATGGTGGCTTATGGTTAAGAAGAAGAACAAATGTCAAGCTTGGATGAAAATAAAGACTTGACTATGGAAAACAATGATTGCATGAGACAAATGTCGAGGAAATGAGTGAAATAGGAGGCAAAAGAACAAGCCAAGAATGACCACGAGTAAACAAGTGTCCAGATATTAATAATAGATGAGATAAGTCAATGATATCAGCAGAAACGTGTTCTATACTTGATAAAAAAATTTATTAGAAGAATGATTACGGGAAGGAGATTTTTGTGAAGGAGGTTTCCCGTTTTGATAGCAAAGTCTCCCTTACATCATCCCATACGTAAGGCAACTCAACTTCAGCTCTATAAATACCTCATCTTTTCTTTATTCATGACACAACACACTCACTTAAACACATAAACACTCAAGCTCTGTTTTTACAACTCAATTCCTCCATTTTCACCTCCTTTACTTGATCCAAATTTGGTAACAAGGGTAGGAAATAGTGAAAACATCACTCTTTTTTCTTTATTTCTTCTACCCATATCTTTTAGTTAATTCCTTTACTTCCATTTTTACTTACTCTATTTTAGCTTGAAAGAAAGAATGGCAGGACATGATTTTTTTGGTTTCTTCAACATGGTTTTTGAATGACTTATTTGATTAAGCATTAGCTTATTCGAATAAACCTTCACTAGTAGAAATTTCTAATTTAGAGACGAAAATTAGAGATGGAAATAGATACTGATTTGATAAATTAGAGAGAGAAAATAAAATTAAAAATTTAGAGATAAAATTTAAAGACGAAAATTATCCATCTCAGCATTTTTCGTCTCTAATTCCGTCTCTGTTTGGTCAATTTAAAGTCAAACATACTTAGAGACAGATTTTAGAGACAAAATTTACCCATCTCATATTTTTCCATCTCTAATTCTGTCAGTTAATGTGATGTTTTAAAAAGTAAAATATGTTTAGAGACAAAATTTAGAGATGAAATTTATCCATCTCTAAATTTTTCATATCTAATTTCATCTCTATTTAATCAAATAAATGTTTTAAAAAAATGAAAATATATTAGAGACCGATATGTTCCATCACTAAATTATATAATAACTTTTTTAAAGACAGAGACAAAGTGTTGTTTCCGTCTCTAAAATTTCTACCTAAATCCCTGATTTCAACTCAAAGCCCCATTTCTCTCGCTCCCTTTGAACCCTTGTTCTCTCATCTCCATCACTGATGCCAAAAAAGGTCATTGTCATCACGAACTCGTAACTAGCATGCTAGATCTGTCCTCGCAACCTTCGCACCATTCGCTTCTCAGTTATGGAGTTTCAGGTTTCCAGCGTCGCTTTAGCCTCTACTGACCACTTTGACCTCTACCCACCTATGACCACTATGACCACCTGTGACCCCGCTCAGCCGTTCACGACCTCGCTTAGCCACAAACATTAGGGTTGGATTCAAAGCCTCGCAACCCGTAATAATAACAAAAAGAGAGAACGGCGGCTTGATGGTGTCGATTCGCGATGGTGAGCGCGCAAAGGAGAGGTGCGAGGATGACGAATCTGTGGCTTGGGTCACGAGTTCAGGCGCTAGGTAGACGGAGACGCATGCTTGGCCGCGGATCTGGAGGTGCTATTCTCAGATTTGGGTTCTAGGTTGAAGTTGGGTGGTGACTGAGCATGGATCTGGTGGTGTGGGCGGAGCTACGCGATTCGCCTGTAACAATGGACGACGGCGGCTTGGTGGCTGTGCAGGGCGGAACAAGGCTCTAGTCCGTTATGGCTTTCTCGATGAGACCCAGAACAAGCTCGATTATGTCTTGGCTCTCACCGTCGAGAACTTCCTCATCAGACAAAGGCACATCTGGTTCTCCCTTCTCTTTTTCTTTCTCAATATCAAACTAAATGATGAATGCAAGCATATCACACTCCTTTGTATTCTTCTATTCCAAATTTTATAAATGGTCTTTGCTTTCAATGGTTAGCTTCCCATGTCTTTCATTTTTTAGAGCCTCAGATGTTACTGTTTTTCTCGAGCCGTTTCAATATAAGAAAATATTAGCAAAAAGTAAATGTTTTTATTGACTTTGTTAGCATTTTACATGTATTGTTAGCATTTCAATATAATCCCATCTTATTATGCGAAAAAATAATTGCATCTTACAAAAATTTGTTAGGACCATTCATATAAATTCCTTTTCCATATCACACTTAAATTCCTAGAGTTTTATGAATATTATAGGGGGGAATTAGTGCCATGTGGAAAATCTAGTGTATATAATTGTCAAGAGGTCCTCCGCTTTGGTGTGGTATAATTGTCAAGTGTTGTTTTGGTTTAGACCTTCATTAGATGGCCTTTTTAGATGTGATGTGTTGATTTGTGAATCTTTATGCTTATGATTGTCTAATTGTGAGGAGCAGCATTAATGAGTCCAACATGGATTAGATAGAGTTCATGATTTACATCCTTTTCTATTTTTTCTGGTATATAATGCCAGTTACCTGCTCTTATCACTTTTAAATATAACAAAAATGTATTTACTTAGTGAAGATTAACATCACCTACCTACAAAACTGAAAAAAGAACTTAGAAGGTTCACATCACCTACTGCTTATCAAGATGCTCGTGAAGATCTGGTGGAAATTAGAATGAAATTTATCAATTTAAAATGCTATTATCAATTTATTTTGAATCCAAAATGAATTTTATTATGAGATAAACAACTCTTCACCTTATATGTGAAGCTTTAATGTTGTGCTTTCAAACTTGGCTGCTAAATGACATTGAAAGTGGAGCTATAATTAGTTGTACTTATTGGAGTTGAGCCAAAACTTATTGGAGACTAATTATGATGAACATATGTTTGTGCTTGCTTTGGTCATCAATTTGCAACTGGAAACTAACTATAATGAACTTATTGAGGTTGAAGTTTGTCAAGACAAAAACTCTGCAAAATGAACATCAAGATGATTAAAAAGGTTATGAAGCAAGTTTTGTCCAAGAGCAAGGAGCTAGAAAAGCAATTACAAAGGTTAGACACTATCTAATTTCATGTAGGGTATAAGTATTTAAATTATGTATATTCTTAAAATAGAGAGAAATTTGAAGTTTGTCAAAACAAAAACTCTGCAAAATGAACATCAAGATGATAAAAGGGGTTATGAAGCAAGTTTTGTCCAAGAGCAAGGAGCTAGAAGAACAACTACAAAGGTTAGACACTATCTAATTTCATGTAGGGTATAAGTATTTAAATTATGTATATTCTTAAAATAGAGAGAAATTTATTAAGAAAAACTTTGTCATAAATTTTTTTAAAATTTTTGTAATTTTCTCTATTTTAAGGAGGTATTGATGAAAACTTATGAAAAACTTCAGGACAATCTCTAAATTGTAGTACATGGTAGACTGAGTTAATCATTTTTTAATTACTTTCAAATGTAAAAAATTAGTATCACTTTTAAAATTAAAATCAAATGTGCTTTAATTTTTTTTTAAAATAAAACTAAGTATGATCGTGCAAAGCATGGGCTTCCTTATTAGAGCCCGTGCAGGCCTAGGCCTCAATTTCATGAAGTTTTGTCTCATTATGAGAGTTTTGATCTGCATTCTCTGCATTCTCTGTTATTTTGGGGTGTTTGATTAGATTTGTGCATCAAAATTTAACTTATACGTCAACTATCTAGCTGTTTGGTTTTCTTTTATGTCAAATGTGAGATTGCTTCAAATCATGCATAAAGTCTGTCAAAACTCATATGGTGTTAGGTTCCTGGTAGCACTTATAGTTTTGTTCATAATTTGAGCTGTACATGATGGATATAGGAGTTGTTTTTTTTTTTGTTAAAAACCTAAGACAAAAGGGTTTCAACTGTGAAAATCCCATATTTTTTCACTTTCCCAATTGATGCCAATTTTTCCCCAAAAGCCAGGTTTGAGTCTGCATTTTTTTCTTGTCTGACAATGTGCATTGATTGGCTCATAGCTTGGGTTACACAACTTGAAATCATGCACTGTTCGGCTTGTTAGAAAGATAACACTTGAAGCTTAACCTAGGAAGCACAGACACAGACACGGACACGGGACACGACACAGACACTGAGACACACCAAATTAAAAAATTGTAGGACACAGACACGACATATATATATATATATATATATAATTACAAAATTTAAGTAAAAAAATTTATAATTCATTAATATCATTTCTATAAGCTTGAAAATTTTTAATATCTTAATATATGTCATATGTACTAATATTTGCTACCTAATAAGCCCCTCCTAAAAAATATAGAGCATAATTTTTATTGATATATTCTAAAAAATCTCTTAAACTAATTTCTCCTAATAGAACTAACTATGAATGAGTACATGTGCATAAAAAAAATTAACTAGAGGGAATATTGGTATGAAGCAAGCTTTAGTGACGACAAAGTGGACGATTTTGTATGAGTAAAGGTAGAAAAAGCAGATGAAAATAGTGGTATATGAAAAGATAAAACTTAAAAGTCTAATAGTGATGTATGAAAAGATAAAATTTAAAATATTGATGTGTGAAAATAGTGACTTGAGACATTAGTTATGTGATTAGGCTTAAGTGAGTTACGGGCTTACTAATTGAACGTTAATCATGAAAACTATTTTTAAAAAATATTAATGGATCGTGTCCAAGTCGTGTCATAGACGTATCCAAACGTGACCGAGATGTATTCAAGCGTATCCGAGACGTGTCCAAGCGTGTTCAAGACGTGTCCAAATTGAAAAAAATAATCTTTTTAATTGGACACATTCTGACACACATGACACGTGTGTCGTACGGGTGTCCGACATGCGGACACGCCTCATCAACGACGTGTCCGTACTTCATAGCTTTTAACCATAAAAATTTTAGGTTATAATTATTTTCCATGTAACGCCAGTTTTCATTGAAAGAAGGGTTTGCTTTCATAAATCATTGTTGTTTGACAGCATAAGTGTTTGATGCATGGCTTGGACAAGAGGGTTGGAAACCAGACCCAGCTCCTAAACTGATTTTCGTATGAATGAGGTTAGTAATTGCCTTTTCTATTCTTCACATTGGCCTTGACATGTTTGTACTACCATTGTAGCAATATTATTGGCGCATTTATAGTTCAAGACATCATTACATAACATTGTATCAATATCCTATACGACATCTTCTATATATTTATTCTCTTTATTTTTATTTTGACATTTACTTCTTTGAGTGGGTAGACTTATAATACTTAGGGACTGCTTGTTTGAATAGGTAAAAAAATGAGAAAGGTGGGAAATTGGAAATATATTTAGATATTAATAAATTGTAGATGAAAAATGCCAATGTAGAGACCGATTTAGATATTAATATATTTAGCATTTAGAAACCGATTTAGAGCCAGTCTCTAAATTAGAGACCAAATTAGAGACTAATTTTAAAAAGTATAAAATATATTCATCATTTAGAGACCGAATTAGAGATTGATTTTTTGGTCTCTAAAAAGCGGTCGTTAAATCGGTCTCTAAATTAAATAAAGACCAAATTTTGACCTAAATTAGCGATTAATTATTTTAACTAATCGATCATTAAATCGGTCTCTAATTTTAGCGATTTAGTGACTGACATAAATCGGTCGCTAATAATTAGTGACCAAGGGTTTAGCGACCGATTATAATCGGTCACTAAATTAGTCTCTAATTATTTTAGAACCAATTTGAGGGATTTAGCGACTGAAAAATCAATTGCTAAAAACCTTTTTTCTAGTAGTGTCAACTATCAAACTTGCTAAATAGGTCATTATTGTGAAATATGCAATTTTCTTAAGGTGCAAGCTCCCTTTGGCCTTGGAGCATAGGCACAAAGGCAAGACACTACCATTTAGTTTCTCACTTTTTCTAGTACTTGGATAATTATAATGATTGATGATTTATTGTGATTTTTGATAAATTTTGATTTTGGATAATTATATGCATAGGAAATTAGAATTTTTTTTTTATAAAATAAAGGCGTCTAGTTGTGGCAAATCCCAACTAGATGCCTACTTTTTTTAAATATTTTTTAAAATATTAGAAACAAATTTAGAGACAAAAAAATCGTCTCTAATTTAGAGACAAAATTTTTGCATCTCTAACTAAGACGAATTTTATAACTGAGTAGCGAAGGAATTTTAAAATTTAGAGACAGAAAAAATTCATCTCTAAATTAGAGACGAAATTAAAATTTTTGTCTCTAATAATTAGAGACGCCACTTTTAGAGACAGATTAATTTTCGTCTCTCGTTCCATCTCTAAATATTTAGAGATAGAATTTATCTATCTCTAAATCTGATTTTTTTAGTAGTGCTTGTTTCAAAACACTTCGAATGTTGTTTTCTAAATGATTTATTCATATAAAGTTTTCCCTATTCAAGTAAAATTTGACAAAAAGCTTTAAAATTGAGATTTTAATAGTTTTATTCGAATAAACTTTCTTCTATTTGAATAAACCTTAATGGAACATTGTAAATTGTTGATTTTTATGAAATTTATTCAAATAAGTTTTTGTTTTATTTGAATAAACATCTTATAGAAAGTTAATTTTGAATCACGAAACATTTCCTTTATCTACTTTTTATCATATTTTATTTTTTTTAACTTTTTATCATTTAAAGTCTTATAAATTATAGTTCTAAAGGATGAGTTATTCTTATAAATTTTTTTCATCAATATTTCATTTAAGCAATCTTATTATGAACTATTCATTTATTATGAACTATTGGTTGTATTAATTACTGATTTTTATTTAAAGAAAGTTCTTATTTTTTCATAATGATACTAATTTTATGTGATTATTATGCTAAATATTTTTATAAAGAATGTATTTTTTAGAAAAGTCATCTCACGGATAAAAATGAATCAATGTACAAAAGAGAATTATTGCAACCGTAATGAGAGAATTGAGGGACGCCTCAATTAAAGATTATTATTATGATTATAACGAGAGGATCAAGGGACGTTTTGGTCAAATTATTGTGACCATGATGAGAGGATTAAATGATGTCTTACCATGATGAGAAGATTAAGGGACACCTTAATCAAAATTATTGTGGTTATGATGAGAGCATTGAGGGGCGCCCTAATGAAGAGAAAAATGCACATTTGGTTGAGAGTATACAAATAGGATGGTGATATAAAAGGAAATGATGAAAAGATGACGATTTAAAAGAGATGATGAAGAGTTACTCATATTTTTAACATGGAATTATTATACTCCTATTTTTACGAAGATTCTTATTCCTTATTCAGATAATTATTCTTTTAATCATTATATTGAGATTCTTACTCTTTCATTGAGTTACTTACTCATTCAATATTGAGTTATTTATCCTTATCTTGAAATATTTATAAGTTATTAATTTTTCTTCAAATATTATTCATTTGTTTAATTTATTATTTTTATTGGACTCTCAAATATGTCTTAGACAGATAGAAATGCAAAGAGTGGAATATATATAATTGTTTTTACTCTTTCCTACTGAGTTGTATCTCATCCCTTTGTGGTATAATATTTCAGATAAGGATGACTGAAAGGGTTCTGATAGATTTTCGTGTAGAGCAACTCTATAGGTTGGAGCTTGGAGATTATGTTAATATTTGTAAATAGTGGCATCTTAAGAAGACTTTTGTAAGTCTCAATTTTTGGAAAATAAGTGTCTAACTTAGAAATGTTTGTATGTTGATATTAACTCAAAAATGGTGTAATCCCTCTAAATTATGTAAATTATTGCAAATACGAGTTAATGATAATTTTAAAAGATGTTTGTAATGTACTATTCTAATTAGAATTAAAATGCTATAATACTATAATAAGAAAAATAATAAAAATTAGAGAAGGACATTATAGTGGTCATTGAAATTATTCTCTTTAACTTTATTTTTCAAATTAGACTGAGTTTAGTGGCTCTTTGGTTACTTTTATTTTCGTATTTATTGTATTCATTATTATTGACTATTGATGCAAATGATACATATAATAAGTCCCTTAATTATTCTATGAACTGGGGTCATAAATCTGAATTAGTGATAAGGTATGATGCTGGTACTTGTATATTATAAAATCCTAAACCCTTAATTAGTGACTAGGTAAGTTTTGTTAGCCTCACTCAAAAAATTTGTTGTTATCATAGGCAAATCAAATCATATATAATATACTTGGGCCATGAAATATAACACGCGCATAATTTTTGTAGTGGATCTTTTAGTTGTGATAGTATCCAAGGGATCAATCTCATTCATGTGAGATACACTTATCAATGATTAAAAAAAGTCATATATATATATATATATATATATATATATATATATATATATATATATATATATATTTGCACACAACTGTATATAATATAATGCACAATTACATAATTACATAGCAATATTTTTCTTTACCATTTTTGAATCACAAGCCCATGGGCTTTGGAATAGTCTATTCCACCATACCGAAATGATAGGTGAGCTCCTTTTGAGCCCACTACAAAAAAACAAACCAAAGAGAGAGACTTTTTTTTTCGGATCTGCAGCAAAAATAAAGCTTTAATTTCTTATTACGGTCTGTTCATTGAGGCTTGAAGTAATGGAGTATGACCGAAGTAACAAAGTGTTTTCTGTTAGCAGTCAAAATGGGCTAAATTCGTCGAGTCACCCTGTTTGACCCTTCTTTTGTTGTTGTTGTTGTTGTCAAAGCCCTTAAAGTTAGATGAGTTTGGTTATAATATTATTTGCATGCTTAAATGAATTCATTCTTAGTCCCGCCAATTAGTTCATATGTTAAACTGGCTATACCCATTTATAAGAAAATTTTTGCATATATAAATATGTAAGATATATACATTTACATGGAATGAATCTCACCCTATAATGGAATCTATCTCATGTGAATATATGTATTTTATATACACATATATGTATACAAGAATTCTTCTCCATTTATATACTTGTGAACTAGCCAATTTACCCATTTTTTCTCTTTTTGGGAAATGACAAGTTTTACAAAAACAAAACAAACCTTTTTCTTAGTTCGCAACCAACAAATGCAAAGGGCCAGAAAGCCAAAAAAAAAAAAAAAGAGGCAATAAAGCACTAAATTTTTTTGAAAATTATCCAACACCATTTGACTAAAGAATTTTTGAAAATGCACTTTCCATTTTTGAAAGGGACGAACCACCCTGGGACCAAGCATTTTCTGCTATGTGCTTCAGCTTCTTAACCCTATTCCTTATTGCACATCCTTCTTCGTCTTCCTTATTCATTATCTTCCTTATTGCTTTCGCAATCTCCTCTCTTCCCACCATGTGGGTTGACAGTGCCACCTCCACTCGAACTGCGATTCCAACCTCCTCCGCTAGCATTGCAGCATTCATCCTTTGATCTGCAAAGAGTGGCCATCCAACCATCGGTACCCCGCATGAAACACTCTCTAGCACAGAGTTCCATCCACAGTGAGACACAAACCCTCCAACAGATGAGTGCCTCAAAATATCCAACTGTGGGGCCCAGTCCATGACAATCATCCCCATGTTTTGTATTCGATAGAATTCATCTGGAAAACAATTTGACTGCTCAAATTTAGAGACAACATTAGTTTTTTGCTGAGCATCCTCACCTGCTGTGAGATAATGGTCATGGCCAGCTTTTATAACAGGTGGACGCACAGACCAAACAAATTTTTTCCCACTTAGCTCCAATCCCAAAGCCATCTCTTTTATTTGCTCATATGACATCCTGAACCCGCTCCCAAATGACACATAAATCACCGATTCTTCATCTTGCTTGTCTAACCAATCAACAACATGTCTTCTTCTTTGTTCATCAATTTCTTTTGGTTCCCTTATCAGTGGCCCAATTGGGTACACCGGTACCTTGGTAATTTGTCCACTGCTGAGTGCTGAAAGTGTTTTAGGCTCTAGCTCAAGAAAAGTGTTGACAAGTACCCCATCAGCCATTGTTATCTCCAGGCACATCCGAAGATATTCATGATACAACTGTTGAGTCCTGTCCAGCAATGGTTCAAACAAATCGATGGGATGTATGGGTTTGCAACCAGGGATTGGGAGAGGCTTGTTGTGATCTCTATATTGTCCTTGTATCTCTTTATCTAATGTTGGAGTATAAAAAGCAAGTGCAAGGCCCCATGCATTTGAAGTGATAAAAACGTACTTCGACATTTTCAGTTTCTCAGCGATGGGTAGAGTTAGGCTTCCGAATAAGTCAGTGATAAAAATGGTAGGCTGGGCTTTCATGGTTGAGATTGTAGACAACAGAACTGGGGCTATTTGTTGCATCATGATTGCTAGCTTGGTTCCTACGTCGGCGTTTGGGTCAACTAGATGGGTTATGTCAGGTGGGGGCAGTTGGATAATGTCAAAGAGCTTTTCTTTTATGGCTGATTGGAGAACCTGGGTCTCTGCTTGAGGTGCGGCACTGTTTTTGGTAGAAACAAGAAAGAAGGTGACTGTGGGAATGATGTGGTGAGTGACAAGGCGCTTGGCAAGCTCAAGAGCAGGAATGATATGACCCATTCCTGGTGAACAGAGGAATGCAGCATGAGGGCTTGAAATGGCCATGGATATGGAAAGTGAAAAATGAAATGATTCAATGGTGAACTGAGAAGTTGGCTAGAGAAGAAATCAAGACAACAATCGCAAATGGGGTGGGGGTGGAAGTGTGAGCTTTCTATTCTTTTTAAGATTTTTATATTGTGATTGATATACAGCAATTAAATTTAAAGCGTCGGTGACAAAAAAGTAATATATATACTTACGAGAGTTTTGCACGAATCTATTTAATTACTTTCTAGAAGGAACAAACAACGATTAATATTTTTGTCAGAAATTTCTTTTTCTGAAACTTTTCCTTAATCATTAACTAGTGATTTATATTTGCAATATACGAGATAAATTAAAAATATTAAAATAAATAAAATATAATATAATTAATTTAAAGATATGATATTTTTGAAAATTTAGATAAATTTAATTAAGTTATTATTAGTAGAGTTTACAATGAGACTCATTACAAATAATTTTTTTTTTCGTTAACCGCTCTTCCGGTGTTATGAAAATTAGGTTATGTACCTCTTTTTAATAAAAATTTCTTTTATATGATCTCTTAATAAATAATTAGTTTATATAATTTCATGTAATTTCAAACTTTTGATTTTATAGTTTTTTCTTTTAATATTAATTTTTATGTGTTTATTTATTTAGATGTTTTATCAAATTATTATTAAGAGTATTCTAAAAACATTTACTATATTTTCTTAGTTTAAAAAATACTTAATAAATTCTTAGTTTCCTTATAGTAAATTATATTTAATTAATTTTACTATATTTTCATGTAAAATTTTCACTATTGTGTGATATATATATTGAAGTTTTCTAAATAAAATAAAATAATTATATGAATAAATATAGTAATTTAAAAATATAATTAATTAATTTATGGTAACTGTACATATATATAGAGATGATATTATTATTTCTGACACTTACAAAAATTTTGAGATTTTAAAATCAATTACCAATAGAAACAATTAATAACATACACTACAACAAAAAAGCTTTTTAGCGGCAATAAATATGTCTTTTAGCGGCAATAAGAATTGCCGCAAAAACCATTACCGGCAATTAATTTTTGGCCGCTGTATCCAGTGTCGGTAAAGGTTTTACCGGCCATTATATTGAGTGCCGGTAAATGCCCATTTATGGCCGGTAAAAGTGGTATCTTTTTGCGGTAATTATTTAGCGGCAATTAAAATGGCTACTAAAATAGCTCCAAGTTTTCCTTCCCTCGCGTCTTTGGCAGCCTTTGTTATTGCCGGTAAAGACATTTTTGTATTGCGGTAAAAAATCTTCCTTTTACCTAAGAATTGTAATGGCGACTACTGACTTACATATATTTGCTTTTTTAATTCCTTTAGCGGCTTTTTTTTGCCAAGAAAAACCTATTTATTGCCAATAAAAATTATGGCTTTTATGAAACAATTATAATGGCGACTATAAGTTGACAATTATTTTTTTAAATGTCTTTAGTGGCCTTTTTTATTGCCAGTAAAGACCTATTTTATTGCCAGTAAATATTTTTTACCTGTACTTGTAATGGGAGCAAGTACTCATTTTTTTGGTACAAAAATGTTATTCCTATTTGTCATTCAAAGTGAGATTTCAACGTCATTAACAAAAATTTTACTAATAATAATATTTATCCCTAAAATATTTAAATCATAACATACAAATGTTGTTAAATACAACATACTAAAATTCATTCTAAAAAGTAAAATATATTTCATTAAATCCACAATAAAAAGAACATTCATAACTTTATAATGTTAACAACAAAACATAAAAAATACACCATCTAATAATTAGTATCATTTTGAGTCTAATAACTAATGTTATGAAATAATCATAACACAAAATAGTATGTAGCCCATAAACAAATCTTTAACTCTTGATCATATTGAAGTCTTTCACTTGCGAAATTTCTCAAAATCATAGTGTATGACCTGCAATTAATGATAAAATAAAATAGAAATTCAGCTTGCACATCCACTGAAAGAAAATATTTTCAACGATTTTAAATTATTGAGAGATGAAGGCACTTCTCTCATTGCAGTTCCAGTCACATAAATTTCATCCAAAGCATTAATTTCATTCAAATTGTTTAGTAGCCTAAAATTTGAGCAACCAAAGATAATGATAGTTCTAAGAGATTTCAAGTTAGGATACTCTGTAAAATACCAACAATATTTTTGCATTCATTTAAATCAAGCATAAACAAACATTTCATGCTCTCTCTAAACTCAAAAAGTAAAGGAGGATATATAACTCTGATACCCATATGGACATATAATCCAAAAATTAACAGTGGAGGAAACCACGAGAGAATGTTAGGAGTCAAACTTTTGGGGAAAAACTAGTAAGTAGGTTATATATTTAGTTCAATTTGTCAGCATCCTATAATTTTACGTACTTGCACTGTCAACATACGTATAGTCTTATTTTATTGCAGTGTGAAAATGAATGCTCTTCTTGTAAACTACTTTTTAATTTCACATTTTTGTTCAAGGAAATATGAGGTTCAAATTTAGCTGTATACTATATATACCTTCAACCAGACAAAAACCAAATGAAAAGCTAAAAAGAGAAATGAAAATGGTCTTAGGAACCTGTTTGGCCCATTAAGCAGACCATGCTATCAAATTTGTATACCATTTTGATAAACACTTCTGACACACTTGACCCATCGCTTGTGGCTTACGACACAACTCAACACATTCACATATATTTAGCATCAATAATACTATAGTTATATATCCTTCGGGGAAAAACAAGAGGATCCTCCAACCAAACCACAACAGAGCAGTCAAGAAGTAGAGCTTGTTTTGCAAAGATTCTTATGGCAAAATTAAACAAACAAGCAACACAAATCATAGAAACTGAAAGAAATATAATACAAGGCATGTGTCACCAGTGCACGAGGAAAAAAGTCTTTATGCTTTGAAGTAAAGAGTAGTAGAAAATTAGCACAATCTACAATAAAATCAAGCACAATTTAAAAAATGAGCACTATATTAACATATTTTAAAGCAAGTGCAATACCATGAGGGGCTGTAGTATTTTCATCAACGCTATGTAACTGAAATGGTCTCTGTGGTGCTTGTGGTGCTCGTTCATGGCCACTATTGGCATCTGGGACCTAGTAAATATTAAGATGTAAAATAACATAATAGTCTTATAACATCAAATTTTAAGAAAAAGGTTGAAATATTTGAAAAGCTAACCTGTCCAACTGAGCTTCCACTGAAATTTTGAGGCATAGATAATTCTACAAGAGCAAATTTGCACATAACTTGTCTCACCCATGATAATTCTGACAATAGTCTATCTTGATTTTGTTTCATCAAAATCATTTCTTCATCATGTTTTTCCCTTAACTCCTTCATCTTTTGTTCTAACCTTTGGACAGCCTCATTAGACAAATCATCTGTAACAATATTTCTTAGGGAAGATTTATTACCCCATAATAGAGAAGGGGTTGGACCAAGTCCTAAACCGCGGATATAACCACTTCTTTCACTTCCCAATACTTGGGAATACACATCTCCTTCCCAAGCAACACTACCAGAAGGTTGTTCATTAGATGTCTCACCATTGCTTAACTTTTCTTTCATCATGTCCTAATCACAATTAAGATAACAATTTATGACATACTCAAATCCATATAAAAATATTTAAAATAATTTGAATACTAAACATACTGAACTTTTAAAGGATAAAATTGCTTAAGAAATCTTACAACTGTCCTTGCAGACTCCTCATCCAATGGTCTACCATCCTTACGCTTTGTATGAGTTAATATGTAAATTTCTGCACGTTGAGGCTCTATCCCATTTATAGCCTAATACAATTAAATCAATGTCAAACAACTATACATGACACAAACGGGCTTTAGGATCTCATATTTGGTAATTTATACACGAATACCTTTTCATCCATCAAGGTTCCAAAGCTTTTGGATCCTCCTGTGTGAGGCATCTTTTGCTTGGCCCTATTGCTTCTATTTGCTTGGCTACGCTTCTATCATTGCAACACATAAATAACATCATATAAAAGCTAGAAAAGGAAAAGAAAAACAAGAGGAAGAAAGGTGAAGAGGACATGAGCAATTCTTCTAGGGCACGTACTCTACTTTTTTTTTTTAATGAACAGGGCGTAGTGTATAAGTATTTCATAGAAGACATTAATAATAATTTATTCTGATATTCATGAATTAAAAGTTTTTTTAAAAAAGTTTACGGTAATAGAAGACTCTCTGAATTAAAAGATGAATGTGAAGTTATAATTTCCTATGAAAGAAATAAATGAAAGAGCAAAATTGGTTACTTTGAGAAGCAATTTGCTGTACAAACCAACCAAAAAACTTCACTTAAAAAAAAAATAGATTCCAAGTAATATAAAACAGATCCAATATAAAATAGATCCATTTTAAACCAAGGAAATGCATGTAACACTATAAAACATAAAAACAAGGCAACTCTGTGTGTGTGTGTGTGTGTGTGTTTTTAAGGCTTCTAAAATTGATACCTTTGCTTTATCAGAAACCCAATAAGAGACAAGACCAGTCCATTGGTCCCTTGGTATGCGACTTGGTCTATTTTTCAGCAAGGCATCTTTGGTCTTATACTTTGTCATATATATACTCTTCAAATCACATTTGTAATCTTTCCATTTCTTCCCTAGTGACTTTTTGACAAACTCCTCACCATGTGTTGGGATTGAGAACTTCTTCTAAAAAATAGAGCAAGCATTTACAAGTTAATTTCATGTATGAAAGAAATAACTTGGACCTTGTTATATTCACACCTATTAAGAATAATTATTTCATACCCTTACAAACTCCACCAATTTCTTCTTTTCTTTTTTGTCAAAAGCTCTCCAATCTTCTATGTTTAAAGGTGTTAGTTCTGGGGTTCTAGCAACAATGCCTAGAAAGCTAGCAAGCTTTCGACCCTCCTTTCCTATGGCTTGATTACGACTATTGAATCGCACAACAATTGTCTTCCCTGGAGGCAAATTCCAGATATCTTTTAGTAATGTAGGGCCACGAACCTTCCTTGCCTCCAAAGGACCTAACACAAACCAGATTTAAATGTCATGATTTAGTTCAAACTAATTTAAAAATCTAAAGCAATGTTCATTAAAATAATGTCACCTGATTCATGGTTTTGCTCAGCCTCAGTGCTAACAGAATTATTCAACTCATCAGATTGATCGTCATGTGCTTGGGCTTGAGAGCAGTTTGGGGCATTCATTAGTTGCTCAATATAAGGTCGCACTTCTTCGTCATGATGTTGTTCAGTGACCAATATGAGGCTATTTTTTCTAGGCATTATGATATACTGCCTGCAACTTTTACCTAAGGTGAAATAAATGTGTAAATTTGCATGTTAGGAATTTATCCAATCATGTGTATTTAGAAATAATTATAAATTTGAGTACATAAGTAATAAAGTCTATTTAACTAGCTTTATTCCATTTTCTCTTAAATGAAAACTGAAGGCATGGTTTTAATGTTCTATAAGTTGATGAAATTTTTTAATTTTAAAACCAATTTTTGATATTGTGCAGAAGCATATGTTTCTGTACTTGCTAGAAGAACTAAGCCATTAAGCATTTTCCTTTTCCTTCTTGTTTCAAATGTTATTTGAGAAAGGGGAGAGAGAAGTGCATCTTCTGCTAGAGAAAAAGCCAAAATTTTTGTTTAATTGTTAGGGAAACTGGGTGGCTAAATTGTTATAGGTGATGGAAATATAGTTAACTTGTTCAATAGGAATGTCAATGTACTGGTACTTGGTAGTATATGCAAATATTTCAGCTGGGGTTAGAAGTATTAAAGACCACAGTAATGTGACTGATATAAATATCCATCACAAGAGGTTCAAACCTTCTTGATCAAATCGCTTCTTAAGCTCGTCTGCTAGCAATAATGTCTGTGAAGCAGCTAACAACTGCAGGCAAAGGCAAATAACATTGATAAAATGGTCTGGCAACCATCACCATACATCAGTTACATCAAATCATTCAATGTGCCAATGGCACAAAATTGTGGCACTGAAATTGCTCAGGCTTATGACAATATACTAACAAGATCTTAATATTAGCCAGAATCCTAATGATTACTTCATTGAAGTTTAACAAAACCAAGCTTGAGTAGTTTCCTGGATGGTTTTAATACAAACCAATACGAAACACACATACACACACATCAGTTACATATACTACATCAAACCATTAAATGTATTGATGGCACAAAAAGAGTAGGAGGAGAATTGAAGTCCCTCAGATTTACGCCAATATATTAACAAGACCTTAATATTAGCCACTAACCTAACAATTAATGACTTCCACAAGGTTTCATAAAACCAAGCTTGAGTGGTATTAGTGTCATCTATCCAGGAGGGTTTTAATTCAAACCAATACTCTTCTTTGGCCCTTAAGGTTCAAAGGTAGTTAGAATGCTTGAACAAAAGAATTTCAATCTTCCTCAAGGTTTTGCGCACACTGCCCAATTCACCACTGCATGAAGTTCATGGAACTTCACTCACTTTGACCATTGACACATTCTTTCAAATTTTTAATTCTCAAGTACATCCACGGTTTACAAGCTCATTTTATGTAGAAACTTCCTAGCTATTTTGGACTTACACAATTTCTCCAATGCAACAAACTTATCATCCTTGATCAGAATGCACTGGTTTTAACAAACATCAAGTAATTTCTCTTCCATATTTTTTAGTTGTATAACAGGTAGATAAGTTGCTATCCCCATTAAGAAAGGAATGTCAGAAAATTGAATCTAAAAGCCAAAGCCACATGAATGATAATACTTAAAGGCCTGAGAGAAGCTAACAGAAGACAATGCTATAAGTAGGACATCTAGTATGCTTCTCTGGGTGATCATGACAAATTGAACGTGCCCTATATGCTGTACCTGGGGAAAAGGAATGCACTTGCTGCCAGGTCCATGACCACTTTTGATTCCTTTTCGGGGCTCTGGTGCAGCTCCATCAAACCTGGCAAAAGATCATATCTCCATAAATTCAAGAATTGCACATCAAAAACAGAAGCCCGGAATCAATAAACTTTTTTTTAAGAGAAGGAAGATTTTTATTAAAAAATAAAGATAAAATAGGAAAGGGCAATATATCCACCAATATAAAAAAGAATACATAATGAAAACGTTAGATTCTCAGTTGAAATATCTAGTGATAGCAATTAAATAGCTAGCTATGCTTTTTCACTCTTCCACTATTTCAATTGATCATTTTGTTGGTTTATGCAAATTATATTAATTCTCTATGATCCTTATTCCACCTCTTCTGTTCACTCCAAATTTGTGTCATACAATACAATATCTTATGCACTAATGGAGAGCAAATTATTTGTTATGTATATGTTTGATGAGGTAGCTCGCCAAACATGTTTTTGGCGCATCTAAGGTAGCAGCTACTGCTAGTACTCTGAAATTGGAATTATTGAGGAAGTTGGGAGCAGACTTGCCTATTGATTATACAAAGCAAAATTTTGAAGAACTGCCAGAAAAGTTTGATGTAGTGTATGATGTTGTAGGTGAGATATATCATATCATTTATTATATATATATATATATATATATTTATTTATTTCCTTGAAGTTCAAAAGTAAAACAATTTTAATTCCAAAACAGGGCAGAGTGACAGGGCATTGAAGGCTGTTAATGAAAGGGGCAAAGTTGTGACAATACTACCACCTGGAACTCCTCCCGCTATCCCGTTCATACTCACTACAGATGGGGCTGTGCTGGAGAAACTACAACCTTACTTAGAGAGTGGAAAGGTGAAGCCAGTACTGGACCCCAAGAGCCCCTTTCCTTTTTCTCAGACAGTGGAAGCATTTGCCTACTTGGAGACTAATAGAGCTATTGGGAAAGTAGTCATACATCCCATTCCATAAGCATAACTAAACATATCAATTTCTGCCGTGGGATCTGCAGTGTATACTGGCCGTAGTTTGTGCTACCTGACTATTTGAGTACAATAATTGATGTTCAATATTTCTAGTCGTGAGAGAGAGAAGACTATGTAAATTGGTAATAAATTGCTCAGAAATATGGTTGCGATCGATGGTTTTATATATATGTCGTGCTCTGGTTGCAAAATAAGAAATTTGTATGGCTGAGGAGAGGTATGACTATCGCAGTTCCATTTAGTATTGCAATATTATCAGACTTGACCTATTTATTATCAAGGGAAAATCAAAGTAAGTACACTAATTAGATTCTCATACACAACTTAAATAACACATTCTAATATCCTATTATAACATGAGACATCTAAAACATGAGACATCTAAAACCCCATCATAGGAAGAGATTAGTTCACAGTACCTGCATGGACCTATTTCTTTCTCCAAAATGAAGTACTTTTCTAGTAGCAAAAACCTGTAAAAGTCATGAAGCAAATGATATATGAATTAAACACTAACACAATGGTGTAATCTGAAAATTGGAAAGTAAATTATGAAATTAGAAACTTGCAAAGGAAAAGCACATAGTATTAATAATTCAGGCAAGGAAACAAACATTTAACAAACATAATAATAGCATTAAGCTGCAAGTACTTCAATAAAACTTAAATTAAAAATTTAAATATTTTCTAAGTTTACCTATCTTATTCAGAATCACTATCATATTCAATGTCATTTCCTCCATCATTATTAGCTTCACCTTCATTTGGAAGAGTGTTAGAATAGAGGCTCATATCAATTACTATCCCATCAACACCACTTCTTATCCAATCATTATTATCATGTTCTGAGTCACAAATATTTTCTAAGAAAGTCAAGTCAATGGCTTCATTCTGCACTGATGACTCATATTGCAAACTATTTTCTTCTCCCATATCAAAAATGTCTCGAGGTTTAATTGGCCTAGGGACAAACCATTCATGATTTTGAGGATCTTGCACAAATATCACTTGTTGAGCTTGGTCTGCAAATACAAAAGGCTCATGACTTTCTCGATCACCCGAGTGTATTAGGTGTGAGAAGTTCACAAGTGTGAAACCTAAGTCATCTTCCTTAACTCCTCTACCTTGGGTTACATCAACCCAATCACATTTAAATAAGACAACCTTAAATTCTTCAAAGTAGTTTAACTCCACAATATCATTCAATCTGCCATAATAGGTGATATTTGCTGACTTCGGAGCATTGTCACTTGTACTTGCATAACTCTCTGTCTTTGAAACAACCATAACACCACTATTTTGCGTCTGCATGAACTCTTCATATTGTTTTATTCGGAATCGAAACCCATTATTTACATCGAATGCTTTAAATCTTCTTGCAATGTAACTTGGACCTTGTGCAAGGGCTTTAATATCTTTTTCAATATCAGATGTGAGGTCCAACTCCTTAACCTATCCAAATAATAATATACAACTATAAATACTAATATAAGTAATACAACACTAAATTATAGTAAATAGTGACTAAATCCTACTACTTACTTGCTCCTTCAACCATTCATGAAATGTATCAAAATGCAAACGATCAAGCTGATGTTGTGTAAGGCGACGCTTACGATTTAATCTCTTGATCTCACAAATATGTTCACTATGCATGTAACTCACATATATCAATTTTCCTTAAAATATTAAGTAATATACAACCAACAAGACAAAGATATACCACTCACTTTTTATAATTCTCAACCACATTTGATTCGCAATTGAAGAGCACATATCGATGTGCTTGCAACCATGTTTTCTCATCCATAAAATATGCTTCTATTTTGCCATATGGTTGCCCAACAGCGGGGAAAAGACATCCTTCTTTATTAGTCTCATGCTCAATCTCATTCTCACTTTTTCTTGACCAATAAGACCTTGAATCACCACCTTCCATATATCGTGAGCAAAATGTTAGACACTCATTTGCAAGATATGCTTCTGCTATTGAACCTTCTGGGCATGCACGATTACGAACATATGATTTCAAAGTACATAAGTACCTATGACATTAAAAAATGTTATCAGTCTAATACTTTAGTGCTCAAGTATAACTTAAGATATATAAAAAACTTAATGTGATTGTTCGATACCTCTCAATTGGGTACATCCAGCGATAATGTACTGGCCCCGCAATTTTAGCCTCAGTTGCCAAGTGAATAACCAAATGTACCATAACGGTAAAAAATGATGGGAGGAAGAGTTTCTCCATATTACACAGGGTTAGTGCAATTTTTTCTTCAAGTAGCTCTAACTCTTCCATATTAAGCACTTTGCTACAAAGCACCCGAAAGAATGTGCATAGTTCAATCAAAACAAAGACTCACTTTTTTATCTATTGATACTGCAATGCAATGCAAGAGGAAGAAGTTCTTGCATTATAACATGGCAATCATGAGTTTTCAGCCCTGATATTTTTTGTTTTCGAATACAGCGTGAGATATTAGATGCATAGCCATGTGGAAACTTAGCACTTTGTAGTACTTTGTAGAATAACTTCTTTTCCTCTGAGGACATTGTGAAATAAGTAGGAGGTAGATATGTCCTCCCATTAGCTCGTTGCTGAGGCCATAAGCTTGGTCTTATGTTCATCTCCATCAAGTCCAATCGAGCTTCTAAGTTGTCTTTTGACTTCTTACCAAGACCCAACAATGTATAAATGAAATTATCGCACACATTTTTTTCTATGTGCATCACATCAAGATTATGACGCACCAAGTTATACTCCCAATAAGGAAGGTTGAAAAAAATACTCCTCTTTTTCCATGTGCTTTTCATTACCCCACTTACCTCTTCACTCAACTTACCAAGAGTGAACTTTATGCCTCTAACTTGATTTAAAACCAGTGACCCAGATATTGGACAAGGTGCAGGCCTTGATTCTTTAGTCCCATCAAATGACTTTGCATCATTTCGATATTTATGCCCTGGCTTCAAGAAACGTCGATGGCCCATGAAGCAAAATTTTTTACCATGTTTGAGCCTTCTAGATTGAGTGCTTATGTTGCAAGAAGGGCATGCAAATTGACCATAAGTGCACCATCCAGATAGATTACCATATGTTGGAAAATCATTTATAGTCCACATGAGAGCTGCTCGCATTTGAAATGTCTTCTTAGTAAAGGCATCATAGGTTTCTACCCCCACATCCCATAATTGGTTTAACTCTTCTATTAAAGGTTCCAAAAAGACATCAATGTTATTTCCAGGCCCTTTTGGTCCAGGAATGAGTGAGGACAAAATGAAGAATTCTTGCTTCATGCACAGCCATGGTGGAAGATTATATGGCATTAAAATCACTGGCCATGTACTGTGAGCAATTTGCATCGTGGCATATGGATTAAAGCCATCACTAGCTAATCCTAGGCGAACATTGCGGGGATCTTTAGCAAATTCTGAATGACAACTGTTAAAACTTTTCTAAGCTTCAGAATCTGCAGGATGCCGTAAAACTCCATCTTTATTGCGCTCTTCATCATGCCATCTCATCAATTTAGAAGTTTTTGAAGACATAAATAATCTTTGTAGCCTTGGTTTCAGAGGAAAATATCTTAGGACCTTGGATGGAATTTTTTTTTCATTATTTTTCCATCTAGAAGCCCCACAAACTGAGCATTCATTAACATCCTTACTAGCAAATTCATTCCTAAATAGCATGCAATCATTGGGACAAGCATGGATCTTTTCATACTTTAAGCCTAATCCCTCAACTATCTTCTTGGTCTCATAAAAGGAATGAGGCAACCTTTCCCCCTCAGGGAATGCATCCTTCAATAGTCCAAGCAAAGCATTAAAAGACTCATTTGTCCATTTGAACAACCGTTTTATATGGTAAAGATGAAGTAAAAATGAAAGTTTACTAAATTTCTTGCATCCAGGGTATAGTTCTTCATCTGCATCTTTCATTAGTTGTTCAAACTTCTCCACCTCTGGATGTGGTTGATCTCTTGATGAATGAGCAGTGTTTTCTTCAAAGGTTAGCTCCATCTCACCCCTTTCGCTATTGTTATTATCCACAAATTGGGTAAAGCCTCCAAAAGCATCACGTATCATTCCTATCATATCATCACCCCTAAAATCTTCTTGTCTGCAATTAGTTTCTTCAACACAATTTGACATATTTATTGGCTCCCCATGACAAAACCAAGTATCATATGACGGTATAATGCCATTAACCACAAGGTGCTCATATGCCACTGCCCGATTTACTGAATAATGGAGCACACATCCTTTACATGGACATGGAATTGTTTCTCCATCATGTTTTTCATGAAAAGCATGGTCCAAAAACTTCTCTACTCCATCCAAATATTCTTTACTAACTCTATCACAGTCCATCCATCTCCTACTTTGCTAGGATTGTCCATGACCATGCAAGAAATCTTATCCTATTTAACAAAAGGGTTGCAACATGATTACATGGTTACATGATAGAATATCAACAAAATACAAATACAAATACGATTACATAGCTAAAAAATGACCTTTAGATACTAAAAAGTTCAACATTTAAAACCATCCAAGCAAATCAATAGTTGACATCTTCATATACCATACATTGCACACGTGGAAGCAACATAATATTTCTTTAAAATAATGAAACATGTCATAATACCACCCAAAAGCACAGAACTTGAAAATGAGAGAGGTTGGACAGCCTTGCTATATCTTTTGATATCTTTTTTTCTTTAACCCTGTTTTGGAGGATACCTTCTCCCCAACCTAGTTGTACTTTACCTATTTTCTATCTAATGAAATTTTTATTTTTGTATCACAAAGAAAAAAAAAAAAGAAACACTGCTCTTATTGAGCAGAGCACCACAAAACAAAGCAATTCTTTCATATGTTAGTTTTTCATCTAAAGTGCAGTGAAAATATACCTCTTTCATTATATTTTTTGTCTAGTAAATCCTTTCTTATAGAAGTACCTAAAATCTACTGGTTATTGTTACTTGTGTATTCTATATCAACAATATCAGAAACAAGAAAGAGAAGCTGCAATGTTGGTGAAGAAGCAGAAGACTTACAAAATGTTGGATGCTTGATTGTGATGATGACTATGTTGGTGGTGAAGATAAATCTTCCATAGCTATTTTTTCTGCATCGAGAAAGCCTGAAAGTCATAAAAAAGCGTTTTACGAAGAAAACTAAAGTTCAAGATGATGAGGCAAAGTGTTCATAGCCTATTAGATTCACTTTCATATTTCTTGCTCATGGTAAGCTGCTAATCAACGATTCTTCTGACAGCATGTGACTTGTTTTGACCTAATGGAATGCTGCAGGTAATTTCAAGAAAGGAAAGGGAGAGAGAAGTTAAGAGACGAACTTCCCCTGATGATTGTGATGGTTCAAAGGTACATTTTTTAATTTGTAGATGTGCTTATATATGACGTTCAGTTGTAACAGATAATGAAATTTCTTCTATGTCCACTTGTTTTACTAATTTTGTTGTGCTGTTGTCAGACTTCTATTTTTTGTCTGAGTGCACTTTAACTTTGTCATAGTCCAAAATTTGTTTGTCTTCAGTCAACTTTAAAAAGCATATTCAACTCTATTAACCATTGAGCTTCTGGCTTTGTTTTTGTTTGGTAATTAGGCTCCTTGCAAAGTGATATTTAGATCTATATGTCCCATTATGGTGCTGAGCTATTATTGCCTATCTTAATTATCATTTGTGTTCTGAAAAAAAATGGATTTTGTATTGATCTGATATTTGTTTATCATTCCAAAGAGTTGTTTTATTGATTTTTTTTAGCTTTGCACATATGATGCTTTATTACATCAATTTTGTAAAAGAATTATGATGAGCTATTGGAAATTCTTTTTTGTTTTCAATCTCCGTCTCTTGTTTTGACATGATTGCTTGTCTATTTGCAAACAGTCAGAAGAAGAAAGATTGAGAGATCAAATAGAGAAGGAGGAATTAGAGCAACATATGAGAGAAAGAGATGCAGCAGGGACATGGAAGGTACTCATCAATATTAGAATTGATTTGGTCAGGCTCATAACTCCATGTTTCTTTTTCTTTTACAAAAACTGGAAGTGCTAGGTACTTGTGTTGAATTATGCTATCTGCAATGACCATGTTATTTCTGAACTTGAAAGTAAAATTTGTAATATGTATTCGAGATCCCCTTAGTCCATTTACTGGTCTTTGGGTGGGAAAAGGGACTCCAAAGATGTGTAGAATCAGGATGTAGAAAAGTATTTTTGGTGTGTTATGTATAGGGATTATTGATTTCATACTGAACTTTGGAGAGATTCAGTTTAAAAGGTGGAACAAAATAGTGAACTGTAATGGAATGTTTTAAAGGGTAACTAAATATGCAGAAGTATTTTATACCTTTATTTTATAATATTTACATCGTGCAATTCAACCATTGATCATTAAAAACGACTAACTTTCTAGCAAGAAGATTCTAATTAATTTTGTTTAGTCTATTAAATTTATTCTATTACGTCTTTTGAACTAAATTCTCATTTTATCTTTTAAATTACTTTTTAATAATACTTTTTTAAATCAGTGTCCTCTAGCACCCACCAAGTGAACCCACCAAGTACTACTTTTCCTTCCCTTTCTTTCTTCATCCTATATATATGACCCATTAGCACAGACAAGTTCTATTCACAGCCATTCTAATATCAGTTTTTAGACTCTACATAATCCTAGATGGGTTTCAGGGTCTATTCTCTGTTTCTGCTCTCTCTGTTTTGCCAAGCTCTGCTTGTGTCCCTGCACCAAGCAAGAGCAGCAAAGTTCCACAATGTGAGTGGTATAAGAGGGAGAAAGGTAGTAATAAGTGGGTGCAATTTGTTCATAGGAAGTTGGGTGATTGACCCTTCTTATCCTCTCTATGACTCTTCAAGCTGCCCCTTCATCAATGTTGGGTTTGATTGCCAAAAGTATGGAAGACCTGACAAGCAGTACCTCAAATACGCTTGGAAGCCTGATTCATGTGCCTTACCCGGTAGTGCCAAAATCTTCCTTTTCCCATATTCTATATTTGCAGTATTACAAATTGACTGAACTATGAGCTTGTCTGTCTAGGCTAGGCTGTGACTCATTTTGAATTCATGGGGCTTTGTCTTACTTATTTTCAGAAATCTGATAAGTACCTCTTTCTTTCTCTCTTTATCTCTATTGATTTTTTTATTTCTTTAACTTGGCTGGTTCATTCTTCCAAGCAAAAAGCTGTTTATTAACTTGCGTAGCGAACAGAGGCGGATCTAATAGAAAAAGAAGTGCTAAGGATTTGAGAGACCCTCTATAAGGAAATCATTAGAATTTGAAATATATATAGATGAGTTAACTGCTTCCTGTAATGTAATGTAGGCTGTAAATTTAATTTATATATATATTTATACAAAGTATGTCTAACAAGCACCATTAAAACCCCAATCAGAACCGTACCACACCTTCAATATCTAAGGACTGAAAATTAACAATGAAAAATTAAGAATAACACAGAGCTCAAATACTATTTTGAAATATCATTATCATATATTATACTCAGATTAATTACAAATGAGTGCAATTAACGAGTTTAAGATTACCTGTAAATGAGACTTAACATGTGTTAAAGTGAGATCCTTCACATCCATCAGCTCAAGAACTGATTTGGGTGTAGCCCCTAATGAAACACAAACACCAGTAGATAAAAAGATTAGTTCCAATAATCAAATTTATGTTATTACAATATAAGAAAGGCAAATTCACTTTCTCTCATTTTTCTTAGATTTAATGGAGGAACGCAGGGCATATCTCTGAAGCTTAGGTCTCACAGAGTTCCCTGAATATATTACTGTAGACAACCGTGAATACATACCCATCTCAAGATAGCAAAATAACAGGAAAAAGCATCACGTCCCTACAATCACCATGTGATACCATTGAAGCATGTTTTTTCTATTGTGCCGTCCCACCAGGCAAACATATCCAACTTGTGACAAATGACTCAAACTAGCTTTTAGCCTTTTAGAAAACAATTCCTCAAATCTACGCAAGTGTGGATACTTGATATTGATAACACCTGTGTGTGATTTGATAGAAGGCAGAAAACTTGTGGCACCTAGCACAAGGCTTTAAGTGCCGTATCACTGGGTTGACCCCTCCAAGGGATAGTAGTACATTAATTTGTGGCTAAAAAAGTTTTAGGAAAATATGTTCCGACTGAGAAGATAGAAGAGGCATCTTATCATTTCTATGTGAAGTATAATCTACATCTCGATTGAGGGCCGTAATTCCATTTTTTTTTTGTGTTTTTTATTTTGGTTGGAGAGATTCAAAATTTCAAATTGAGAATATTCACAGACAAGTAATTAAATAAAGAATAGCGTGAAGTCCATACCAAAAATGAAGAGGGCTAGAATAAAAACAGTGAAGCAGAGAGGGTCAGTTGCAAGCTCATGATGTCTCGTATCAAATGCAATACGGTATGAAATGGAAGAAAGAAAGAAAGGAACAAAGAAATGGACCTGTAGTCAGCCACTTGCAAGCTCGCAACTTCTCATTATCTCGTACGCACAAATGAGTTCAGCAATGGAGAATGGAGATCGAGTAGTGGCCTAGTGGGGAGAGTGAGACTTTGATATTTAACGAGTTGAAAGGTCGAGGTTTGAGAGGGAGTGATTATTGGTGAATGGAGAAGGATTGGGGTTTCGAATGGAGAATTGGGGAATGGGGGATTAGGGATTGGGGTTTAGAGTTCGGAAAATTAATGGTGAATGGAGAAGGATTCGGTTTCAGAATGTTGGGGAACTGGGGGGAGGAAAAATATTGGAGGGAATGGAAAAATGTTCGCGGGTAGGCATTTGTGATATTTGCCACCAAAATTAGAATAATTAGTGGCCAGTGTCCATTTGCCGCAAATGGAGTAGATCAGAGAAGATATTACCGGCAATTAGTATATGGCCACTAAAGCATTGCCGCTAAAGCCTCTTTTTGTTGTAGTGATAGTCAACTTAAGATAAGTAAAATTTTTTGAATGTAAATTAATATGCAAATGTATAATGTGAATGTAATTAATATGTGATTATTAATTTATATATTTGTATGTGTGAGTAATAAATTTAATTTAAACATATTAAAATAAATTCATGTTCCTTTTAAATTGCAACATGGGAGTCACATGACAAGTTATTAGGATAATATATTTGTCATTTGATAAATTTTTAAACATATTATTTCATTTAAATTACACATGTTAGAAGATTAAGGCAAGTACATTCTATTTATATATTATTATATTATATGATATTTTTTACCTTCTTTTTGACATTAAAACATTACATGCATCTTTTCCTTTTAAGTGAAAAAGATGGAAATACAATTTTCAATACTTAATTTATTTATTTTTTAAATGAAGATGTAAAGATTTGATGAAAAGAAGAGATGTACAAATATCATTTCTCTTCAGTTTATATGGAAAAGTTTATGTAACTTGAATCAATCAACTTTCCTATATTAATATCCATTTATTTTATTTAATCAATTTTTTTTTTTTGCCAAACACACTTTAAAAAAAGAAACTTAACTACTATGGGTAATGAGAGGATGTTAACTTCCTTCAACTTTTTTTTACTCTAATTTTCCCTCACTTCTTTCTTCATTTGATGTAATTTCTTTTTTTTATTAAAAATAAGGCTCCACTTTTTTCTTTTTTTTTAACTAAATAAAGTGTAACAATAAGTAACAATTTTATAAATATGCTCTTAAATTAAAGTTATTTTAAATAAAAAGAATAGATTTTTTGTCCTAAAGCAATAGGTGGAGGTTACTACTATCGTCCAATTAATAAATGAGTGGGAGGAAGTTGGTCATATATAGAACTTCACTTTTTTTTGCCCATTGCCAAGCTAATAATAAATTAGCCTAAAAAGTCTCATAGAAAAAATAATTAACTTAAATTCATTTCAAAATGAAAACTAAATGTCAAAGCAAAACCTAATAGTTTTAATGAACAAAATCACATTTAAAACAATCAAAATTAATCAATTTTTTATTTTTTAGTTTGGTTTTTTCAGTTTCAAACTTTGAGATTCAACTCATTTAAGTGTGATGGTTTAAAGCATATAATATTGTATAATAAATAATGCTATATACACATATTTATACACATATTATGTTATCTCACATCTATACAATTTTTATTATTTAATTACAGTTGATCTATTTCATTTTTTACAAATTTTTAATCTAATTCAGATACTTAATTAGATGTGAGAGATATAAAAGATATAGCGATATGTAAGATGCATTTTCCTGGAAGAATAGTGTCCCTTCCTTTGGTAAGAGATTTTATGTTTACCAAATTAAAACTCTTACTCAATTAAGTTATTTTTTTAAATCAACAATATAATTTTAACATTTTTTGACAAATAATTATTGTTATTTTATTTTTATCACAATTTTGTATTTTTTATAAATATTTACATATAATTACTATCTTTTTGGACTCCACTATTTTATTTTGGAAAATGTTGCATAATAAATAAAACGTTTAATCAAAATTTTATATGTAATAAGTTGGCTTGCTTCCTGATTAAGTTTTTCTTTGCGTGTAGCATTTTTTTCCTCTTAAAAAGTTAAAATGCATTTAATATTATAATTAATTACATCCCAATACAATTAAATTTTCTCCATATGTATATAGATTTCCAAGGCAAATAATTTTACAATATCATTAAAGAATCCAATACATGCACGAGACACTTATTTAGAAGTGAACAAAATGCATAGGAGAAGAAAACACTATTGGAAGCATGAAATACGCGTAAAGTAAATTTTGTTCTCCACTAGTGTTTTGTACCACAATGCACAAGATAAATTAAAAATATTAAAATAAATAAAAAAATATACTTAATATAGATATATAATATCACAGATAATTTAGATGAATTTGATTAAGTTATAATTAGTGAAGTTTATAATGAGACTCATTCAAAATCATTTTTTTTTTTTCGTTAACCGACTCTTCCCGTACTATGAGGGCTATGTAACTTCTCTCAATAAATATTTCTTTCATATGATCTCCTAATAAATAATTAGTTTATATAGTTTTATATAATTTTAATTTTTGATTCTATAGTTTTTCTTTTAATATTAATTTTTATGTATTTATTTATTTGGATGTTTTATCAATTTATCATTACACGTATACCAAAAAGATTTACCATATTTTCTTAGTTTAAAAAACACTATAGCGTTTTTTAAATTACATTTTTATATATATTTTCTTAGTTTTCTAATAATAAATTACATTTAATTAATTTTACTATATTTTCATGCAAAATTTTCACTCATGTGTGATATATATATATATATATATATATATATATATATATATTGAAGTTTTCTAAATAATATAGAATAATTATATGAATAAATATAGTAATTTGAAAATATGACTAATTAATTTAGGGTGACAAGATATATATAGATATTGTATTAGCCACCTACGAAAATTTTGAGATTTTAAGATCAATCATCAATAAAAATAATTAATAACTTGGTAACTAAAGATAAGTGAGATTTTTTTTTGAATTTTTTAATATGACTTAATATGAAAAGATATATATATCAATGTAATTAATATGTGATTATAAATTTTTATATTTGTATATATGAGCAATACATTTAATTTAGAACTATTGATAAATTTACACATTCCTTTTAAATTACAGCAAGAGATGTCATATGACAATTATTAAGATAATACATTTGTCACATGACAGTTACTGAGATCATATATTTGTCATATACCAAATTTTTAAATATATTGTTTTATGTCAGAATGACACATGTCAGAATATAAAAATATGCACCTTCTTTTTATATAAATATATTTTTTTCAACTTGGTTTTTTCAATTTCAAACTTTGGAATTCAACTCGTTTAAGTATGATAGTTTAAAGCATATAATATTGTATATGAGTTCATCTGGGAAAAATAAATAATGCTATATACACACATTTATACACATATTACGTTATCTCACATCTACATAATTGTTATTATTTAATTACAATTGATCTACCTCATTTTTTTATAAATTTTTAATCTGATTCAACTACTTAATCAGACGTGAGAGATATAAAAGATATAGTGATATTTAAGATGCATTTTCCTAGAAGAATAGTGTCCCTTCCTTTGGTAAAAGATTATATGTTCACGAAATTAAAATTCTTACCCAATTAAGTTATTTTTTAAAAATCAACAACATAATTTTAACATTTTTTTGACAAGTAATTACTGTCATTCTATTTTTATCATAGTTTTGTATTTTTTTTCCATAAATACTTACATATAATTACTATCCTTTTTGACTCTACTATTTTATTTTGGAAAATGTTGCATAATTAAGAAAAAGTTTAATCAAAATTCTATACCAAATAAGTTGGCATGCTTCTGATTAATGTTTTTTTTTTTTTGCGTGTAGCACTTTTTTTTCTCTTTAAAAGTTAAAAAGTATTTAATATTGTCATTAATTACATCCCAATACAGTTAAAGTTTCTCCATATGTATATAGATTTCCAAGGCAAATAATTTTACAATATCATTAAAGAATCTAACACGTACATGAGACATTTATTTAGAAGTGAACTAAATGCATAGAAGTAGAAAACACTTTTCGAAACATGAAATATGTGTAAAGTAAATTTTTTTCTCAATTAGTGTTTTGTACTTGTACAATACATAAGATAAATTAAAAATATTAAAATAAATATAAAAATATATATTTAATCTAGAGATATAGCATCTCGGATGATTTTGATAAATGTGATTAAGTTATAATTAATGAGGTTTATAATAGGACACTACAAGAAATTCGCTATTTAGTGACAAATTTTAGCGAGGGAATAACAACAGATTTGCGAGGAATTAGCGATGGGAAATTGATTCCTCGCTAAATTCCAAAAATAAATGAGGTGGAAAAGGCTACTGAATAATGTAAGTATCAGTTTAATCATTTTTAGAGAGGGAATTCCTCGCAAAACTTGCTAAGATGTTAAAATTGAAATTTTAAAACTTGTCAAAACGTACAAAACTAATCTGAGCAATTTTCTTTTCCACTTAAATTTCAGAAATCCATTTATGAACCATAACCCCCAAATCCATCTCCCACTTTGTTTTTTCCATCTGCACTTACAAACCTCATTCACACGAAATCACCCAAATTAGACCATCACCGAATGAATGCTGTGCCCAGCCACCATCGCGTAACAACCTACACCGCCACCCAATGTCTCCAAGCCGAGAGAGACACCAAAGTGAGATTCTTCCTCATAGTGCGTCTTCCTCGCTTCAACAAGCAAGAACATGGTAATCAAGTGACACCAAGGTGAGTAATTGCTCCTCTCCTTCCACACTCTCTCATCTTCTTTGGCTTGGGTAAGGGTTTGTGGGTTGTGCAATGGTGGGTCTAGGTTATTAGCTGAGTAGAGTTATAATGTGATGGTGGTTTATTAGCTATGCCAGGGTTTGGGTTTTTCTTTGTGGGTTTTTCTTATGGCTTAGCATAGCAAAACCATATTAACCTTGGTTAGTATCATTGGACAAGTCTTAGACAAGTTGCAAGGTAATGCAAAATGGTCCACTTCTCATGAATTTCTTGTTAGTTTTAGGGTAATGAGCCATAATAACCTTGGTTTTTTTATTTATGCATTTGTTGTTAGTTTCTGCTACATACCTAGATTCCATCATCTGGTTTTCAGTTTCTACAACCTTTTCTTTTCTGGAGTTCTTTAATTTGTTAGTTACTTAATGTTTTTTCTGTGTTGGGATTACCCTTTTTGTGCGGTCAACTGTGTAGAGGACAAAAAAGGTTTAAATCAAAGACATGAAACATATATTTATTTTCCTTTAAAACCTTTTTTTTTCCTAAAGAGCTTCTTTTAATTGCAAAGTCAACAATTGGTCCCTTGATGTTCAAAAATTATCTGTGCCAACAATGGTTTAACTGTTATCAAGATACTAGATGTTCAAACTTTGATTCCCGATTTCACATGTGATGGTTCAAGTTATTTGCTTATTTATTAGCATATTTAGCTTTTTTTTTTTTGTGTTGAAGGGAGGTCATGCACATCTTTTTGGATAGGGTTATGACTTATTATCTATGTTGCTATGTGAAACTTTTAATGAAATTTCAGAACCTTAATACATTATTCTAATAAAAGAAATAATGTTTAAAACCTCATACAAATATATCTTTTTCCTTATGGTGACTGTTTTATCATTTTTTAATTGCTAACATGCCTTATGATTACATTGATTTTGGACTTGGTAACCAATGTTCTACACGTATTAGCCTTATATAGCCCCTTATACATGTATAACTATACATTCTTGTATTTCAGTTAGACACACTCATTCTGACTCTCTATCACATTTTCTGACTCCTATCGTAGTATCATTCTTTCTCTTCACTATAAATCTCTTTCCCAAGTTCAGTTGGACAGGACCCCAAATATGGAACCACCTCTAACTTCAAAGACTTGTATGCAACTTATTTTCCTTGATGCATTTTGTTTCCAATTTCATTCTTCCACGGGATGCGCCTAATACCTCTTCCTTTTTGCTTTCAATATATATTTTTAAGAAACTTGTTTTTGACGCCCTTGGCCGAGAGCTGGACCACTCCCAAACTGAGATTTTGGAGGTAATTTTTGATTCTTTTTTTTTTGGAGATTGGGTCAAATTTTTGAATTCTGATGATCTATGTTGATCTGTAAATTTACTGAATTTATCAAGTTTATTAACTTATCTCACTGCAAATTCAGGTCAGTGTAGCTGGAGTCCTTGGCTTGTCAAAATTAGACAAAGGAATCTCTTTTGTTGAAATAAAATTGAGTCTTAGTGTTAACTTGTAATTTCTTTAAAATTAAAGGATATAGGGCTGTGAAAGGTACCGACATATAAATTATCTTGGAATTTTCTAATTGAATGAAACAACTCAATTTTGTGTTCCATTATTCATTTGTTGTACTTGTAATGCTTAGTAGTGGTGTGCATGCTTGTTTATTGAAAATTGATCTTGCTTTGAAGCTTGTTTGTTTCCAAGATAGAAAAGTGTGTTGTGGTGTATTTAAATGTAAGACTTTTACATGAATTGAAGTGAACTCTTTGATGTGCATGGTGGTTGATGTGCCTGGTGGGAATAATCTTCTACATGTTATTCCATTTGAGTTATTGGGTTATATTGATATCATCGTGTGGATCTAAAGAAGTTATAATCCTTAGGTTGTGTTTGGATAAGGTATTTTAAAATTTTAAGGTATTTGAAATTCAAAGAATTTTAATTGCATCAATTCAATTTCCTTCATTTACAAAATATTTTGTTTGGATAAAACAATTAAATTTCCTTGAATTTAAAATTCCTTGTTTGGATAAAGCAATTCAATTGCAGACTTTTGTTTGTAAAATTAGAATTTCAATACAAAATTTTACAAAATAAAATAAATATCATATAACATTTTTTCATAAAATTTATTAAGCTTTGATTAGATTTTGATTTTTTTGTTTGATTTTTGTTTAGATTAAAATTCAAAACCCCTACATTCAATTACTTCAAGACTATAGTGCTATGAAAGTACACAATAAAACTAAAATATAAAATAAACTCTGACAAATAAATCACTTTATTATGATACAAAAGGCAAAGAAAAAGATCTTTTTGACTATGATAAGAACTTTTGCTTAATTATGAACCACCAATAACCATTACAGCAAAAGCAATGCCAACTTTGCTCTTGCTTTTCTCATCCACGTCCTATATAAACATAGGAACGCAAACATTCACTGGTGTGCCTGTCCTCAGCCTATACTATTTAAAAAAAATTAAAAAATCTGCATACAATTGATTATAACTGAACAATTGTAAGATGGGAGAAAAGATGTTAAACATGAAGCCAAAAAAAATGGTGAGAGTATTAAGCTCTGCCATTACACTAAAACTTCCATGAAACATCTCATATCATTTCAATTGAATGTTAGTAGTCCTCCACATCCACAAGACGAGAGACATTACAATTGGACATATCCACAAATCTTATATTCTAGTTCTACTACTGCTAATAAGTGTTAGCCACAAGCTCATAAATTATTCAAAATTAAAATATACTAATACTAAGCATTCTACAAGTGCAAAATCATTAACTCATGACTCTTCCCTTCCAGTAACTGGTAACTATCTCGATGAAAGCTTTTGATGCAAATCATAAGCTAGAGCTTGCCTCAAGTTTTCTCTAAAGAAATAAAAGGATTTCTCACTATCCAGCACCCTCGGCTGAGGTCCATTCTCACCAGGCTCCTTCCACAGCTCCGATTCCGGCTCCCTCGCAATTTGGCACAAATTATGCAAAACACAACAAGCAACGATCGTCTGCACATATGACAATAGTTAGGACATAATGATTGAAAATGGGTGAAATTAGTATATAAATAATCCAACAGAGTCAAAATCCATGTAAACAATAATATGATATTTGTCAGAAAAGTATGCACAAATGTATATTGTGTTAGATATACAAAACTATTCATGTATCTTCAACTTAACAGCTTAAGCTTTTGAGAGAGTTGTTTTATGACATATTAAAATACTTAATTTATGACATATATGAGAAATAAAGTTTGTTCGGTATATATCACTATTACTTTTCAACAAATGAATCTGGTGTTAAGTAACAGGTTCTTCATACCACTGCCACCATCCTCCCCAATCCCCTTCACCAAATCTCAACCAAGAGAAAGACAGAGAGAACAAAAACAGCACTGACTCTACACAAACACAAAGGATATGATAATTCTTTGATTACTCAAACAACAAATAATGTCATGTTATTCTGGCTATTATATGCAAGATACTCCTCCTTTAATTACCAATTTGAAATTTGACATTACCTGCTGACTGACAAGCTTATAAGTCATCAAGCAAATCTCAATTACATCATTCACTTTGCACTAGAACTACTGATCAAGAACATTAAATACCAATGGAAATTTAATCCAGATCATTATTATTTTTTAGAAATTCATAAATTTTCTAATGCATTTATTTTGTATCCTAAATGGGCCCCTGATCATGCATGCTCTTAGTAGCATATAGTCTTCTAATCCTGATCAAAATTTTCATGAAATTACTGGTTTCAAGTTTCTTATGCTTCAAAGCTTGAAGCCTATAACTATAACTGGTTACTCAAACCATCATGTGTTTTTAAGACTCTACTAAGCTAAAATGATTAGTTTAGTTTTGTTGTTGCTAAAGACTATCCCTTCCTGTTTGAAAAAAATTCCATTGAATCATACATAGTATAGAATTATGGATGCACCCCCTGCCCCCATTATGCTGCCACAATAAGAATATCTATCATATTTTATAGAAAAACCAAAAAATTCAAAATGGTCTTAGGTCCATGATCTACATATATATCTAATCTTCAAAATATTCAAAACAAGTTAACATGCAACGGAGAAAAAAGAAAAAAATCAAAGATGGAAAGACATGCTCTGTAACTTTAATATCTATTAATTATCATATAACATCAACAACAATAAGAACATAATTTTACATGTTTTAAATTTTCTTGATACCGAAGAAAGGGAATCACAAATTCTTCTGCTAGTGTGGAGAAGAGAAGACATCAGAAGAACTTCACCCTTTCGGTTTTCACTTTTCCATATTTCCTTTTTTTCCCACAAGAATGAATATACATATAGAATGAAAAGGGAACCATATACAACCCTCAGTGCTATGATTCTAAAAACTAATTAGATCAGGAAGAACAAGTTGATTGTGAACAGGATGATAAGGTACAAAAATGAAAGCTATGAGCTAACCTTCTAAAAATGGCAGTGGATCCAGACGAATCTGTAATTCCTGCTGAAAAACAAAAACAAAAGAAAAAAAATTAAACTCTCCAAAACCCTTCCTTTGAGTGCTTTAATAAACGTGAAATAGATTTGAATAGTCAACAAAATCAATAGATTCAAAGGTGATGAAAGTGTGATTTGTGTACCTAATGTTTGCACAACACCAAAGGGGCAGCTCTGGTTCTTGGGGATGACTGTAGATGGAGGTGCCGTGGTGGTGGGTTGAGTTCGAGATGGGCGACACGACGGTGAATTTAAGAGTGACAGTGGTGGCGTGCGGCGCAGATGGAAGCGGCGTTCTACTAAGATGAGAGAGAAGGGCGAGAACGGGGCAAAGAGTGTGCGACTGAGACGAGAGAAAAGGGAGAGAACGAGAGAAGAGGAAGCATGCAAACGAGAGAATGCGAGGATTTCATAAATTCCACCTAAAGAGATGGGAATTAAAATTCCTTTTTTTTTAACTAACAAAATACCCTCTTAAAATCCTCAGAATTCTTAAAATAATTTTGTAAAATATCCAAACAAGTTATTTTATCACAAATCATTTTAAATCCCTTATAAAAATATATTACTTCCTTAAAATACTCTATCCAAACACACTCTTATTTTTTTTATTATTGTTGTGATGTTAGTCTAATTGCCCTTTTCTATTTTTTTTTTAATTTAGAACCTAAATCACAGAACTTGCCTAAGGCCAAGTTAGAGTATTGTGATATGTATTATATTTTGTGTCGTTGAAAATGAGTGAGGTTGACTGTTAGTTTAGCTATAAAGCTTTCTGTTTGATGAACATAGAAGAAGCAAGTGGCTAGACTTTAAAGCAAGACTAAACAAGGTAGCATATGACTACATAGAATTGTTGGCTTAAATTTCTCTTCTTATATGTATCTCACTTTTTGGGCAGTGTAGTGGTTGCTCGCATTATATGAATTGTTTAAGATATTGTGAATTTTTTAATTAGGTAAGGGTTGTATGCATTGCAAAAGTAAAAGACTTAGCTGGTTCGAAATTGATGGCTTCCTTTGTCTCTTATGCTTCTTTCACATCCTTTTCTTTTTCATTGCATGTTAAGTCCTTGATTATGCCTCCTTGATATGTTTCATCCTATATAAAGCAAGATGTCATGAACTAGAAGTAGATGTGGTATACTTTGTTTTAAGTGGGAATTAACTATTTTTTTAGGATTTTTTTTGTTACCAAACTTTGTTTATGCTTTTTTTAGCTCCTTGCTCTGTTTCCTTTTCTTTTGGGTTATTGGTAACAGTGGCTCTGTTTTTAGTCATCATTATTAACTCTTTTGGCATATACCCTATAAACTTGAATTTCAAGTATTAAGGGTAAAATTGTCACATATGGTTAAAGTTTTATTTTATTATTCGAGTTACAATTTGAGCAAAACCTTAGTTTCCCGTTTGAGATTCAATATTAATGAGCATGCGTACCTTTTCAAGGTACTGCTCATTGTATTGAATCTTGAATTGTCCAAGTAGGACAGTTTGGTAAAAAAACTTTTTCTTCACTTGATTAATAGTTATTCTTTAAATTTCATATCTTATACTTGTTGAAATTTCAGTCTACTACATTCCTTTTTGTTCTCTGGGTGCATACTTAAACATGGTAAATCTCACCGTGTTCAAGTCGTGTACTTGGAGACCAATGAAAAATGTTGTCGAAATTTCGTCAAATATAAAATATGAGATTTAAGGAATAACTATTAACCAAGTGTCTTTAAAATTTAAAAGTCATTATATTTGTTAAGCTATTGCTTTTTTTTTTCTAATATTTTTCTTGTTTTGTTATTTTAGGAGTCATATGACACTGTGATGTCAGAAAAGTATGGAGAAAAATCTGTGACTCATCCTATGGTTGACCCGGCGGTGTGGTTGGATGCGGCGAATCCCAACAAGAAGGGACAGGTTCATAGCATAGGTAACAACTTACACATTAGTATTAATAAACCAAGCATGCTTCATTCTTGGAGGTTATGGATCTTCCCCACTCTACACCTTTAACACAGGTAGACATAACTAAAGTTGTAAATGCAGCAGTGGAAAAAACAATGGCAACAACGATGACTTCCTTTATTGAGACTCAACTAATCCCTATGTAGGCGCCTATCCTATCTACGATCCAATTAGCAAATCTTGCTTCACAAGCAACATCGCAAGGTGAAACAACTAGGAAGGGTCGAGAGGATGATGATGAAGACAAAGCAAACTTAGACTGATTACCTATTCTTTTTATTCTTGTTTTGTAAGACATTTTATGAACTATTTTGTGTATAACTTTGAACTATTTATATAACTTTGAATCTTTAGTAGTCTTATTTTGGATTATTTGTATAACAATTTTTTTTGTTTTTCATAAATTTATTTGTTAGATTTCTGTATTGATTGAGAGATTTATATAAGTGTATTTTGGATATTAAAAATTAAGGTTTTTATATTTTAAATTGACAAAAAAATCAAATTGATTTGTGAGGGAATAACGAGGGAAATTAGCGAGGGATTTACGAGAGAATAGCGAGGGAAATAAGTGAGGGATTAGCAACGAAACAATGAGGGTAATTAGCAAGGGATTTGCGAGGGAATAGTGAGGGTAATTAGAGAGGGATTTGGGAGGGAATAGTGACAGATATTGTTGTACTATATCCAAAATTGGTACGGATTTCTAAACTATAGTGACGGAATGCGACAGAATTTTCTCTTGTTAATTTGCGAGGGAAACATGCGCCATTTTTTAAAAAAAATTGAGAGGGGTTAGCGACGGATTAGTGAGGGAAAATTCTGTCGCTACTTAACGATGAAAAAAAAACCAATGGACGTGTCTAATCCCCAAATTTCTTATTGTGGAAATCACTCAAAATCATTTTTTTCTTTTCATTAACTGACTCTTCCCGTATTATGAGGGCCATGTAATTCCTCTCAATAAATATTTCTTTTATATGATCTCCTAATAAATAATTAGTTTATATAGTTTCATATAATTTCAATTTTTGATTCTATAGTTTTTCTTTTAATATTAATTATTATGTGTTTATTTATTTGGATGTTTTATCAATTTATTATTAAAAGTATACCAAAAAAATTTACTATATTTTCTTAGTTTAAAAAACACTTTATAAATTATTAGTTTCCTAATAATAAATTGCATTTAATTAGTTTTACTATATTTTCATGCAAAATTCTCACTCATGTATGATATATATAACATACTTCAAAACACGTTAGCAATGCTCAGCAAATAGACATATCATTATTGTATAAGTTATCAAAATATAAGAGTTTAGTGAGTTTTCTGATGTAGGCACAACATGTTATAAGAAAAGCATGGGTTTGTTAATCATCAAAACTAAGATAGATTCAAAACTTAAGCATAGAAAATGAGACCTTAGATTTTGGAGCTAACAATTTTCAGATAATGTAATTAAGACAATTCATTTTGATAATGCTGGTGAGTGTACTTTTCAAGCTTTTAGTGATTATTGCATGGCCTTTGGTATAGATATTGAACACCTTGACACTTGTATTCATATGTCTCCAATTGATAGTTAAATAATATTTTATAAGAACAAAACTCCCAATTTTTCTTGGTAGCAGGTATTTCAAAGACTGCAACACTTGTTAGTATGAGGCCTACAATTTAAAGATATATTAAGGACTTTTGAAGTAGTCCAAACTTTTGAAATAGTCTAAATGCTAGAAGTTCAAGTAGATGAAAATAGTAAAAATAATGAGATTTCAATAAATTATGTTTCTATGGGAGAAAAGATGGAATTGAAAGAAAATAGTTGTTAACAACATATTTATATATAATGTAGCACACAATATTATGAGAGCAAAGATCTTGAAATTAGAACCGTCGAAGAATATCGACATTAAAATGATTGACCAAAATTTAAAAAAAAATGTCTTATAGGCAAAATTGAACCCATTTGCAAGATGCGAAGATTTTTTCAACATATACTTCAAACTCTAAAAAATGCAAAATATTTTAGATACAAATGAATACTTGTGAAAAAACAAACTGAGGAAAAATAAGATCATGAGATATGTAGCATGACTCATAGCAAAAGGTTTCTCACAAAACAATATATTGACTATAGAGAAGTTTATTCGGCAGTGCTGGATGTAAATTTTGATATCTTTCAGAAACAACTAATACATGATTATTTTATATGAATCTATGTCATAATTAATTATTTATGCAGATAAAGCCAGGTCTCAATTAGAAATAATAGCAATTTATGAATTTTATATGAAGATAACACTGCTTGCATAACACTATTTAATGGAGGATATATTAAAGGAGATAGCCTTCCTCACATGTAATCTTCAGAAGAAATAAGAAATTATTGTTCAACATATTCATTTAAATGATGTTTCTAACATGAGGAGAATATGTCAATTCAGAAACTTTAAGTGATGCTATTAATAAAGGAGAAATATTATACACTTTTTTCCGTAATTAATGTTTTGTCCTATTAGATTTTCTTTAATGAGCTTTTTGATGAGACAATTTTCATACGAAGGACATTATACCTTTTTTCCTTCAATACGATTTTTTTTTCTATTAGTTTCCTAGTAAGGTTTTCATGAGTCATACCATAATCGATATTTAAAAAGGAGTGCTATGAATATTATTGAAAATAGGTGTACAAAAGCTATTATACATAGAAAACTATTACCTGATCTTAATTTTACTAAGATTTGATTATAAAAGAACTATATTTAATTAGTATTTATTTATAGAGAAATTTGTATTTAATTAAGATTTGATTTGATTTTGAGTACTTCACCATTGAATTATAAAATAGTCATTTGAATGCCCTATATATATATATATATATATATATATATATATATATATATAATATGCACACATTTATTATAAATGAATTACATTTTTCTCTTTTTATTTCCTTCTCTTTCTTTTGAGTTGTTTACGCTTATTTTCATAACCAGAACTTATATTAATTAGCTTATTAATGAGGAAGTATAAATATATAAATAAAAAATTTCAGAGGCCTGAAGATAAGTTACATGCTTCCCGTATCTCTAGCAGTTTGTCTAGTACTACAATTGGAAAGTTCTGCACCGTGATAAACTTTGTCAACTCAATGATTTGACCAAAATAAAAAATTCATATAAAATCACTTTTTATATAATATTTATCCAACTAAAATATTCTAATTTTTATTTAACTTTTTCACAAATTTATTTTGTATCTCATAAAAAAATTATAGTAATATATAATTTATTTTAATATCTCTTTTATATAAATATAAGATAAATATATAATAAAAATATTTAAATTGAACAAAAATTATTTTCCTTATATAATCGTATTTATTGAAAAGTCGTGTAAGTATCAATTTACTCTACGGAATATACTGAAATATCCCTTCACATATTCCCTAGAATAGGCTACCTTGCGTACCACTGACATCATCTTTGTAAAATGGCCTTGTCGTTTTCTTCACATCCTTACTTTTCGTTTTTTTTTTACTATTTGTTCCAATTTTATCACTTAATTAAAAGCAACAATGAGCATTGGTCCCTCAAT
Organism: Ormosia semicastrata; assembly: GCA_029884595.1. Taxonomy (NCBI): domain Eukaryota; kingdom Viridiplantae; phylum Streptophyta; class Magnoliopsida; order Fabales; family Fabaceae; genus Ormosia; species Ormosia semicastrata. The sequence continues at coordinate 3,513,950 of JAQQTO010000022.1, read as the reverse complement.
TTTAACCACTTCAATTCATAGGTAGAGCCATAATTTTTCGTAGTATTTAACTGCATCAGCAGATAACTTAGCAAAGCTATAACCAGGTCCTTACAGGAAATTAAGAAGCCAAATAAACCAAACCCAATATGACAACAGCTGCAAAATCATGAGCGTTATTCAAACGACATGGCATTTGATAGCTTTGCCACTTGTCCAAATAAACCCCACCCACCATGATCCAAAAGTGTTGGGTGATCTCTCATGGTCATGCCCACTGCATTAATATATAGCATTTTCCCCAAATGCCTTGTAGCTCAAAATCCACATATTCCTTCCACAATAGACAATGTCCCATATATTCCTACTTTGATACTCTTTCATGCCACTTTTTCCTTTTCCATGGGCGATTCTAAGTAGATTCCTTGGAATCATCCTCTCCTCCCAAATCCCACATGGCCCCTTTTACCCCTACTTCAACATTTTCATTCTTGACAAGGCAATCTCTTCCTTCTCCATCACGGATCCAAAATTCCAATTTTTTTCTTTTTTTCTTCTGTCCATAATTATGTCATTTAACAAATTATTGTCAATTAAGGGGGAAAAAAACAATCTCTTTATTAGTTGGCAGTATTCTTTTTCTGAATTGATAATTTTTTTACGAGATAAATTTTGAGAAAAGAAAAAGAAAAAGAAAACAATAGGACCCACTTCACAAACCCCACTTCCTGCTGTTCCCTTGTTACTAAACTCAACCTCATAGTGCTACCACCAAGGAAAGGGGCAAGTTTATTTTTCAAAGTCTTTGTCTTAAGTGTGACCATGAATTAATATAGTAACCGAATATGCTTCCAAGAATTCTCATGCTCCTCCAACGACCCTTTTTTTATACCCTTTTCTAACCTTCACTTCATCACGCTAAGCATATGCCCTCTAATATTCCAGCAAACCTTCGCATATAAACCCCCCTCTTAGACCCCTTTTTTCCATCTTCATCATCATCATATCAAACCAAATCATTTTGGCTTTGATCTTTTCTTTAGACATTTTTTTCCTTCCTTAAATTTTGCCATTTTTAACGTTGGAGAATCATAGGGTAGTGGAGAGTGGAGAAGGAAGAGGATGAAGTTTGGGAAGAGATTGAAGCAACAGATTAAGGAGTCACTTCCGGAATGGAGGGACAAGTACTTGTCGTACAAGGAATTGAAGCAGCTAGTGCGGCTGATATCGGCGTCGCCCTCGTTGCTGAATGAGTCGTTGGAGTGCGGCAAGGCAGAGGCTGAGTTTGTGTACTTTGTGAACAATGAGATCGACAAGTTCAATGGGTTCTTCGTTGAAAAAGAGGAGGATTTCATTATCCGTCATGAGGTAATGTTTTTTGTTTGGCCTTGGACTGTGTTGGAATTTTTTTTATTAAAGAAACGGAAGAAAATATGTGAAGATGGATAAGAAAGAGAATAAAAAGAGTGAAATATAGTAATTTTTTATTTATTTAAAAAATTAATAAAAGAATGAAATGGAAATGATTTTATAACATCTCAGTTGAGGAGAAAAGAGTGAAAATTATTTTTTATATATTTTTTTCAATTTTTGTATATTTTAAAATTTTTAAATATAATTTTTTTATTACTTATTATTTAAATATACTGTTAGTGATACTTATTCACTTTTTTTTTTTCTTAAAAATGATTTTTTAAATATTATTTTTAAAAAATTTAAATTTGATTTTAAGTTACACTTAAACAAGAAATTGTTACGTGATTATATTAATTAAGATTTCTTTAAATTAACAAGTAATACCGATAATAATTTTAGTTTTCTGTTAATGTAGTAAAATTAGTTTTTTTAAGAAAATTATTTAGAGATTAGAAAGTATTGCTGCATATTGAAGTAATGTTTCATATATAATTTCTTTTTCAAAATCGTTATAGAATCCTAACTCAAGCTATCAGATAAGACAAAGCAGTAGGGAACTGGACTACTGGATAATTTGTATTTAAGACATAATTATATTAACAATTGTGAATATATTTTGTATACAAATTATGTTCGTATCATTTCAACAATGTTTGTAGTTGTAGATACTGCAGTTTTTTTTCTCTGCATTCCATAGACAAAACAAGTGATTTTTTTTTAGCCCCGGGTTCTCCGTCATGGAACGGGTGTATTTTATTAAGAGGAATTAATTCTTCATCATAAATGCGTCGTTTATGCCTTAGGAATATTCGTTTGAATGGCTAATGAAAGATTAAAGAGTATAAGATTGAAAAGTTTTGTGCTAACTCTAGGCCCGTGGTAGTTATGTCCGCCAGCGATACAAGTTCTGCCCGTCGTAGTTCCGTTTATTCAGGATAAAGTAATTGTGATAGCGACCGTGTCTAAGAAATTAATCTCATAATAATAATTGTAAGATACTGATTAAAGACGGTATATAATTTATAGGTTGACAAACTTGTATAAATGAAAAGCTTATAATTATTAAAACAATTTTACGTGGGAATATATATGGAACAGAAGGGAGAAGATTTGTCCAAAAAACAAAAAAAAAAAGGGAGAAAATGGGAGCGTTATGGGTTATCACGTGAAAGTGTGGAACATCAACCGTATTTGGTTGAGCCTTAAATTTCATGAACATTATTAATTGTTATTAACTTGAGATCTATGAAAACGGATACTAATGGTCTAAAGAATCTGACTTTTTATTTTAAAAAATGCACTTGAATTGTTCAATGAATTCAATAGAAGCTTCATTATTTTTTGGGCCCATTCCAAGCATGTTTTGCGCCATACTTTCTATCCATTGCCCCACGCTACGTGTGCAGATCTCTCCAAAACAATTTTCTACACTTTTTTGCACGCTTCAATGCTAGTTGTAGTAAATCATCTTTAACATGGTTGAATTACATATGTACAGTGATTTCAAGGATTCCTAAAACATCCACTAGAATAATTAAGCAATTAATGAAAGAGATTAGGCCAAAAAAAAAAATTTCCCTTTCTGGTCTTTATCATTTCTTGTTAGTTGGTTATTTTTTGAAATACAGATGATGCTGTGTTTATGATTCTCATGGAAACAATGCTACCATGAAATTTATAATAAGAAAGAAAATTGAATAATGAATGTTGGGGATGAAATTTTATAATTAGGTGTTGGGTGCAGGAGTTACAACAGAGGATCAAAAGAGTAGTTGATTTATGGGGACCAAATGGCAGTCACCCTTCAGAAGCATATTATAAAGAAGAGATGGCAAAAATCAGAAAAACTATTGTTGATTTTCATGGTGAAATGGTTCTCTTAGTAAACTACAGCAACATTAATTATACAGGTATTTTTTTTTTCATTTTTAAGTTCCCAAATAATGATAGAAGTACTTAAATCTGGTTCAGTTTTTTTTGGACTGCCTCCTTCAGGTTTTGAATTCTTCTTTTGTTTTTGAAACTTCAGCCATAAGCCATAACATATGAATTGCAGTTTTATAGCTTTTATTGATTCAACAAACAGAGCAGAATTTTGATAATATGGGGTTTTATTATTTATTGAGACTTAAAGAGTAGAAGAAATGAATTTCATGAGTATGCTTGTTACACTGAGTGTGGAATATATACATCATTCCAGTAGCTATAAGCAGCTGAATACAGTTGCATTTTAGTAATAACTTATAAAATACGGACACACTATTTTAGTGCCGTGATATGTGTTGATACTTATATGTGTTGATATGTGTTGATACTTATATGACACATGATAACACGCTCGATCCGCATTCAATTTAAAAATTATTATTTTTGCTCTTACATGACTACACTTCAATGGAATACGGCTTGACACAATGTCGACGGAGCCATTTAAAATTTGTAAAAAGAAAAAAAATAAGACAAATGTGCTTTTGTCAAGTACCATTATATATATATATATAAAATAATTTTTAAAATTTGATGTGTCCTATGTACGTGTCTATGTTGTCTCACGTGTCCATGTTAATGTTTGTGTTTCAATGGGAATAATAGAATAACTAACTATTCAAGAATTGGAGAGAAATCTAACTAACTTCTAGAAACAAGTCATCTATCAGTTAAGTTATAGCTTCACTATACTGTAACATTAGAGAAGGCAACGAAATACATTGCCATATAGTTGGATGCATCTTTCTCTGAACAATGTACACTTGATAAATTATTGCCATTTGCTGAAGTCTTCAATTAGTGACATATTGAGTTTTTGTAGGTTTGGCTAAAATTCTGAAGAAATATGACAAGAGGACAGGAGGGCTCCTGCGTTTGCCATTCATTCAGAAAGTACTGGAGCAGCCCTTTTTTACAACCGATCTAATTTCAAAACTTGTGAAGGAATGTGAAGGCATAATTGATGCAGTGTTCCCAGCTGAGGAAGAAGCTGAAAGAGCAAAAGAAGCAAAAGAAGCCATTATAGTAGCAGGAGAAGGGATTTTCAGAAACACAGTTGCAGCTTTACTTACAATGCAAGAGATCAGGAAAGGTAGCTCCACACAGAGTCCCTTTTCTCTGCCTCCTCTCAACTTGCCAGACTCTGATCTCATCCAATCAATACAGCTCAATGCTGCCGTACCTATTGTCTAGATGACTATAGCCACAACAGTTTTATCAGAAAATATACAGTTATAATGGGATGTAATACATTTTGGAGGAAACAAGCTAGTTAGTCAATCTTAATATATATCCTTTTGATGAAGAAACAGATTACTTACTCGAGATGAGTAACAAGAGCCTTTCCAAGGCTAAAATTATTTAGTTATCAATTGTTAGGGTGTTTACATTATATATATATTGAGTCTGATATGGTCGACATATCGAGTTTTATGTATATTACAAAACAAATAAAAACAGGTATATATATTATAGTCGAAAGTGAGTTTGTGATAACTCATGTTTGAAAACTTTTGTTTTAAATTAAAATTGATAAATGAATATTATTTGAATAAAAAATTAAAATTATTTAAAAAAAAATAAAAAAAAAATTACCTAACAAAATTTTAACCAAAAAAAAAAATAAGACAATCTTATTTTGACGTTAAAGCCTCAAATTACGTTGAAACATTGTGTGGATGATCTGCGGCGTAGAAATGGATATTTAGGTACACCAGCTCTAAAGCAAACACACACTTGGTGGTCTTTTAAATTAGCAGGCATATCAGAAGTGTAGGCTCTATTTAGGAGACTACCCAACCTTGTTCTAGTACGTGTCATCTTTTTGGTTCCCAAATACTTTACGACATTAAACTTCCAACTTGTAACGGTTTGATGTATTTATTGATTTTACCTGTAAAAGCAGCAGGTTTAATGACCAATAAAAAATAAAAATAAGACAAATCTCAGAAAAAGTTCATAACACTACGTTTGGATGATAGGTAATAAAGGAAACGAAAAGGACATAGGAAAAACGAAAATAATTTTTTTTATTTGAGAGTTTTAAAATACATAGAAACGGAACAGAACACATGGGAAATCATTTTCCCCCTTTTTTCCTTAAATGTCTAACTTTTGTTCCCCCCAAAATTGAGGGAGAATAGGTGGAACACATAGGTATTAGCCTCAAGTTATAAACAAAGAGAATAAACTATGTTCCATTTTTCCAATTCCTTCTTTTCCATTCCATTCTTACCTATTCCGTTGCTAATTAATAAAAAACATCCAAACATAAGTAGTAGATTTTATTTTTTAATAAAAATATAATATGTATATATATATTTTTTTTATAATTTATTAATAAAAATTTAAAAATAATAATTAAGTAGATACATATTATATTTTTATTAAAAAATAAAATATATAGCATATTTTTATTAAAAAATAACACGATAAACATTTAAGAAATTTTACTTAAATTTTATAAAAAAAAAAATTGTCTGGTGAATTCTTTATTTAATGACCAATAAAACAAATTCATAAACCTTCTTTGTTTTTTCGGTCACGGCGGTACAGTTTCGCCTGTGCACCGCTGTCCTCCGTTTCAGGACCGTTTGACAGCGAGGAAGGAGAAGATCTTTGCCGTCGCCGCCGTCGAGGAAGGGGAGGATCTTTTCCCAGCGGCGAAGGCAGAGGAGAAAGCGGCAACTTGGAGGCGACAACGACGAACTCAGCCTTGAGCTCCATGGCGACGGAATCTTCAAGGTGGAACTCGAAATCTGCAAGGAGGGTTCCAGATCTGGGTCGTCGTGGTCGTCGCTGAAGGAGACGCGGGGCTAGTCGAGGGAGTGTTGACCTAAGCAGAAGCCATTGCAGTGGAGGATCTGTTGCTCCAACGAAATTCTCCGGCGCTCCACAGCAACTCCGGCGACCACATATTGTTCAGAGAAACACCAAGAGGAAGAGCTGCAAGGGCGAAATATTGTTGACGATGGAGAAGAAGGTGGTGGTGGAGGACTAGTCGGTGAGAAGAAGCTGCTCCGGCAACCACATTCTACAGAAACACCACGATGCACCTTGGAGAGAAATATAAAAATCCAGGCAAGTGGGTCTCCACTATTGATGTTTTTTAACTATTATTCAATGGTTCAGATTTAAGGTGTATCATGCACCTTTAACTTGAACGGTGCATTATAGAATTAGCCTTTGAACAAATGCTTGGTTTTTTATTTATTTATTTTACTAAAGTATTCTTACTTAAGAAGTAAGTGATTAATTTTTAAAATTTTGATATCGAATTCAAAATTACATATATTTAAAAAATTTGAACCCTTTATATTTGTTCTAACACATATTAGTAATACAATAATACAAATGCTTAATTGGCAATTTGAATTAAAGAATTCAGATTAAAACAATATGAATTAAAAAATTAAGTTTTTAGTTCTTAAATTTGAGGTTGATGTTGATATTAGTTCTTATTTTTATCATTTATTCATTTTAATCCATTAATTTACGAAACATATATTGTTGTTCTTATATCGATTGTTCAACCAACATATTTTTTTAAATAATTATGAATCATATTGAAATTTTGTTAAAAAGTAATATATCGAATTGCTATTAGTGTGCGGTAGTCTTGTATGAAAATATTTTTAACTTGACATATCACTATTAATCTAATAACATGGATGAAAGGTTACCAGAGAAAAACAACAATGGATGTGATTAATAAATTCATGGCCTAAAATGAATAAATTAAAAAATAATGAATAAAATCAACAAAGATAAAAAAAAAAATGTAAGGACTAAAAACTTAACAAAGGCTCAGAAAAAAATTTCTATTTAAAGGACTATTATTCATTAGACTGCTAATGACATTGTTTAGCATGCACAAGTAATAAAGAGAATGTTTGGAATTGCGAAATTTATGAATTAATTAAATTTATAAATGAATTTTTTGTTTGAAAAATTATAAAATAAGAATTAATTTTTTTCTAAGTAAAGCCCTTTATTTATAAAATTATAAAATTGAAATTGATTTGATTTTGAAACAACTGAGGGAAATTATAAAATTAAAATTGATTTAATATAAAATGAATTTATTTATTTAAAAAATTATAAAATAAGAATTAATTTAATTTTAAAATCATTTTAATCATAGTTCGGTACATGTAGAAATTCAAATTTGATGGGATTGAAATATATTTAATTTTTTTTGACGGAGGAAAAAGATTTAATTTTCAAATTAAATAAAATTAATTCTATTCTTAAATAATCTTAATTATCTTCAAACATTACTATATATTGGAATGAATTACACTTGATGCTTAAATTATATTAAATTTTTCTCTATTTTGAAATATTAGACTCCCTTATAACATCCTAGTCTAATTTAACAGTACCTAAAACGCTTAAATATGTTAAGAGGTTACTTTTATGAAAATTCTACTATTTTATTTAAGTTTTGTTTGATCTTTATCTACATCCTAAGCACTTTCTGAATCTTACCCTTACTTTACATAATCCAAATTTATGTAGATAACTTATTTATTTGGTTATTTCCTACAACTAGTGTAATAAATTTTTTTTTTATTTCGATCTAAATTGAAGGTAGTCTTCTTATTCTTAAATCTTAATTACAATATATGTAACGTTATCGTAACAACTGCGAACAATTCCAACGTGTTTTTACTACCAGCTGCTATATCATTTTTTTTAAGGGTTGGTCGTCACTTTAGGGTTATAGAAGAGAGGAAATTTCTTCTCAAAATACTTCAAGCATGATTTCATTATAGAGCTTACAACAACATAGACATATATATATATATATTTATTTATTTATATGTGCATCTTAATATAAGTGTAACAACTCCTAATTTTGTGAATTAGAGTTAAGCTTTACCTAGACCTTACATTGAGTTTAAGAGCCTAAGAAATGTTATATCTATACTAAAATACTAGGCGAAACCTGGCATTTAAAACACCAAAATTTCATGAGATAAAATTCAGTAAAAAGAAATAAAAATAAATAAATTTTAAACTAATAATATTTCAATCATACTTATTAAAAAACATTTTATCCACCTTTTTCTTTCTCATTTCCAATAAACATAACTTTAAGTCTAAAATTATTTTAATTTTGTAAAAACTTATTTTCAAAGAGAATATTTTCTTGAAAACTTATGGAGTATCTACTCAATTTTTCTCTTCATCCCTTTCTTGAGCCTTCAAGCCATTTTAATTTTTTACATCAGGGCCTTGGACCCGTTCAACCATTTGTGCAAATTAAAATTCTAATATAAGACATCCCCTAAACATTTTCTAATCAGAACAAAACTTAATTTTAACCCTTTGATTCTAACATTTTCTTCCAATTTCATTTAATCTCTTTCTATGTGTCTATTAATTAAATTAAATGAGATTAAAAATAACAAATAAAAAAAGATTAAATAAAGTTAGAGACAAAAATTGAACTAAATATTAGAGCTAAATTTTGTTCTTCTAAACAAGGCTATAATACTCTCTTACACAATGATTCATTAACTTGATAGGAATGATATTAGTGAGATTACTCCATGTAAAAAAAAAAAAAAGCAATTTTTATACCCATATTCTTCAAGGTTTTCGTGCAATACACTAAAGCAAGAAAATCCGAAATTTTGTTAAGCAGTAAATATAGAATCAAGATATCTACATTTTGCAAAATCAATTAGTAATTGTAACGTTGCTGTTGAGCCCAAAATCATGATCTTCAAGTTACCAAACTGTGTAAAAACACCAAATCTCCTAAATATTCAATACCATGGCCGAAACTTAGTCATCAAACAGTTATTAATAAAATTTCTTTTTTTTATGCATGATCAAGTTCAGATTCTGCAAGATGCTAATCAATATTTTCAAGATAAATCATTAAATTTGTGGTTTTAATTTCTTATATGAGGGTTTTCGATTTTCTGTGATCAACAAAAGCAAAAGTTGTAGTTGGTGTTTGAGTGCATGCTACTATAAATATATAAAACAGGAAACTGAGAAAGAAGGCTTCCTCTTTGGAGGAAAACCGAAACAAAACCGAGGGGAAGGGGGAAGAACAAAGTCCAACAGTGCATAGTTACATCCCAAAGGTTGAAACTTTCAACCCGATGAACCCACATACGGGTTTTGATCAAAACAGAATCAGTAAAAAGAGTAAAGAAGCAAAATAGTAAAATCATATTATTATTCACACTATTTTTTTAATGATTGTGATTGAATAAAAGAAAGTGATAGAAAAAATGTAATGTAATCAATAGTACGAAGAATAGTGTAAAAAATAATGTAAGAGAAAAGTAATGTGAGAAAATCACACACTACTATTCACACTATTTTTTAATGATTGTGGTTAAATAAGAAAGTAATAAAAAAATAATATAATTAATAGTATGAAAATTAGTGTAAAATGTAATATGAGAGAAAAATAATGTAAGAAAATCAGGGTTGAATAGTAAATATAGCACATGCACTTCAAGAGTCTTCATCCATTAGGGTTCTCAACCCTAAATCTGAGAACACCGTCAAGATCTAGTTTTTCCTTGCAAACAGAAATATAACAGTGAATACAAAAAAGAATACGAGGAAAGAGAGAAATAAGAAAGGTTAGATCATAAAAAGGTCATCTTTCTTCATGAAATTTTCGGTTTTGGTTTTATAGAAAACAAAAAGGTCCTGCAAAGGTTTATAGCAGTCAGAAAACTAAGATGCATAAAAGAAAACCGAGAGATATAAGGGTAGAATGTTGGGTAAAAGTATAACGAGATAGTATCACGCAGTGGAATAGGAGATGAGAAAAGAGGAAACCGACACATAATTTTTACGCAAAAAACCCTCTTCAAATAAGGGGAAAACTACGGGCAAGAATAGAAGAGATTTTCACTATGTGAAAGAAATTATAAGATCTCTCTCTAGATACAAGGAGAGAACAACAACACTTTCTCTTGAAAATAGGAGAATATAAACACTAAGAGAACCTCACAGGAGAAACTGTATTTTCTCTCTCTGAATTTTTCTCTCTAAAACAAAGAAGCTATATAAGAGAAAGAAAGAGAAGATTTGGGATGATTTAAAAGCTTCACTTAAGCCTCTTTATATAGGCTCTCAAGAGCCTCCACGGTTTAGAACCCACCGATATGGGACTTTGGTGCAACAATTCTCCCACTTGAAGATTTGATTGAGTCAATCGTATTTTGGCACCTTTATTTCTACCTTGCCATTCCATGTTGCTTACATTTCTAATAGGCCATAGGAGGATCGACACCAAATAAACTTCTCAGTGGTGATTAGCTTTGTCATAACATCTGCTAGGTTGTTTTTGGTGTGAATCTTCTGCATATCCACACTCTCTTTTTCTACTACTTCTTGAACAAAGTGATACTGGATACCTATGTGCTTTGTCCTTAAATGAAAAGATGGATTCCTTGTAATGTGCAAGGCACTCTAACTGTCACAATACACAGTAATTATCTGCTGCTTGTGCCCGAGTTCTTCCATTAACCTTTTAATCCAGATAGCTTCCTTGCAAGCTTGGGTAGCTGCCATGTATTCAGCTTCTATAGTAGACAAAGCTACAACAGTTTGTAACTTGGATAACCAGCTGACCGCTCCTCCTGCAAATGTGAACACATAACCAGTAGTAGATTTTCTCTTATCAAGATCACCTACAAAATCTGAATCAACAAAACCCCTGACAATAAATTCTGATCCTCCAAAACATAATGCAACACTTGAGGTTCTTTGATGTATCTTCTCTTAACACCATTCCAATGTTCTCTACTAGGATCTGCCATAAATCGATTGACCGCTCCCACTGCTTGTGCAATGTCTGGTCTTGTACATATCATGACATACATAAGACTTTCCACTGTTGATGCATACTATACTCGAGACATTTTCATCCTCTATGCTTCATTGTTAAGACTCATACTTGAGGATAATTTATAATTGACAGGAAGTGGGGTAGAAATTGGCTTACAGTCTTGCATGTTGAAGCGCCACAAGACCTTCTTCAGATAATTCTTTTGAGAAAGCCAAACTTCTTATCTTTTCTGTCTCGGTGAATTTGTATCCCTAAAATCTTGTTTTCTAGTCCCAAGTCCTTCATATCAAATTCCCTAGCCAATTGTGCCTTCAATTCTTGGACTTGATCTTTGTTGGGGCCTACCACCAACATGTCGTCCACATACAACAGCAAAATGACAAAATCATTATTACCAAACCTCTTGTAGTACGTACAATGGTCTGAACTTAGTCTATTGTATCCAAGGCTAATAATGAAGGAATCAAATCTCTTGTACCAACATCTGGGCGCCTGCTTTAGACCGTACAGAGATTTGGTCAACCTGCAAACTAAGTTTTCTTTTCCAAGTTTTTTTTTCCTTGTTCTTTAAAGCCTTCTGGTTGGAGCATATATATTTCTTCTTCTAGCTCTCCATGAAGAAAAGCTGTTTTCACATCTAATTGTTCAAGATGTAAATCAAATGCAGCACATATAGCCAGGACTACTCTGATAGTGGTAAGTTTGACAACTAGAGAGAATATCTCATTGAAATCAATTCCTTCTTTTTGAGCATACCCTTTGACCACCAGCCTTGCATGATATCGTTCCACTTGATCATTGCCATTTCGTTTGATCTTATAGACCCATTTGTTACCAATGACTTTTCGTCCCTTTGGAAGTTCAACAAGTTCTCATGTCTTGTTTCTATGTAGGGCTTCCATTTCTTCTTTTATTGTTGCCATCCACAAAGAAGCTTCTGAGCTACTCACAGCCTCCTGAAAGGTTGATGGCTCTCCTTCTTCTGTTAGAAGGCAATATGCATTATGGCTTGCCATAACATAGTCTGAGTGCCATGATGGTTGCCTTATCTAACGAGTTGACCACCAAACTTCTGTATCATTGGCCTCAAATGGTTCTTGCTCCTCGTGCTGATTCTTGTTCTACTTCAGAGGAATCTTCTTTTCCAACTTTTCTATCTATTTGTACCGTAGTAGTCTCTTTCAAAATACTGACATCTTCTTGTTTACTTTGCAGTTCATTTTCTGCAAATATCACATCTCTGCTGATAATAACCTTGCGGGCAGTGGGATCCCACAAGCAATACTCCTTAACATCGTCAGCATAACCCAAGAATATGCATTTCCTGGATTTTGGATCCAGCTTCGTTCTTTCTTGGGAATTGTCCATCACATATGCAGGACATCCGAACATATGAAGAGAAGAATAATATGCTGGCTTGTTATTCCACATCTTTATTGGTGTCTTTAAACTAATTACAGTTGATGGCGACCGGTTTATCACGTAACAGGCAGTTTTGGCTACTTCTGCCCAAAAAAACTTGGCTAGGCCTGCAGTTCGCAACATAGCTCTTGTTCTTTCTAGGAGAGTTCTATTCATCCGCTCTGCTACACCATTCTGCTGAGGTGTGTGTGCAATTATAAATTGCCTTTGAATACCTTTTTGCTTGCAAAATACGAGAAAATTACCATCTGTATATTCTCCTCCATTATCTGTCCTCAAGCACTTGATCTTTTTTCGAGATTCAAGTTCTACTCTTGCTTTGAAGTCCTTGAAAATTGGAAACACATCTAACTTCTTCTTGATTGGGTACACCCATAATCTCTTGGAGTAATCATCAATCAGTGATACAAAGTATTTTGCTCCTCCTAAGAATATTTCTGGTGACTCCCACACATCAGAATGAATCAAGTCTAGTATGCGCTTGCTTCTAGCAGTTGATCTATCAAACTTTAATCTATGCTGCTTGCTGGTAACACAGTGCTCACAAAAAGGTAAGTTTACCGATTTGATCCCGAGAAGGAGATCACATTCCGTGAGAATTTTCAAACCACATTATGACATATGGCCTAATTTGCGATGCCACATTATCATTGATTCTTCTTGGCCGGTTGATGCAAATGATGCATCTGCCTTTTACAATGTCTCTCCCTAAAGCATGTATAGATTTGCCGCGATCTTTTCTGCTTTCATTACCACAAGAGCACCTTTAACCACCTTCAAGATCCCACCTTCAATATGGGTCTTGCACCCCGAGGTCATCCAATTTCCCAATAAACAATAAATTCTTCTTTAAACCTTTCACATGTCGTACCCCTTGAATTGTGTAAACAGTACTATCATGTAATTTTATTTTGACAGTACCAATTCCAGCAATCTCCAAGGCATGATCATTTTCCATGAACATGGATCCTTCTGAGATAGGTTCATAAGAGCTAAACTAGACTCGTTGTGAAGTCATATGCCATATTACTCCTGAATCCATTATCCAAACATAAGTGAGTTATTTTCCACCTTTGGAACCAATTGCTACTTCGATGTAAATGATTTCTCCATCATCAGAGGTACTCGCAATACATCCTTGAGAGGTTGTTGCTTTACGAGCTTTTCATGCATTTTTCTTATTGTACCAACAATCTTTCTTCAAGTGTCCTCTCATGCCATAATGGTAGCATTTGAAGTTCTTCTTTCTTTATGACTTTGATATACTCTGATCTCGGCTCCCACTAGAGCCACGTTTTGTTGATATTCCCCTCGTCATCGACAAAGCCTCTGCTTGTTTTGAGCTTACTAATATGTCTTCCTTGTTCTTCCGCCTGGATTCTTCTTCAAGAATAGCAGCAACAACATCATCAAATTGAAGACTACCAACAATATTATTATTTGTTATGTTGATGATGAGTTGATCATAAGAGTCAGGTAAACTTTGAAGTAGAAATTCTGCACGTTCATTTTCCACCATGTTATAATCTGATGTCGCTAGCTGAGAAAATAGCGTGCTCAGATTGTTGATGCGATCTGTTACTGTCGCAGATTCACTCATTCGAAGAGTATAAAGCCTCCTTTTTAAGAATAACCGAATGTGAAGTGACTTGACCTCATACAATTTAGTGAGTGCATCCCAAATCTCCTTTGCAGTCTTCTTTTCTGCAATACTTGACAATACTGAGTCTGCCAAAGTTAGATGCAGGTTGCCAATAGCATTGTCATCCATCTCCTTCCACTTGTCATTAGGTATCCTAGTAGCCAATAGCATTGTCATCCATCTCCTTCCACTTGTCATTAGGTATCCTAGTGAACCTCTCTCTTATATTTTTCTTGTGGTTTTAAGCAATTGTCCTTTCTCAAGATTGCCTTTATCTTGTATATGTGAACAGATTTAGGAATTAGGCCACCACTCATAAAGAAAATTACTCCCATTGAACCTCTCAATCTCATATTTTGTCGCCATAGTTTTATACCAAATAATTTTTGAACTAAATCGGCTTATATTATTTTATCATGAATAGTACTGTATACGTGAACAATATTGTACGTATTACCGTATATTAGAACAAATCCAGTATGCCTTAACAATCATTGTAAAAGTATACAACTACACGTATGAATAGTCACTGTAAATAGTATCCGTAGCATGAATAGTACTATATACTGGAATAGTATCGTATACTAGAATAGTGACCATAGATCGTGAACAGTGTACCAGGCAAGTTCCCAGGAAAGAGAGGTAGGTCATTAATGGACACGCTTAAATACGAAGTCTTTCTTAGTCAGAACTTTTCTAGACATGCACTCCCACGCTACCACACTTTATTTCTAGTAACAATAATAATTCTTTTCTGATGTGAAAGATCAGTTAATGCTGCAACCACAGAGCATACTAAGAATTTTCTTTTGAACCTTACACTGTAGTAACCGAGCTTTGATACCACTGTTGGGTACCAGTATAATGAGATAGTATCACGCGGCAGAATAGGAGATGAGAAAAGAGGAACTCGACACACAATTTTTATGTGGAAAACCCTATTCAAATAATGGAAAAATCACGGGTAAGAATAGAAGATATTTTCACAATATGAAAGAAATTAGAAGACCTCTCTCTAGATACAAGAAGAGAATAACAACACTCTCTCTTGAAAATAGGAGAATAAAAACACTAAGAGAATCTCACAGGAGAAACTGTATTTTCTCTCTCTGAATTTTTCTCTCTAAAACAAAGAAGTTATATAAGAGAAAGAAGAGAATATTTGGGATGGTTTAAAAGCTTCACTTAAGCCTCTTTATGTAGGCTCTCAAGAGCCTTCACAGTTTAGAACCCACCGATGTGGGACTTTAGTGCAACATAGAAGAGAAAAAACAGGCCTTAGAATTATGATCAGAAGAAAAGGAAATGAAAAAGATGGGCTTTTTATTCTTCCCTACCTCTAGAAATTGTGGTGGTGAAGAGTTGAAGGAGGAATCCGGGTTGAAGATAATGATGGTCCCTTCTCTGGGTTGAAAAGAAGACAGTGTAGAAATTATTTTCCTTACATTATGTTTAGATGATAGGTAATGAGGGGAATGGAAAGAGAATGAGGGGAACAGAAATAACTTCTCTTACTTGGGAGTTTTAAAATACATGGGAAGGGAATGGAATACATGGGGAATAATTTCTCCTCTCTTCCCCTCAAATGCTCAACTTTTGTTCCTCCCAAAATTGAGGTGGAATGGGAGGAACACATGGGTAATGAAGTTTCATTCTGTTCTATTAATTAAACTTCCAAACAAAGAGAATAGAAATTATGTTCTATTATATTCCTTTCTTTTCCGCTCCATCCCCACCTATTCCGTTTTGTTTCATTAATGAAAAAATATTTAAACACATGATTAGTTTCTCTCAACCTCTCTCTCTCTCTCTTAGGCATCGTCTGTCTCTCTCTCTAGGAAAGAGAAAATTTTCATATGATGGTGAGGAATGGAAAGAGGCGCATGAAATAAAAATGATATTCTTACGTCATTTTTTAAGTAAACATTTTTTTTTACATTTTTTAAGAGTTATAATTAAGTAAGAAAAAATGATAAAAAAAAGTAATATTATTAATAGTATAAGAAATAGTATAAAAAATGATATAAGAAAAAAAAAAAGATCATAATTACACATGAAATAGAGCAGTGTGGGTTGGATGACTTGTTACCTGCCCATCCGGTTTAGTCACATTTAAAACCAGCTCCAATTGTGGAGCTGACACCTATTCTAGCAGGTGGCAAAAGGGGAGCACGTTAAGTGCAGCCCACTCTGCTTCCAAAATTGATTTTGGGAAATCTGTTTAATGCCTCATTAATTGCTACTTATTCCCTTTAAATTTTCAAAACTTACCTACTTTATCAAATGCTCATTTAAAATTCAAATACTAACCAGATTTCAATTTTTGATAATGAAATACGAAATGACAAAACTTGGGCTTCAATCGTGATTGAGGATAATCTTTCTAACTCTCATATAATCTATTATTTTATATTTATTATTTTTTAATATGTTATTATGTATTATTTTTAATATTATTTAATTAAATTAATTAACATATGAGAATAAATTAAATAAATAATAGATAAGTGATAATAGATTAGATGAGATTAGAAAACTCTCTGCAACTAAGGTTTGGAGGGAGCCAAATTCTATCCAATACAAAATTCCTTATTAGATATAGTAATTTAATTTTTTTCCTTCTTTTTTTTTAATTTATTTACATAATCTGATAAAAGATATTACATCTTGATTTATAATCTTGAATTTATTTATTAATTTTAGATATAAATATTTTGTGTTATCATTCTAGATATATTTTATTTATTATTATTATTATTTATTTATTATTATTATTATTATTATTATTATTATTATTATTATTATTATTATTATTATTATTATACCTCAAAATCATAAGAAACGCATTATATACTTAAAATATGTTTGATGCAATGATAGATAAGTATAGATAAGATAAGATGATAGGATAGTATAAGGTATGATAGTATAATTAATAGGATAAGACATAATCCTATCTTTTATTTGATAACAAAAGGATAAATTAACTTGATAGTATAACATTTTTTTAAGACCAAAATATCCTTTAGGATAAAAGTTAAAATAATTAAATAATAATAATAAAAATGTTACTTTATGGTGGTGGTGGTGGTGGTGGTGGTGATGGTAGTGGTGGCGGTGGTGGTGGTGATGGCACCGGTGGTGGCGGTGGTGGTGGTAGCGGTGGCGGTAGTGGTGGTGGTGGTGGTGGTGGAGGTAGTGATAATGATGGTGGTGGTGGTGGAGGTGGTGATAAGTGATGGTGGTGGTGGTGGTGGCAACGGCGGCAAATAAGCATTATGGTGGTGGTGGCGATGACACCAACGTAGTGGTGGTGGCGGCGGTGGTGGCGAAGCGAAATCAATCGGTCAGTTATGGTGGTGGCAAGTAAGGCCTGGTGATGGTGATGCGGCGGCATCAAATCCCCAAAATGAGTGCACTAATTGGGGGTTTTGCATAATGGTGGTGTTAGCGGCACACGGTGGTGGTGGTAGTGGTGGCGATCTGCGGTGGCGATGGTGGCGGTGGTGGTGGTGGTGGTGATGGTAACCTGGTGGTGGTCGCGGCGGTGGTGGAGGTGGTGGTGATGGTGGTGGTGGTAGTGGTGGTGGCCAAAGGAGGAGAGAGTAATAAAAATGAAATTGAGGATAATATTGGAATAAAATCTTTCATGTCTTATCACTTGGGTGTTTGGGAGGGGATAGAGTTATCATCCTTAAATAGGATAAAATGACTTGACCTCTTTTCATTATACTATTATTAGTTGAATACACCAAACATTGAATAAGACAAGTCTCGATATAGTATTATCTTTATATCATGTTTCTTTATACGATGCACCAAACGTAGCCTTAGGTTGTGTTTAATGCATTAAACATGATAGTATAAGACAACAATAGTATAAGAGAGTAGGTTAAAGCCTGATAGTATAAAAAACCTGATTAATTCTTATACAATTAGTCATTTGATGTATAGTTGTATAAGAAATCTAATAATGTAATGTTATCCTATCAGGTATTTGTTGTCAAATATGATATAACTTGATAGTATAAAAAAATATTTATTTAGACAAAAATACCCTTTATGTAAAAAAAAAATTTGACTGGCAAGTCATATACTCAACTTTTTTAAAATCTTACTATTAATAAAAAATCTAAAAAAAATGAAAGAAATTAAAATGCCTTAAAATATTATATATATATATATATATATATATATATATAGAGAGAGAGAGAGTGATATCAAATTACACCATCAATGGAAGTCGGTCTTTTTTCTCTTACACCCATTTTCAATTAATTAGTTTACACTTTCATCTAATGATTAAAATTATTTTATTAAAGATAATCATTAGATGAAAGTAGAACTAAAAAAAGATTTACACTCATTATATAAGTTGATCCTCTCATATATATATATATATATATATATATATATATATATATATATATATATACTTGATGTAATTTATATGTATATAGGCAATTTATATACTTGACGTAATTGAATAATGAAGACATAAAAACTTAAGGTGACTGAAATAAAAATAATTGCCTACGTACACCAACAAAAAGGTAAATACATAATAAGTTTAGTAATATGTTAGATAGACTTCACAACAATTCATCAAATAAGCATTATGTTTGTCTTAAAAACTATGTACACCAACGAAGTCCAGAAACATTATACTCCAAAATATTGATTTGATAAGTACAAAATCAATCTAAAAAATCCATTATGTAGAATCTAACTCTCAAGTAAGGCCTTAATCATTTCAAGGCGATGTTCTTCATCAAATCTCCAAAATGAGTGCACTAGTTAGGGGTTTTGCATAATTTTCTGAGAAGCCATCACACGGTCCCAAGGGGTAAGTTCTTTCATCTTCTATAATTCACTAGGCACTTTCCTAGAGTCTTCATAAAATTCCTTCACAACCTTCACACTCGCACCAACCTCTCCCAACAAAGTTGAAGTTTCTTGCAAAGCACTAGCCATATCTTTTACAAAGAAAGTGATGCTTGCAGCAAGTTGCTCAATAGACCTTGACCTCTTCCTAGAATGAACATAAGAATCTCTAAGGCTCTTATTACTACCACTGGGTGTTTGGTTAACAGACATTGAGTTAGTGATATCCATAATATCATCATCACTATTCTTCATTAGTTCAATTGTTTCCTCTTTTCCTAAATCCTCCACTACATCAGTCGGTGCTTCAGCAGCCTTTCCATTAGCAAGATCTTAGCCAAATATATAGGCAAGTCTGTCATATAAGGGGAATGGCTTATCTTTATATCATGTTACCTTTGGAAATTGCTATAAGCATAAACAAACATAAAATATTGTTATATAATGCATTAAACATTATAATCCATCTATTATAGACAACAATATTATGCATTATGGTGCACACGAACCTTAATGTAACTATTCCACACTTCATCACTATCCACATGAATGCACTTCTTCTCATCATCCTAGCCAAACCCACTCCTGTTTATCATATCATACAGTATATGATAATCATTCTTTAGCCTTCGTAACGCTGACTCGATATGTGGTTTCACCTTAATGTAAGCATTAGGAAATTTACCAGCCAAAACTTCTTCTATTTGTTTGAAGGTTCCTGGCTTGAATGTGCCAACATCACATCTCTTTCCTTTGGCCACAACTTCTTCTAAGCAGTCAATCAAGGCAAATTCCTCCTCTTTAGCCTATGACTTATGCTCCCTTTTAGGCTTAACTTGTGTGCTTATAGGTTCCATACCTATAAAATATTTTAATGAGGCATATAATAACTAATTTCAATTCAATTTGTAGATGAAACCCAAAGTTAAATAGAGCACAAATCAGCAAAGAGCAACAAAATATCACATAAAGAGCATCATAATAGACATACGTGATAAAAATATCAAGTACAAACCATCAACCGAATGTTAGACTAGTTTGTTCTTATACTAAACATGAATTGATTTGTCAAGTACATTTTTGTCTCAATACACAATATTTAACAAAATTATTACAAATAGACCCTAAGTTCTATAACCAACCCATTCATTATAGATCACATTAGCTAATTCATCTCTCCAAGTAGACCAAGCATTACTAGCCTCAATTGTGTTTATGTAATTCGTGTTCTCCTCATTATTTGGCATTAGTAAATTGTCCAACTCTTCTTCCTTAGGATCTGTTGGCATCTCTCTCCTAATCAAATTATGTAGGAGACAACAAGCTATAATTATTCTGACTTGAGTTTTAATGGGATAAAAAGAAAAACTTCTAAGAATTGCCCATTGGATCTTTAACAAGCCAAATGTCCTCTTAATCACAATTCTTGCTGTTGAATGCCTCCAATTGAACATTCTTGAGGGGTTGCAGCGGCCCTACCATGTCTTCATTCATTCAAATGATATTGAGTTCCTTTATAAGGTGCAAGAAAACCTTCCCCATTCGTGTAACCAGCATCCACAAGATAATAACCAACCTATTGCACCAAAACATACCATTCAATCTTAGTTTATGTCATACATTGCATAACTAAACAAGTTAACTATAAAATTTTACCCGTTGAAACTTTTAAGCCATTTTTCCTAGAAATAGCATCACGCAATATCCTAGAGTCTGAAGCAGAACCTTCCCATCTTGGCAATACATACACGAATTTCATGTCTCTTGAACATACCCCTAACACATTGGTAGCTAATTCTCCCTTCCTGGTTCGATAACTTGATTTATCAACTTCGGGAACATTCACCTTAATGTATGTTTCATCTAATGCTCCAAGACAATTCTACCAACAATAAAGACAAGAATAAAATTCATAAAACAAAACAACCAATAAAACCACTATAGATGCAAAATAGTCATAATAATACCTTAAACCATTTCTACCTATCATCGGTGCAATCCTCAGTAATAGGAGTTGGCGTCTCGAGTAAATATTTGTGTAGTCTTAAAACAGAATTTAATACTTGATTAAAATATCTATTCACAGTCTCTCCGGAACGCTGAAATTTAAACTTGATAACTCGATTCTTAGCATGATGGGCCAAGATGTGAAGAAACATTACAATTTGTTCTTCTATTGATACCAACCCATCTTCTTTCAACCTGCCTTCATTACGATAAAGCTCACAAAGCATATGAAATGTTCTCCTATTCATCCTTAATTGCTCAATACATGCAACATCATCATTTAACAACATTCTTAAGAACTCCTCCCTAATATTAGCCCTTATCCTGGATTGTGGTATAAATCTATGCCTATTATATAGCTTATAACTAGCAGCACACACAAACAAATAGGAAATCATGCAAGCTGCAAGCATCTCCAAGAAAGCTTGTTCCAAAATTAAATACAGAGTGACTTCCTCAATAAACTCCTTTGGATCACTAAGCCACCTAGCTAGATCCATCATCACCTAAAGCATCAAACACAAATTAAAAAATGTTACAATGTGTTACACAATAATAGTTAGGCTTCCATATCATAATTTCTTTCATATCATATCATAATAAGTTCTTGCTATGGCTATTCATATTTAGTCAATTCCTAAAAATAAATAGGGCGGGGATATCCCGACCCTACTATCATTTTTAACCAATAAAAAATATTTCTCACACAGATCTGTGTTTAATATTTCATAGAATGTTTTTATAGGAAGTACCAATAGAATAAATTTTAAATTGATGATGAACCAGTATGTATAAAACTGATTTTATAGACAACAGTCACAAATTGTACATAGATAACTTCACATTATAATGTACAAGCAGGCCCCATCTTAGAGGTCTCTTCACTGTAGTTGAAATTGAAGAATACCTTCTTCAATTTCCTAGACACAAACTAAGACATCTAGGGAGCTTATATCCTAGACTTCGTAGACACATTCTACCTAGTAACCAAACAAAGGATATAAAATGGGAGACTAATAGTTATAGTAAAACAGCTTTGCATTCTTTCTGGCAGCTGCATCCTTCTGACTAATATGAACCATATATATATCGTCAGTATTAGATTTCACGTTTTATATATATTAATCAAGATCAAAGATCAAAACATTGTTAAGACTATCAAGATTACATTCTAATCAAGATTTGATATTATTATAATGGTAACATGAAAGGCTTAAATGAACAAGTATAAGAGACTTTGATGCCATGTCAAGAACAAACTGTATAAGAAACTTGTTAATTCGAAGAAAGCCCATAAATGGTTTTGAATCTTTTGATTAATACCTCTAACACTTTGTAATTGAGAAGGGATTCAGAAATGACATTGCATGTGATCACATATCAAGAATATAGAATGAAGCAATCTTATATCAAGAGGATTGTAACTATTCTGTAGCGTTTAGCTAGAAAAAGCAAAGCTGTAAGATTTTTCTATTTCTAACTTTGCCATCATTTTTTTTTTTTAGTATGATAATGGGTTCTCCATAAACTCTTACTTCCACCGAACTACTGCAGACATTGTCATTAGATGTACAATAGGGTAAGTTCGTTCATTTTATTTACAAAAACTGCATATGCCATGCCAATACATGGAACAACCACTAATATATATGACTTGTATTTTGGAGATCATTCAACACACTAGCTTCTAGGAATTAATTATTTATGTAAACTAACTAGAAAGTGGCAATTTTTCCAGGGTTGCCATACAAGTTCTATGCAGCTATATGACTTTCCCTCTTTATGCTCTAGTCACACAGGTCAGATACAAGAACATTATATTCATTTAAGCCTTTCATGTTACCATTATAATAATATTATAGGAGCAGGCAATGATTTCATTATGTTTTTGACTGGCATTATTACATATGGGTTCAACTATGAAACCCACCATTTTCAATGACAGAGTAGCAAATGCACTAAAGAACTGGTACCACACTGCCAAAAAGCATGTCAGACACAACAAGGATTCTTTTCATTCTGTTGCTAACACATCATTCTCAAGCATATGCTCCTGTACTCTGCAAATATATACTTCTGGAGGCATTCTAAAATCAACTAAGCAAAACCCCTAAGCAAATTCCCAATTACCAAAACCCCTAAGCAAATTCCCAATTCCCAATTACCAATACCCAGTCTTTAGCAAATACTCAGTTATTCAAAACAACATACAGGAAACATAAGAAGTAAGATGAAGAAAAAAAATCCTAAAACCCAAAGAAACTAGAAAGTACAAGAGGACAATTGGAAAGTGTGCTTACCTTTGGTGGAGACAAGACGACGACACTACTGAAGCAGGAGATGAAGATAAAGATAGCAAGACGAAGCAGCAGCACAGCGATAGAGGAAATAGATATTATGATATTGGGGTTACAGAGGACAAGGTGGGAAGGGAAATATTGGGTGATATCGGGTCCTTTCTTATCATGTCTAATCAGGGGGTGGGGAGAGGATAGGGTAATCAGGTTAGAGTAGGATAAAAAAATTTAACATGATTTAATTATCCTATCAAGTTAAGGCACCAAACATCTAATAAAATCTAACAATCTTAGCTAATACTATCAATTCCTCCTTATCCTGTCCACCAAACGCGGCCTTAGTATTGCACCTGATAGTATACGGTATGATAATATAAGGCAATAGGATAAGATCTGATAGTATAAACAAGCTGATAAACTCTTATACTATCAAATATTTGGTGCACATAGTATAAGTAACTTGATAGTATATGTAACTATCTACTATGACCATACTATCCTTCACCTTCCTCACCATCTCACTTTTTGTTTTTTCTTTTTTTTTTGGTTTAACACTTTTTTAATTACCACTCTTCTTAACATCAAAGCCATCTTCTTCCTGAGTTCTATTTCTCAAATTGATTTAAATTTAGGTTTAGGGTTTATAAAATTCTCAATTTCTTGATTGACCATTGAGAGTTTTTTTCGGATGTCAAAATTTGAGGATTTTTTTGTTCTCTGTAAATGTGATTTACATTGGCATGTTTGGGTCTTGTAAATTTTGAACAAATGTTGAATCATTTTGAATTGCATAATTAATCATTTTAACTCAAGATAATTTTCCCCCTCACTTTTAAACAGACTCTGCAAAGTCAGCTTAAGCT
Organism: Ormosia semicastrata; assembly: GCA_029884595.1. Taxonomy (NCBI): domain Eukaryota; kingdom Viridiplantae; phylum Streptophyta; class Magnoliopsida; order Fabales; family Fabaceae; genus Ormosia; species Ormosia semicastrata. The sequence goes on along the minus strand of JAQQTO010000022.1, from coordinate 3,489,623 downwards.
TCTGCAGAGGACAAAGGTTGACAAAAGTGTAGATGACGGCTCATCATCATCAGAATGCAGAGGCAAGCTTATCGCTCCCTCGTCATCTGTATCTGGTCATGGTTATCATGAGGAGATTCCGGATGGAAAAACATAAAGTCGACTGCTTATTTCTGGTTTATACGAGGTGGAAACTTCCAAATATAGATATATGAAAAGGACGTGATGGAGACAAACTAAATTTAAACTAGGATGAGATCGAAGGGCTCGGGTCGTTGTTTTCTTCATGGAGGTCCCCTTTCCATCATTAATTGCGAATTGAAGCTCTTGGGTTGTTGCAAATCACGTGAAGTTGATGTTCTTTTTCCTTGTGGTTGGTGTCCTTTTTCGTTCTGGTCAGATTTCGTGTGGAAATCTGATGTGAGGGGTTGTTTTTCAACTATTGTAAATGGAGAACTAACTGTGAAATATCCAACATAAGGATGAAGAAGGAGAGGGTTGGAGTGAGAAGGATGAAGTTGAGGAGTAAAATAGAAAAATATCCTATCAGGTCTAATCAGGGGGTGAGAGAGAGGATAAAATTATCAGGTCATAATAGGATAAAAGATGTTGACTTGATTTGACTATACTATCAAGTTTGTACAACAAACATCTGATAAGACCTGATAGCATTAACTTATACTATCATGTCTTCCTTATATGGTGCACCAAATGCACCCTAAGTGTATAAGTGTCATAAGAAACGCGCTATACACTTAGTATTATTTTTTTATAAGGATGTTGCACCTCTCCCCTGAGAAATGAAAATGCACTATACTTTAGTTCATTTTTATGTTTTTTGTTAAAACTCCCGCATGGTTGAAAACTCAAAGTCGCAGCAGCCACTAGCTAGAGGGTCAAAGTCACTGGTGTTGGTCGTTGGGCATGACAGCGGCCCTACCATTGTAGTTTAATCCAGTTAACTATACACTGTTAGGAATATTCCTTAAAAGATTTTTAAATATCTTCTTAATTGTCCCTGACCTGCGCTAGCAGCGCCACTGTCGTGCCCAACGGTCTACACCTGCGACTTTTACCCTACTAGTTGGTGGCAGCTACAATTTCGAGTCTTCATCCATCCAAGAGTTTTAAAAGAAAACATAAAAAATGATTAAAGTATAGCGCATTTTCATCTCTTAGGAGAGAAAAGAGTAATTTTTCAGAATAAAAAGGAGGATAGTGTAATTTAAGTATTTCTTAAAAGAGGAGAGTATAATTTACTCTAATATTAATATCACCCCTCGTGGGATCCTAGATTGGATGCTTTCCATTTGTGCTCTTACCAAACAAAACCTATTTAACCTACAACCATGCTTCTTATAATATATTTGTAAATTGTAAGCATCCAAGATAAGAAAGCATTATTTTTGGCCAATTAGTGTAGGGACTTGTAAATGGAGTCCTGATTCTGAACAATGACTTTTTGGAAATATCAGGCACTTGTACTACTGACAACAAATTTTACCGACCAAACCATAACCTTGATTTACAATTTAGCATAGAGATCCTTTATTCTTATGAACTTTTCTTAGTCCTGAGGAACACATGACGTCTTCTGTATAGAAAATTAGAGTTGGATTGCGAACAATTCTTCCTCAAGTGGCATCAGCAAGCAAGTGGATGAATGGTGGAATGAGTCTTATAGTCTGAGCAGAATTTCTAAGATCATTGAAGACATTGATTGGCCACTATTGTACGTTTTCTTCCATTTGTTATAGATAAGAATAAGAATATTTGGATCACGAAACAATCACTCTTATAACAGAAAAAATAATTGCCCTTTGATAGGAACAAAATTGAAGTTTAAATATCTGTTCACTTGACAGTCAATGGCAAAATAGGGAATTCATTACAGAGCATAAAGGTTGACATGTTCATGAAAGGGGTTGACAATCAAGTTCTGAAGATATAATTTGTGGTCCCATACATCAATTTGTTATAACTTTTCTTTGGTTGGTGGAGAATATACAAAGCAATAATTTTGGTGGTGATGGAAGTATGAGGGGGTGAATTGTTTTTATGAGATTCAATTACAATATAAATATTGGTAAAAAACTTGAAAGTAAATAGGAGAGAGTTGAGAGAAGTGTACAAATAAATTTTATATTGATTCCAATCACAATAAAAAATAATTGTAATATAAATACAGGTAAAAACTTGAAAGCAAAGAGGAGAGAGTTGAGAGAAGTACACACATGAATTTTATACTAATTTGACTACAATGTGGACCTGTTAAATTTTTTATCTAACTTAAGGTGGTCTTAACATTTTCTTATAACTTTTATCAAGTCAAACCATTTGATTAATTAAGGATAATGGATAAGACCATTATCTAGTTTGTTGAGCATTATCTGCAATGACTAGAAAGTAGTTATCTCCACTTTTGAGATATTGGGCCAATGCTAAAGGAGACTTCTTTGAGGGAAAGAATTTAAGTGTCACTGTATATATTAGATAAACACATAGTCCCTGGTTCAAGTAACTCAAGAAGAATACCATATCCATTTACATAGACTATTATAGATTGAAATAGTTCTGTATGTTTCTATGCAAAAGGAAGGTTCTATGTCACAAAGGGACTACTATGTAACTGTATCTTCTTCAGTTGACTATGGTTAGAGGTAAGTATCTCAATCCACTTCTTCTTTTCATGAAGATAGTTATGATGTTTAAAATTTCTTACATTTGGTATCAAGGCAGAATTTACCTTTGCTTAGTTATTTTCATCTGCCTAAGAATATGAAATCCATTAAGCATGTTATGAAACTTATGAAATTTTATTTAGTTTACAACATATTTCTGATTTAGAAATTCCAATACAATCATAATGTATGAATAATTGTTGTGATTGCCTTTCCATAAAATAACAGCTGCATACGTTATATGTTTATATCACCCAATGAGATCCGAAACCCATCAAGAATGCATCATCTGAAACTCACTCTGGTTTGGTTGTATCACTGTGAGGTACTAAACTCATAAATAAAATCGAATTGATCATGCAATAAATTTGGGGAAAACCCTCCTTATGGGTTGATTGGGAAATCAGTAAGGTTGGGTTTTGGTGCACATGGTGTTGGTTCATAGGGCTTTGTCCTTTCAAACTTGAACTACATATAAATATGGAAACATAACCGTGGATGTGGGTAGAACACCAGAGGGTAGGTGAGGTGACAAGCAAGAAGGCTCTCATCCATCTCACTGCAAACCGAACGTTGCGTGGCTGCTGCTTGAACGAGGCCGTGAAAATCGCGGTCTTGATCCACTCTTGCCGGATTTCTCGCCATTCATCGTGGTGATAGAGAAGAAAGTAGGGATGGCAATTTTACCCGCCTCCGCGGGTACTCGCGGGTAATACCCATGACAGAAGCGGGTAATGCCCGTCAAATTCCTCCCGCGGATATAAATACCCGTTTAGTATTATTCCCGTTTAATAAATCGGAGAACGTGAATCGGGGTGGTTCCCCCATACCACAGGTACAGCTAAAAAATTTTATATAAAAATTTTATATGAAATTATTAAAAAACTTAATTATATAAATTTAAATATTATAAAGTTATATAAATTAAAAATATTTTAAGTGTTTGACATTATTTTTAGATTAAGTTGTATTGAAAATTTTTTGAAAAATTATAGTATTATACTTTTTTTTCATTTTTCATTTTTTTATTTTATTTTTTTGATTTTTTTTGAATTTTTTTTTATAATTTATTGGGTACCCGCGGATATCTGCGGATACCCGTTTACCCGCGAGAAAAAGATAAACGGGTACCCGCACGGATATGGAGACGGGGGTGAAGGCAGATGTTATTCGCGGGGACGGAAGACGGGGGGCTACTACCCGTCCCCGCCTCGCTCCGCCCCGTTGCCATCCCTAGAAGAAAGGGAGTTTCTCCCGTTGGTGAGAATAAAGAGGAAGAAAATCTAATGTGGTGGCTGGTTGAAACGTGAGAAGGTTTAATGTGTTTAGGTTTCTTTTCATTTGTTGTAGTCTTTAAGCCCATTTTGGTAAAATACTTTTTTATAAATAAAATAAAGTAAAATAAAAATGATGAGATTTGAATTGGGCCTTGAGAGTTGAGAACGTGAATCAGAATTTGGGTTGGACATTAAAACTTGGACCAACATCCCAGCACATGAGAGAACAGCTCTAGCACTTGCTTAAAATAAAAGCCACGACATGAAGTTGAGAGTCACACGTAGTTTCTGGGATCAAAATGCAAGCCTTATGGCCATTGAGCCATCCAAGTCCTATTGAGTAGAGCTGGTAAAATGGGTCAACCCGTCCTGACCCGTTCCGACCCATCTCAACCTGCTAAAATACGAGGTGAGGTGGGTTGACCCGTTTTAAAAAATGGATTAAAAAAGTCAACCCATCCCGCTTTAAGGTGAGTTGGCGAGTTGGCGGATTGGCTCGCATAAAAGATAAAATGAAAAAAAGTAGATGAGTTGGCGAGTCCATCAACTTAACCCACCTAAAAAATAAAAAATATATATAAAAATTAATAAATACTATAAAAAATAATAAATAATAATAGTAAAAAATTACAAATCACATATCTAAAATATAATTTTTAAAATAATCTAATTAAATATTCAAACATAAATTATATAACATCAAAGAATTTTTCATTTATAGTATTACTTATTATTATTAAAATAAAAAAAGTCAACCCGCCGTACCAACCGCGCCTTCGCCCGCTTAACCCGGGTTATACGGTGGCGAGTTTACGCTGAGTTAGAAAAAAAAGCATGAGTTCAAAAATTGAACTCAATCTGCAAAAAAATAACGAGTTGGCGGGTTAACCCAACGGGTTGAACCCGTTTTGTCAGCTCTACTATTAAGGTATGTTCAATCAAATATATATTTAGATTATTTGATTTGCTTATGCCACATATTTAATTTATGTTATTTGAAGGTAAATTAGCTTGAATGATTCCTGATACTTATTATTTTATATAATATTACTTTAACGATATTAATTACATATATGAGAACAAAGATTTAAGTCACTTAATCCGCTACTTTGAAAGAATTATTATATTTAAGTGATTTGTGACAATTAAAAAAGGAGTAACCACAATCCTTAGTTTTAATTGTATATAAAGAAGATCACATCATGGCTAAATATAATTAATTGTAATTAAATATATGTTAGTGTAATTATCTTTGCCCACAAGGAGATAATTGTATATACATATTTTAATTAGGGTAGAATAGAAAGTTTATTTTATTTCTCAAGTAGCCCATAAGTATTAAGAAATAATAATATTTTCTAGTTTCATCATAAAGGTTACACATGAATTATTGTGTGTTAAAATCTTTATTTATAGGGAGATTTTAATAACATGCTATTCATGAAATAGTGTATAACTCACATTGATATTATACAATAAGGAATTTTAATTATGAGTCTATTTTGTGTTAAACAGACAAATTTTGATGACATATTGATTCATAGTATAAGAAATTTAATTACGAATCTCTTTTGTGTTAAAATCTTAGCCCACAAGCAGATTTTGATGACATATTGATTCATGATATTATGTAAAACTTGCATTGGCAAGTATATACCATAAACTTTGCCTCAATAATTAAGACATAAAACATGTTTAATTTAATAATTTGTAGCAATTTAAATGTTTGATATTTTCTTTGGTTCCCTATTAGAGTAGTGACAACTATAAGACCTAGGAAACTATTTTCCTTTATTTAGGGTACATTGTCATTAGGAACCACATAAGATTGAAAATACTAATGAGATTGTATTATGCAAATGTTGGGAATGATCAAATAATCTCAACATTATGTTCATCAAGTCTTGCATCTCTACTAGTATTTGTGGTTTAGTCTCTTGAGTGTAAGAATTCGAAGGACTTCATAAAGGTTATTAAAGTCCTTTAATAAGGCCCTTGCAAGCACCCTAATGTGAAGGATGTAATCAATAAAGTTGATTAAGTGTCAAAGGTGTGTGAGAGCACATTATTAGGATAAGAAACATTGAGGCTCAACTTAAAAATTTATGAGATTGAAATTTCTTACTCTTTCTTGAACAATTATGCTTAAACTTCTCCCATAACAGTAAAACCCAATTTATGATAAATGGTCAACCATTGACCATGTATGCTCAAAGGGGAAAGGTAACTGATCCTGGAGATGGGTGAAGGTGCACTTGTAGTGACTCAAGATCAAGGTCAAGGAAAGAAAATGCAAGTTGAGGGAAAGAAAAGCAATGATTAGTTTTTTGCCAATGCTAAGATCTAGAAGCAGTCTAGGTATTTTTTTATGCAAAAAGAAATTACATATAAAGAAAAATTGCCTAAGGATTAAAACCTGAGTTATGGAGTTATGTACAAAGTTAATATATATTTATCACAACACATGATGGATTAATTCTGTTGTTCAATCCATGTTTTGAATACTTTACTTGGTTTCATAAGTCAAAGGAAATCGACTAAATATGAACTCTATTATTCAAGAAACTGGGTGCATTCACATGTGAATGGTGTTTGCACGTGCAAACTTGTTTTTTAAATACTGAATTTGTTATAGATAAACCCTTTTATAATTTCAAGTATTAGAAATTTAATTTTGGACTTATTCCTTCATGTTATTCCATAACTTTTTATGAAATTTTTATTTATTAATGTCTGCTGTTGTTGGAAAATAGTAATATTATTTTTTGTAATTTAGTGATTATGTATAACAACACAGTATTAAACATTGTGTTGTGAATATGAGACCCTTTAATTTGTGGCACAGGAGAATGAAACACATCTCCACTGAAAGAATCAAATGACAAGTAAATTATGGAATACTAGAAACTTCTAACTTTGCTAAGTTTGATTGTTATGGGCTACATTAAGGGAAAGTAGACCAATAAAGGTGCTAAGAGAAGCTTGGAAATATTAGATATCATATGTATTGACATTTGTTGTCAATATGAATTTATATTAAGGTAGATGCACTAAAATTTGACATTTATTTGTTGAGTTTCTCAACGAGCATGGTATTATAGCCCAATACACCATATTTAGCTCACCATATTTAAATGGTGTGACTATAAAGAGAAACTTGACATTAGGAGTTGTATGTTTTATTGTCCAAGCCATAACAATATACTATTAGTGTTGTTGAATAAAGAATTTCTAGATTTCTTAATATTGGCGTGTTTAGTGGGAGTGATCTAACTCAATCAAGATTTTGAGGAAGATCATAGATGTTATACAACTCCTACATCAAGTTACAAACTTGTAAACCACATCAATCCACTGATAGTTTAGAAGATCAAGTTGTTAAACAATAACTTCTTGAAGAGGTTAGTGGTTCTTTATCAAGAGAATCAAATAAAATGAGGGATTCAATAATGCATAATGATATCAAGTGTATCTACAAGAGTTCAAATTTGATATAGGAGTTGAAATTGATCTAGCAATGTTTTCACAATCTATGCATTTATGTGATTCTAAATTGTGGTGTAATGTTATGAATGATAAAATTGAATTCTATGGCAAATAAAGGAGTAATGAGACTCATTGCCAACGAATTCATATAGAGGAAAAGAATTAATTATAAGGAGACATTCCCTCTTGTATCTTAGAAAGATTCCTTACATATCATCCACTACTAAAAATTTCTTAATCAGTGACGGAAAAATTCCGTCTCTGATTCATTAAATTTCGTCGTTGTAACTATCAGTCATGGAATTTGTCACAGAATGTTTTCCATCACGTAATCCTTGGTGGCTAATTTTTTAGACACGAAAAATAATTCTGTCTCTAAATTGCGACAGATTTTTCCGTCACTAATTAATATAATTTCGTCACTAACATCCGTAACAAAAGTTACTTAATTATTATAAAATTATTATTTTAGTGACGGAAAATATTCCGTCTCTAAAAAATAGTATGAATCAATGCTTATTAGCGACAGAAATATTTTCGTTGCTAAAATTCTAAATTTTTTAAATTATTTTATTTTAAATTTTAAACAGTCCAATTATATAATTTGAACCTGTATACAATAAAACATTACAACATTCCAATCCAAAATATAAGAACAGATTTCTAAAATTTAAAAATATCGGTATCATATCATATAACAAAGCATTTGAAAATATCAATATAAAAATATAATTCAAAAGATCAAGATAAAAATAAGTTATGTTATACAAGTTCCTTATCAAAACAAACATGAAGTCCATATATCAAACATCAGGAGGAAAAATATCATAGTCATCCTCATCTATGTCATCCTCAGCCCCATCACCAACCCCATCACCAAGTGGATCATCCTCATGACCGCTGTCTGTAGCTTGTGAGCCACTAGTAGATGCATTCAAGCGCTGTAGGATTGTGTTGATTAAGTTTCCCTGTTCCACCACCTGCGTACTGAGACTTGCAATCAGACTCCTCATCGCTTCCATCTCTGACTGTGAACAACCTTCAGCAGATGCAGAGGAAGATGATGCATGAGAAGCAGCATCAGATCCCAAGCCAAAGATGCGTTTCTTGCTGCTAATGCCTCCAACAACATCCAAGTAGATGCTGTTGTCAGAGTTGATATCAATAGTCTCCTCCCCGGTGGTCGTGAGTCCCTCTCACTGATACGTTTCTGGTACTCATCCTGACAAATGCAACTGTTAATAAATATTTATGCTTGCAAATTGACTTAACCATATATTAAAATTTAATTGTAGCATTTATACTTACAACAATATTTTTTGCTTTGGTGGATATCCACTTCCCTTTGCGTGTGTGAAGTCGTGTGAATAGATCCCAATGCCGTGGATCTCTCTTCAATTGTTGTTTCTGGAAATATGTAAGGAAAATTAATATTATGTGAAGACAAACCTAATTAGCTTGAATCACAAATTTGATGAAAGTTACTCTCCAATTTCTTCTTATGCGCTATTGCAGGAATTGAGCCTCCAGTATGTTTTGACAATACCTCCTCAGATTTTCTATTCTGAGTGTTCTTACTCTTCTTCTCCAACCATTTTGGATCTTGCCGCCATTGTCTCTCTAACTCTTCTCGTACATGAGTTGGAATCCAATTGCCTTTATCCTGATTGTGACGAACCTTGAATAATGCATTCTTAAGCAATTCAGATCCTTTATGGTCGAAGGATTTTTTGATACGTTTATGATCCTCAGGCAGCCACTTATATTTTTTCTGCATTATTGAAAAGCAATAATTATTCTATCACAATAATTTAAAATCTCAGTCTTATCAACATAGCAATAACTGCAATTAGAAATACATTACCCCAAACTCAATAAACCACATCTCTTTAACTCTGTCATCAACCTCACGATAAGATTTCCAAGCCCCTTCAAACTTAGATTTCATAATGTTTGAGATTGCATGAGGTGGTCCAACTTCAGGTTCAAACCTATAACAAAAAGAGTCATAAAGTGTGTGTGTGTGTATAACATATCAAAATATAGAAAATTAAAATGCACAAGTCACAAGTACTTACGTCATTCCTGGTCCAGGCCTAATCCACATAAGGCCATCTGGATCTATGGTTCTCGGGTGTGGAACTTATGGCAAAACAAAGGATGATGCATGAGGATCTGAAGAAGAGCTAGCTGCTATAACTGACATGCGGGGATGTGGAGATCGGGCAGATGAAGTAGATGTAAGAGGAAGTAGAGCTAGGGTAGGTGTACTAGATGTAGGAGGATGTGGAGGTGGGGTAGGTAAGCTAGATGTGGGAGGATGTGGAGGTGGGGCAGGTAAGTCAGATGTGGGAGGATGTGGAGGTGGGACAGGTAAGCTAGATGCCTGAGAAGTACCCCAACCTCTACCTCGACCTCTACCTCTACCTCTACCTGCATGGTTATCTGCCATCTATATACATGTGATAAAGAAATATTACAATTAATTTTGTTTAAAGTTATTCAGAAAACCAGCACATGTATTAAAGCAACTAAAGTTAAATAAGTTCACATACATGTATCTAAATAATCTAAAGAAATTCACAAATAAACATAATAATATAAACTAAGATACATAAATAAGCTAATAAAAAAATGTTTCTTCTTCTTCTTAATCTTCTTCTTCTTCTTCTTCCTCTTCTTCTTCTTCTTCTTCTTCCTCCTCCTCGTCCTCTGTTATAAGTTCTACCTCTTCATATTCTTCTTCTGAATCATCTTGATTTAAACACTCTCTTTCAACTTCCTCTGTTGGACCAGTTATATCAACAAGACTTTGTTGAAGATCATCATTCAAAACTATCATAGGCATTATAAGGACTTCAGTTTCTTGGTACAGATCATCAGCTTCGGGCTTCTTAGTTTCTGAAGTTTGAATTATACTCCGTGCCTTAGTTTTCATCACACATAACCATCCTTGTTGGCCTTCAGGATACTTTGTATAGTACACTTGCTCTGCTTGTTGTGCCAATATAAAAGGATCATAATTTTTATATCTCCTAGACTCTCTAACTTCAACAATCCCATAATTTTTATCTATCTTTGTCCCTTGATTGAGAGTGGGATCAAACCAGTCACATTGGAATAATACTAACTTTTTAGTGGGCCGTCTAGTATACTCCAATTCAACAATATCAGTTAGCACCCTATAGTAATCATTCTCCATCATCTCATAGCCACCACCTCTAACACATACACCATAATTTGTCGTACCCATCCCATGACTTTGAGACCTTGTGTTGAATTTATAACCATTTACAAAATATGTTATAAATTTATTGACTTTTCTAAGTGGCCCCTATGCCAAACTCCTCAAAAGATGGTCTTCAATCATGTTACTTGAATCAAGAATCTATATTGTGAAATTGTTTGTTAGTTTAACTTAACAAGTGATATTATAAATGATTGAAAGAAGTTAACATACATGTTCTTTAAACCATGCAGGGAACGATGTGGAAATTTGTTTGTCTACTTTTGAGTCATTTATGTCAGGGACAAGTTCTCGTAACATATCTGCATACATTCTGCATACAGATCATAGATCACGTAAGATTTGTATTAATTGTTACAAGATATGAGTAATTAGCATATGCTTGATAACTTACTCCAAAAAAGGCTCCACCTCAGGACAATTTAAAAGAACATATAATTTGGCAGCTTTCATTTCCTTTTCATCTAAGGTAGTACAATTGCGTTTTCCAGCAGGGCGCCCTGGATAATTAAAAATAGACAATGGTGGATTTGTTGAACTTCCATCACCTCCATCGTCATTACGTGGCAATCTTGTTCTCCTAGAAGGAATTTCAGGTGGATAATAATAAAATGCAAAAGTAGAAGTCTCTTCTACTAGATAAGCTTCACAAATGGAGCCTTCGACTTTAGACTGATTTGTGACCTTATTCTTTAAGGTACGTATAAACCTAATAATTGAAAATTGAGTTGATTAGTTTAAAATTTCCTGTATACTCTTATGAGAATTTCATTTAAAAGAATGAGATAAGTGAATTTACCTTTCAAAGGGATACATCCATCTATATTGAACAGGACCACCAACTCTTGCTTCGTATGGCAAATGGATTGGAAGGTGCTCCATGGAGTCAAAGAAGCGTGGAGGAAATATTTGCTCCAATTTGCACATAATAATTGGAATGTTCTGCTCAATCTCACGCAATTTATTCTCTCTTAACAATGACGAACTCAATTCTGTGAAGAATTTACTGAATTCAGTAAGCGTATTCCAAATGGACTTTGGCAAAGCCTTGAATACGATCGGGAGTAAACGTTGCATAAATATATGACAGTCGTGACTTTTCATACCGAATAACTTCGCTTCCCTCATGTCAACACACCTACCCAAACTAGAAGCATACCCATCTGGTAGCTTAAGTTGTTTAACCCATTCACAAACACCTAACCTTTGTTGCTTAGTTAATGTGTATTGTGCTTTCGGTTTCCTTAGTTTTCCACCTCCAACATCCTGCAACTCTAGATCCTTTCGTTTACAATATTCTATTAAATCCATCCTAGCTTTGAAAGTGTCTTTTATCTTGCCCTTAGTATCCATAACTGTGTACAAAATATTAAGAAACACATTTCTCTCAATGTGCATGACATCTAGATTATGAGGGAGAAGGTTTGCTTTCCAATATGGCAAGTCCCAAAATATGCTGCGTTTGGTCCAGTTGTGAGTAACCCCGTACCCAATTGGGTGTTCTCCTGCAGATTCAACAATGCTAGGAAAATGTCTCACCCTTTCCCACACTTCCTCACCAGTCAGCCTAGGCGGGGGTACTCCAGTCTCAACACATCCCTTCTTAAACGCATTCTTATTCCTTCTATAGGCATGATCAATTGGCAAGAACTGTCGATGACAATCAAAGAATGAAGTTTTGCGACTATGTTGAAGTGTGAATGCTTTTGATCTCTCCATACAAATCGGGCAAGCCAATTTTCCCATCGTCATCCATCCAGATAACATCCCATATGCAGGAAAGTCATTAATCGTCCACATCAAAGCCGCCTTCATGATAAAGTTCTGTTTAAGTGACACATCATATGTCAGAACACCTTCATTCCATAACTTTTTAAGATCTTCTATTAATGGTCGCAAGTACACATCAATTCTACTTTTAGGATTTGTAGGGCCAGGAATTATGGCACTCAAGAACAAAAATTCTCTCCGCATGCACATTCCAGGAGGAAGATTGTACGGGGTAACTATTACCGGCCAACAAGAATAAGTCCTACCAGTTTTATCAAATGGAGCAAACCCATCTGCACACAACCCTAATCTCACATTTTGAGGATCTTCTGCAAATTCTGTATATGTTTCATCAAAACATCTCCAAGCTTCTCCATCACGAGGATGAGACAAGGAACCTGAATCCCTCTGACTCTCATGATGCCATCTCATTAGAGTTGCTGTTTGTATCGAGGAATAAAGCCTTTGCAACCTTGGGACAAGTGGGAAATACCACATTTTTTTCAAAGGAGTTTCTTTAACCTTACCATTTCTAGTGATTCTTTTATATCGCTCCTGACCGCAAAATTTACAACTTTCTAGATTCTCTTCAGGAGGATAGTAAATCATGCATCCATTTGGGCAGCAATCAATTTTAACACGACCTAGCCCTAGTCTTTCTACTGATTTCTTTGCATGATACAAGTTTTTGGGCATTCGATTATCTTTTGGCAATGCATTCCCCATGAAATCCACCCATCGATTAAAGCAATTCCCAGAGTTATTGAAGTCAGACTTGATACTTAGAGCTTCTACTGCAGCTGACAATTCAGAGTAATTTTCACAACCATCATACAAGGGAGCTTTTGCAGCTGTCAGCATATCAAAAAATTTTTTGGCTTCCGAATTAGGATCTTCACTCATTTGTTCAACATAACCAAATCTTTGTTGCTCAATGTTAGTACCAATTGAAGGTCCAGCAGCATCCATTACCATTCGCTCAAACCTATTGAAGTCTTCCCTCAACCCATTACCTCCATAGTATGAATCGTCAAAAACTATAGTAGGAATAGGAGGCATTGATTCTCCATGGTTCGTCCAGTAGTAGTAGTTACTCATAAACCCCTTACTACATAGATGCACTTTGACGTCGTCAACTTCTTGGTACTGCCTACATTTACATTTTTTACAAGGACACCTCAACTTCCCTTCTAGCCTATATTGATCTTGGATACAGGCAAATTCAACAAACTAAAAAACGTCTTCTATAAATTCATCTGTAATATGCTTATCAGGACCTATCCTTTTATCCATCCACTTGCGATGTTCAGGAATTTCCATTTTAGAAGTATAAAAAATCCTATCAAACAACATCAAGTAACCAAATTAGAAGTGCAATCAAGGAAGCATATATGTATATTCATAAAGATATAACTTCAAAAAGAATGCATGCATTAGTAGCCATATGTATATTCATAATCGACTCAAAATGCAAAGAGATTAAGAATAAGCAACTTTATATATAAGTCAAATTGATAATGCAAATAGAATGAACCACATTGATAATTTGGATAGAAGGCTTATGATTTTTTTTTCTATTTCTAAATTTTTTGAATCAATTGAATGGTGGTCTATTGCAGCATTGCAAGCAAGGGCAGGCTATAACAGTTGGGAGTGCTTATCTCCAGATGGATTTGCTTTGAATTCCAAGTGGAATGAAGCAGAAAAGTACATATGTAACCCGCTCTCAGAGGAGGTACCAATGGAGTGTTTATCTGCAAAAACTCTTAGTGGAAGATCCTTTCGAAACTCAACAAACAGAATTACCATGTCTGCACCGCTATTTTATTCTTCAAGGCAAATTCAAACAAAGCCATCAACTTACACACAAGAAGATGTAGCTCTTCAATTTCCCATTCCAGGTTCACATACTTAATTAGCCAAGTTCTTCTGTATTTCTTTTTTACTTGCAGGGACAATTCAAGTTACTTCTCAATTCTACTTTGCCTCTCCATGTAGAAAGGAAGAAAGAGGGAAGGACAAGAGATGTCGGTACTCAAAGTACCCCTCCTAATCTTAGTTCAAGCAGTCCCAGCCCTGCTTCAACTCCATCCATCGTAGAGAGATCAAAAAATAGAGCTGCAGACTCACCTAATTCAAATGCCACAAAATTCTAATTAAGACCTCAAACATTTACATTTAGATTTCCTTTTTCTTTGGTGCTGAAGTTTTGATGGCCAATAATGGAGAGAAAATACTAGGACACACAAAATTGTTAGTGTTTTAAAAATATTATGATGTTTTCTTTTTCTTCTTTTTTGTACTTAATTAATTGTTTTCCTTTTGATTGGCTAGATATAAATTTTTAAACTATATGTGAAAGTATCCAAAAATTCAGATACAAAAGTCAGCTTCATTTTCAATCTTTCAATATTATTCAAAACGAAAGAAAATAAAGAGGAACTACCCTAGGCCGGGAGTGCGTTTTCCAAGATAAGAGAATCAAATCTATTAATGTAAATGACGCCATTATTGCTTGAAACACCAATTCATGAGTTATGCAGAATGTAAATGATTTCTATTTATTTAAGGATATAATCTGAATGTAAGATTTTAATGTAATCTATATTAAATATTTATTTGTACTTTCTTTTAACTTTTCATATGCTATTTTCATTTCTAAAAAGATGAAAAATAATTAAATTAAGTGTTAGTTTCTAAAAATGAAAATTATAAAATATTATTTAGTGTGATACACTATCTTGTATTAACGTTTTATACAAAGACTTATTTATATTTAATATTTTTTGTTTTAAATGTATAAATGTAATTATTTAATATTATTAAGCAAATTTATAAGGTAATTGAAGAATTTACGTATTAATCATTTTTTATTTTTAATAAATTCTCATATACCATTTCCATTTATGAAGAGGTTGAAAATAAAAGAGAGAACCTACAAAAACCTAGGTTCAACTTGATTGCAATCATTAAAAGGATAAACATTAAAGACTGAATCCACCAATTCGTGGTCCAACCCCAATTATAGTTAGTCTACTTCTTTTTTTTTTATTTTTTTTCCATACTTACTCTGATTATACTACCTGGATGTGGTGTGGTGACATCCACTTTGAACTTGTGTACAAGGCATTATCCATTTTTAATTAATTTTCTTTCATAAATAAGTTTAAAAAAAATTGTAATGCAGTTCTCATGTCATGTGTACTGAACTAACTTGAAAGTAAATAGTGACAGATCAAAAAAAGGCAGTGATGTCAGAATGGAGTTCCCCCTTCTTCTTCCTCCTCCTCCTCCAAATCTGCACACCCATTTCAGTTGCAGAATTCCCATGCAAGCCACCCCACCACTCCTCCTACCCATTCTGCAACACATCCCTCTCCATTCCCACCAGGGCTCACTCCATCCTCTCCCATCTCACCCATACTTTGCCCCTAGTAGTTTGCTCTCTACTACACACACAATTTCACTTATATGTGTGTTTGGGAATCAATTTTCTGGTCATGAAAGTGTGATCTCAGATACAAAACCAAATTATTCTTTTTCTCTGAGTTGCTGGACAAGTTGATAAGCAACTCCAAATTTAACTCTTCAATCCGCCTAGTTCTCCCTCTTGAATGATTTAAACATAGTTGTACTATTCCTTTTCAATCTAGTTCTTCTCTTTATCTCATGTGAAGCCACTAGAGATTCTGGAATCCAAATACATCATTTTTTCACCAAAGGTACTTCAACAAAATGCCTACTCAATACTCACTCATACTACTATTCCTTCATTAGGATTATATACAAAGGACAAGTGTTAAGAATGGAGACTAAATTATATATAGCATAGCAATAATAGCATCATAGAATAGTCACATTAAGGAAATTTGGCATGGGAAACGGTAACTGATATGCACTTCAATTAAGGATAATACAATGGTTCCCAAAACAGTTGTACTGCAGTGTGTTACATTTCTATAGTTTTCCAAATGTCACATATTATAACTTATACGCCAGCCAATCTTAGTAGTCACTGGCTAATACTTTATTGGGTCTTTGCTAATTAAGAATTTAAGATCAAGTCCAGATTATTTAAGCATACACATAGCCATGGTTCTTATCTGGTATTGAAAGTGTAAAAATTATGAAAATCTGGCCACATATAGCCATGGTTCTTATCTGTTAAATGAAACAAGCAGCATGTTATTTGGACTTTTGTGGCCAATTAAAGTGCAGAACAATATTAGTGGTTGCACATTTAGCTTATGAGCCTAATTAAAGTGCTGAACAATATTAGTGGTTGCACATTCCATTTGCCATCAGTTTCATCATGAAACAAATTCATATGATTATCTTTATATTTACACCAAAAGATCCCCTGGTATTACATATTCCCAAGTAACTAGTGCAGAGGAATTTCTCGACTTCTATTTACTATCTCTATGCACACTTAGGAGCCAAAATACTTTACTACCAGAAACGTATCCATAAAAAAATATACATCAAAATAACATGCTACTTCATTAAGTACAGTTCTGAGACCCATAATCCTTCAAGAACAGAACCATTTAAGCATTTTTACACAACATTAAAGGGGGGAGGGGCAGAATTCAAGAATGAAAAATATAAAAATAAAAAAGAAAATTGTTAAAGGAAAAAAAAATCCAAAAGAAGTACAGAATAGAGAGAAAGAAAAGATAGAACTGAAGTGAAATGCAGCAAGAAATTTTCTCTAAGAGAAAACTCGAGAAAAAGCTTTTGAATGTTGAGAAAACCAAAGAAAGGAAAAACCCAGAAAAAAAAAAGAAAGATTGCTGATACAAAATTTATGCTCTTTCCCTCAATTTCTCAGACCAAATGAACCAAAGAAAATTGATTGAAAAGAACCCACCAAAAGCTTATTTGAAATGGAACCGAATACAAAATTTGGAATGCATTTGCTAGTTTCTGGATACGCAAATGTGTACATATATAACTGCATATAAAGTAGCAAAATAGAAACTCACCTGCGAATGAAGCACAGATCTTGAAGTTGTGGGGAGAAGCGATCTCGCAGCGGGGAGGAGCGGTTGCGTCAAGGTCCAGCAATGGAGGTTTTGTAGTGGCTCAAACGAAGCAGCGGGGAGGAGCGGCAGCGTCAAGGTCAGATTTGAAAGAATAGGGCTGGAAATGTTTAATTTGGGGTAAACTGGGAATGAGAGGGAATAAAATATGAGAGGGAAATAATTCAAAGTACTATTTTAATTATAAAAAATTAAAACATGCACATATAACAATCACATCCACGTATGGCTTAGTGGTAAGTGGAATGTTGGTTTAACCACAAACAGTGAGTTCGAATCCTACATTGGGGGTTTTAATAACAAAACTTTCATTTTTAAATATATAAAAAACTTTGAGACGGAAAAATTTCCGTGGCTATATATTCCATTAAATAAAACATTTATTTTTCATAAAAAAAGATCATTTAGCGACGGAATCTGTCACAGATAATTTAGAGACGGAATAATTTTGTCGTTATATTCCGTCGCTAAATCTTACTGATAGAATCCGTGGCAAATTCCGTCTCTGTTAGAGACGGATTTTTTTTCGTCTCTAAATTTCGTCGCTATTTAAGTAATTTTTAGTAGTGATCATAGAATTAGTTGCCTATTTTGACTTAGAATTACATCAAGTAAATGTGAAGGCAATATTTCTTAATATAGACCTAGTGATAACACTCGTTTATATATGTAATTAAACATTTTTCTCGCGAAATGGTATTTGAAAACCCATGATGTCATCTCTTCCTTTGATTTTGTTGAGAACATTATAGATAAATGCATATACCATAAGGTTAGTGGGAGTTAATTCATTCTTCTCGTCTTATATGTGAATGCTTTCTTGCTTTTAACTAATGACACAAGGTTGTCACATTAGGTGAAACAACTTCTCTCTAGCTTGACACAAAATATATAGGCAATGTTTCTTATGTCATTTGGCACAAAGATTCATGGAAATAGATTTAGATTAATTCATTGTTTCAGAAAGCATATATCAATAAGGTTCTTGAGAGATTTTGGATAAAAGATTGTTTACTGAGTGTGATACCTATTTTGAGGGGAACTAATAAAGCGCATTCCAAACGTTTCTATAGTTTGTAACCTTATGTATGCTTAGGTTTACAAAAAACTTGACATTGCATTTGTAGTTGGATTGTTTGGAAGATATCAAAGTGATCTAGGTTTAAATCATTATATAGCTACAAATAAAGTATTAAGATTCCTTTAAGAACTAAGGACTACATGTTTATGTGATCCAACACCATTAGAAGTAGTTGGACAGTCAAACTCAGAATTTTGGACATGTTGGTTTGCACAAGTTCACATCAAGTTACAACCTTTAGTTAGCTTATGGAGCTATTATGAAAATCGAGTTTGTTATCTATTTTGAGGCAATACCAAAGGGTATTTGCTTAAGAGTTTCAATTAAGGGCTTTGAGAGATTGATTATCTCTAAGCTATTAAGATGTATTGTGATAATTTAGTTGTTGTATTCATGGCTAAAATAGTGGGAGTTGAAGTAAAAATATCGGCATAAAGTATTAGCCATAAGGAAAATGTTTTAAAGGAAATGCGCTCATTGTTTAACACATTGGGTATTGAATTATTGGTTGTGGATCCTTTAAAGAAAAGCATGCTACTAAAGTTGTTTAAGGATTATGTAGTTAGTTAGAACATTATTAAGTTGTGCAAAGTTCTATGAAACTCTATGTTTGTTTTGTCTTCTTGTATATGGTGTACACATTTTGGCTTGAGAATGACATAATTTGGACTCTTTGAATAAGCATAAGGCTTGTTCATCCACTTAAATGGCATAGTAAGGCTTTTTGCTAAGAGAAAATTACATCATAATATACGAAAGGTAATACTCATTGTAAAAGGACCTATCGACATGAGTCATGTAATTAAATCTCTTGTATATAAGCATAAGGATATTAATGTTGTGGATATTTATAAAGTATAACAAAATGTTTGGATCAAGTGGGAGAATGTTAGATTTTTTTATTTAACTTAAGGCGGTCCCAACATTTTCTGGTGACTTTTACCAAGTCAAACCATTTGGTTAATTAAAGATAATGGACAATACCATTATCTAGTTTGTTGAGCACTATCTGCGATAACTAGAAAGTGGTTATCTCCACTTTTGAGATAATGGGCCTATCCTAAAAGAGACTTCTTAGATGAAGAGAATTTGAGTGTCACTATATATATTAGATAAGCAAAGAGTCCCTGATCTAAGTAAGTTAGGAAGAATACCCTATCCATCTATGGTAGACTATTATAGACTGGAATAGTTCTGTGTGTTTTTATGTTAAAAGGAATGTTCTATGCCACAAAGAAATCTACCATGTAAGTCCATTTTCTTCAATTGACTATTGCTGGAGGTAAGTATCTTGATGCACTTCTTCTTTTTATGAAGATGGGAGTGATGTTTAAAATTTCTTACACGACCTACATCCAGTCCCTAAGCAAATGCTCGAGATTTTCTTTATTTGTTGAATTTTCTTTTACAAAGACTCTAACGAACTTTCCTCTACCTTAGTCCCAAGGCAGAGTTGCAATGATTTCTTTCGCTTAAGGATACCACTGAATCTCCCTCAACTTCTACCCAAAAAAGAGTAACTAAACCAAAGGATTGCTACCCATACCCCTTTCTAGCCACAAGAACAAGATTTTAATTCTCAAAAGTTGTGATTGCTCTTATAACTAAGCTACAATGATTTTTGGACTCTCTCTAGAATGGATATACAAGTTTAGAACTAACAAAGAAGATGAAAGAATAGAGGTTACAAAAGATTACAACAGTTCCTCACTTTTTTTAAGCAAGAGAGATGATAATCTTCTCTAAGACACTTCCTTTTTATAGTGTGAGAGTCTCCTCTAATTGTGCTGCCTGTTAGAAAGAGCAAATAATCAGGAGAGAGACTTTAAAACATATAGAAAGTGCAGCTCATATGATTCAGAGTAGTTGTTGTTTTCGCTCTTAATAGTTGCTAGTTATCCTAGTAGGTTCTAAAATAGATGCTAGTTTTATTTGGTTTTAGTATGGCAGCCACTTCACAAATTTCTGGCTATTGGAAGCCTTTTTCGTTCTTAAAAATGATTGATTCTATCATAAAGGAGCATTAAGGCTTGACTCTAACAATTAAGGAAATTAAATTATGAGTAAGGAAAGAAATTATAGGTTATTCAAATTAGAAAAATTTCCTTGTAAACTCAAATAGATGTAGCCCAATTATTAGAAAGCATGGTAATTGATAAATAAGGAAAAACCCTAAATAATTATTCCACTAAATCATTCATCATCAAAACTTGAAACTAACATATGGACCCAGCAAACCTTGTTGAGTTTACATCTTAGAACTTGAAAGCATGCACCAACAATTTCAATCAGAGCAACCACATTGGATTAATATAGTAGTTGCTGGTTCGCTCAGTAGGTGTTAGAATAGGTGCTAGTCTTCTCTAGTTTTAGTATGGAAGCCACTTCACAAATTTCTTGCCGTTGGAAGCTTTTTTTGTTCTTAAAAGTGATTGACTCTATCAAAAAGGAGCATTAAGGCTTGACTCTAACAATTAAGGAAATCAAATTATGTGTAAGGAAAGAAATTATAGGTCATTCAAATTAGAAAACTTTCATTTGTAAACTCAAATGAATGTAGCCCAATTGTTAGAAAGCATGAAAATTGATAAATAAAGAAAAAACCCTAAATAATTATCCCACAAAATCATTCATCATCAAAACTTGAAACTAATAGTGGAACCAACAAACCTTGTTGAGTTTACATCTCAGAACTTGAAAGCATGTACTAATAATTTCAATCAAAGAAACGTCATGGGATTAACACAGTAGTTGCTAGTTCACCTAGTAGGAGCTAGAATAGGTGCTAGTCTTCTCTGGTTTTCGTATGGCAGTCACTTCACAAACTTCTAGCCGTTGGAAGCCTTTTTTTCTTCTTAAAAGTGATTGATTCTATCATAAAGGAGCATTAAGGCTTGAATCTAATAATTAAGGAAATCAAATTATGAGTAAGGAAAGAAATTATAGGTTATTCAAATTAGAAAACTTTCCTTGTAAACTCAAATGAGTGTAGCCCAATTGTTAGAAAGCATGGTAATTGATAAATAAAGAAAAACCCCAAATAATTATCCCACAAAATCATTCATCATCAAAACTTGAAACTAACAGATGGACCCAGCAAACCTTGTTGAGTTTATATCTTAGAACTTGAAAGCATGCACCAACAATTTCAATCAGAACAACTTCATTGGATTAACATAGTAGTTGCTAGTTTGACTAGTAGGTACTAGAATAGGTGCTAGTATTCTTTGGTTTTAGTATGGCAACCACTTCACAAATTTCTAGCCATTGGAAGCCTTTTTCGTTCTTAAAAGTGATTGATTTTATCATAAAGGAGCATTAAGGCTCGACTCTAATAATTAAGGAAATCAAATTATGAGTAAGGAAATGAATTATAGGTTATTCAAATTAGAAAACTTTCCTTGTAAACTCAAATGAACGTAGCTCAATTGTTAGAAAGTATAGTAATTGATAAAGAAGGAAAATCATTCATCATCAAAACTTGAAATGAACAGATGGACCTAGAAAACCTTGTTAAGTTTACATCTCAAAACTTGAAAACATGTACCAACAATTTCAATCAGAGCAACCTCATTGGATTAACACAATTTGGAAGATTGTTTAGAGGCAAGTTTGAAGGCCAATATGTATCAGTGAAGATATGGGATGATGAAAAATTGGAACGCATAAGTTCCAAACATATTGATGAGTATTTGATTATCAAGGCAAGTGTCTTTTGGAATCTTGTAACCTTCTTTCTTATCTTATTTACAACCTCTAAATTTGTTTATTGCTGAATGTGGAAGCTTAATAGTATTATTTTTATGTAGGAAGAAGTAAAATTTTGGACAAATCCAACAATGAAAAGTCATCCCAACTTGGTGAAGTTAATTGGTTATTGTTGGGAGAAAGATGTAAAGGGTGTTGTGTATGATCTCAATCCACTTGATACTTTGCATAATGTAATAATGAAAGGTATTCCTTTGTTTGTGTTTTGCATTTTTGATTCCTTACAAGCTTTTATGTTGATCCCGTGGAAATGTCAATGATTAAGAGAAAATCTTAAAACTCATTTTTATTAGAGAAGAAATAAAATAAATTTTAATAGGTTGTGGCTGTGTTGTGTTGTTATTGAATGAGCTATAAGTAGATGAAATTTTAGGTTTTCTACTACATGAATGTTGCTGTTAGTACATGAGAATTTCTCAGTAACCAACTTGTGAGAACATTTTAATAAAACTTTTATTTTTTGTACATGAATTGTTAAAGGATACAAGGAAACAACAATATATGATTTGCTTTGATATTCTGATATTGTTTCTTTGTTGATACAGATGGCCTAAATTGGCAGATGAGAATTAATGTAATTCATGAACTTGCAAAGCTCCTTAAATTCATTCATGATAAGGAGAAACAAAATATGGTGTTAAATATTAGTGCATCTCATATACTTCTCGATAAGGTTAGTACACTATTGCAATAATCCTCTTCTAAGCTCCTAAATGTTTTTACTTTTCATACATTCATTTTTCATTTTTTTTGCACTTTCTCTGTTTTGGGCTTTTGGCATTCAACATGGACACTCTTTTTCTCGTGCAAGATTACAAGCCAAAATTATTTGATTTGCTGTTGCTTAGCAAAGTGAAAATGCAAAAAGAGCAATTAACAATGTCAACTAGCTACATCGATCCCTATTTGTCGATGGGGGATAATTCTTTAAAATGCCTTTAAAATATTTCCTTTCAATTTGTCATGTTACTCTAATACTTTTTTT
Organism: Ormosia semicastrata; assembly: GCA_029884595.1. Taxonomy (NCBI): domain Eukaryota; kingdom Viridiplantae; phylum Streptophyta; class Magnoliopsida; order Fabales; family Fabaceae; genus Ormosia; species Ormosia semicastrata. The sequence goes on along the minus strand of JAQQTO010000022.1, from coordinate 3,466,304 downwards.
GTGAAATAATTTTATCTAATTGATTAGCTGAATGGCTTCGGCTAAATTGCAAACCTTGATTCCCAATAAACCAAGTGATTATCATTGAGAAAGGGGTTCTCTTCCTCGACTATACATTCCTAGGATAACTATAGAAAGCTCCTAGTTGAAAAATAGTCAAAATAACTCCTATTGATTCAACTAAAAGTTGTAGATTTGGATAAGAACTTTAAATCAATAAAATGACAAATAAAGTAAAGTGAGAAAATAAAACTAGAAAGTAAAGAATTGTAAGATAAAAAGCATAAGCAATAGTAGGAAAAGTTTAGATGGAAGATTGGTATATTGATGCGTTAGTTTGATAATTGTATCAAATATATAATTTGATTTCTCAACACTATTTAAAGACCAAAATTGTAACGTTAGTGGCTCTATAAACTATCTGTCACATTCTACTAATACACCTCATGTTTGCGCTAATGGCTAATAGCATACAAACCAACTAACCTCCCCTCAGCTAACTATTACCATTGATTCTGTCTATATACAATGCATTAGCTAGTTAAGGGACTAACCCACTATCCTAAAAATACGAGAAACGAGTTCTCCCATTATCCTCAGTGAGAATCTTCATGTAGTTGCCTCAAACAGCCTCCAATGTTCTAGAAAACCACTCCAAACACCAACTCCTATCTTTAAGGGATCATAATTGACTTAGTTAGCACTTTTTCTTTGAGTCACTTTGTGGCCTCCATACAAACTTCGTATATATTTTGGGCCCAACTTGTGTATTTAGACCAATTCACGAACTCAGCCTAATATTGCCTTGCCTCAATTAACGGCTTGCTAAATCAATTTAGCCGATCCTATTTGCTGCCTTGGCTGATGACTCAATATTCTACATTGATAGTTTCAGTTGATCTAACATTTTTAGGTGTTAACACTTTGCCCCCTACATCTTTCAGCTGATAAGCCAATGCCAAGAAGCTAGAGAGATGTACTCAACTTTTCAAATTCCCACATTTTCTTGGATTTTGTGCACATGCTTAGCCTTTATCATATCTAGTTAGGTGAAATTAAATACGAACCATGGTTGGTTGGAAAGGTGATAATGATCACTTGCAAACTGTCTTTCAAATTTCAAATCCCTATTTTTTGCTTTAAACAATGTGATAAACCATCTCCTAGCCACTAATCCTCTATTACCTAACTTTTTCAGCATTTTCCTTCCTTTGCATTCTCCTATTCTTCTAGAATACCCAAAAAATGTCATCTCCTTCGAATTCTTAAAACCCTAGTCTCTCACTCAGCATGGATGATGACGACTCCATGTTTGATATCGTACTATCCAAATCTAGGAAGTCACCCCCATAAGTTTCAATCTCCAAAGCTTCTAACTTAATCCTCTTTATCCCAGACCAAAACACTTATTTCTTTGGTCTTGTTTCAAAAGATCCAATTGAAAGGAAACTGATCATAGAACATTTCCTCCACCTTAACGGATTTGCACCTCCCATAATTTGTGAGTGGTTCGACCTTATCAAAATGCCCTGTTGAGTTTAGGGTTTAGCCTAAAACCACCACCTTTGCCTAATACATCGATTGGCTGAAACATTTAGAGAAAGAAAAGGCATCCAGTTGGAAGAAATAGGGAGTGTATGATATGATTATGTTTTCCCAATATGATATTCCAATGGACATCAACTTGATCTTCAACTTCCTCAGATCCTGGTCAACAACCATTAATGGGTTTGTTTCTCCATTCGCCACTATAAGCCCTACACTCCTAGATGTTTCAGCTATCCTTGGTCTTCTAGTCAATAAAGATGAAGTTTCAGCCTTGTATAACATCTTCAACAGTGATTTGGGAGTTAATTTCTCCAAAAAAAGTTTTTCTTACACCAGTTTCCTAGTTACCAGTCGTAAAGAAAAGAAGCCAATGAAAGATGAAGAACACAAAGCCTTTTTCCTGTATTGGCTTGTTGAATTTTCTTATATTTTTGCTGCAATTGTCTTTGGGAGAGCTTTGTCTTTGGCTCCTTTTTTTCTATCATTTTTGTATAGAAGTTTATTTCTAATGGTGGATCAACTGTGTGGTGGCGAGGACATAAAGACCGTTCTAAGGCCAGTATGGTCTCTAATCCTCTGGATCTTCTACTACTTCCTAGAATTCATTCCCGCTTCATAATCGATTGCTGGAAACCCTCAAGACCTCTAGTTTATGGAGAAGTTCTTTGACTGATCTCAACCACTAAGAAATCCATCTTTAAGATTGCCAACAAACTATTTAACATTCAGTCTCAAAGCCTCTTCTACTTGTACCCGTAACTTTAGAAGAAATGTGGGCCTAAATGGATCTGACTCGAGCCACTAAGGAACCATGAAACTTTTCAACTGTATGATTTGGTCCTTGGTTGGAGTAGTGTCCTATCAGTTAGAGATCTACTTTTTAGGGTTAAGCCCACGTCTCAGCATAATAAGATTTCTATTGAACCTTATAATCCTCAATGCTTTGTTAAACAACTTGGCTTAGTCCAAGGTGTCCCAGCTCCTTTCGAATCTTTTAGCTGACCCTTTTTCAAGACCAGTCCTTACGAATGTTAAGGTTAAGTCCTTCTGGCAAGTTAATTATTCAAAACTGAATAACTTCCAATTCTTCAGGTTTGCCATTCATCCAAGCGAGGACACAAATTACTCTGACTAGTGGCCAACTATCTTCAATGCCTTTTACCCTGCACCCTCTTTAAGTTATTTGGGTAAATTGATTGACCAAAGCTCAGAACCCTCAGCTAAGGCATCGAAGAAAAAGTTATATAAAGCTTCTCCTTCAAAATCTCAAGGCACCACAGCCTCGACTAAAGTTAACTATTTTTTTGCAATCTTTGCTCATTGTCCCATTTATTAATTAGTAAGTTGACTCTATAATTTTGGATTTTTAATGCAGGAAAAGTCGCAATAGTTGTTATTGATGTCGAAACCCACCAATCTTCTTACGAAGGAATCAAAATTGATTCTGTTCGTCGCCTCACCCTCTAATCCACTAATCCTGTCTTGACTACTCTCGTTCTTGCAGCAAAATCCAAATGATCATTAGCCAAAGTTGATATTTTTGCCAAGATAATTGTACTTCTATGTTCATTTGTTTATTAAATAGCTCGCTTTAACCATCTTCAACCTCGGATCTTAGTTTGACAGAAAAAAAATAGAAACTCAAACTGTTGTGAAAACACTAAAGCCCTTAACTATTCAAATACCAGTTGAGGCAAAATCAACTACATCTCCAATCGTTTCTAATGAAGTCTTGAGCCAATACTTCAAGTATCCCTTCTCAAGCCTTCTTGATGGAGATAGCTCACCTCTGTCTATGCAGATTGACTTCGTGGATAATCAACTACAAAAAGACTTTCTTGTCGACCCAAAAATTCTGGCCTATCTGAAACTTTCTTTGGCCAAAGTTGCCAAATCTTTTAGTCTATCTCTATCTGCTAGTTTCAAAGAGACTTATAATGAGATTGCTCTTTTGTTGACTGATATCTCTTTTAATTATCAAATGCATATAACCCATAAAGAAACCAGTAAAAAATATTTGGACTAACTGATAGTCCTTCAAGCTTAAAAATTCACTTACCAAACCAAGTACGAAGCAATCAAGAAAGAGAGCAAGAGAATCTTATGGAACAAGCCCTCATGAACAATCAACTAGAAGAGTTGAACAAAGAGTTTAGCTGAATTAAAGCTGAAATAGTTGTCATCTAGGCCTAATTATCTGCCATAACAACTTTTTGAAGTCCGAGACCAATGCACAAGTTTGACTATATAGTCATTCGACAAGCTTGGATATCGAGATAACTTATCTGCTACAACAAAAAGATATGCTTGAAAAAGTCAAGGTACCTAGTAAAAATGGGTTAGCTGAAGCCCTAAAGTCCTGGAGTGAACTCAAGGATTTATTGGCTATAGTCAAATAAAGGGAATTTATGTGAAGCTTGGAAATGGTCATATCCACACATGCTATAACAGATCCTACTGCTGAGGCAACTTTGCTTGCTCCACCCACTTATTAGTAAAAATCCACCAATACTTTTAGTTTTTATTTGCTTCGTTGATAAGTCTGGTAGACTTTTAAACTCTTTTGAATTTGGAACAATTTGGTTTTTTAGGGCTAGGTAGCCGACTTATGGCTACTTTAATTTTTTCTTTTTAATCTACATTCGTTGTGTCCCACATAGATGGATAATAGGGTTTTAGGAACTTTCTATTTATGCTTCTTGATTGTTCTTCCACTTACATGTTAACTAGCCAATAAGCACCACTTAGAATGATTTGACTAATTAAATATGGACCTTCCCAGTTTGGCTACCACTTGCCAAATTCAAGATCTTTAGTTTTAATAGGCAAAATGGTTTTCTAAACCAAGTCCCCCTCTACAAACTGCTTGGCTTTCACCCTCTTACTATAACTTTGCGTAACTTTTACTTTGTTTAGCTGAATGTTATCAAGTTCCATTAGTTGATCCTCATCATCATATTCTAGCTGCATAAACATGGCCTGTAAGTAATCTTCAGCTTCGAGATCATTTTGTTTAGCCATTCGAAATAACTTAATAGTTATTTCTCATAGCAAAATAGTATCTTGGTGAAATGTTAGTTGATATGGAGTCAAACCAGTTGCACTATACTTAGAATTTCTATATGCCAAAAGTACTTATGACAATACTTCATGCCATTGTCTTTACTTATCCTCAATGGCCATCTTTATCATATCGATTAAGATTTTGTTGGTAGCCTCGACTTGCCTATTTTGCCTGGGCATAATATAGTGTGGAGTGTACCCTGAGCAAAGGCCACCACCTTATCTCCAAAAAGCATTGTACCTTGATTGGTAGTAATAGTTTGAGGAATATTGAACCTATAGATAATCTAACGCTGAATAAACTTAATTACATCGGCTTGAGACACATTTACCATGGGCATTACCTTTACCTATTTATTAAAATAGTTAGTAGAGACGATGATAAAAGCATGCCTTTTAGAGGATGGAGGGTAGATTTTCCTAATAAGATCTATTGCCCATCCTTGGGCAAGGCTTGATGATTGCGTGAAGCTTTTTAGCTGGCACCCTTTGAATTGGTCTGTGCAATTAACATGGCTCACGTCTTTTGGTATATTGGAAACAATCATCTGTAATTATAGGCCAATAATATTCATGCTTGGGTAATAGCCAACGCATTTTGGGACTAGGACTATGTGCTCCACACAAACCTTCGTGAACCTCCCCCATTAACTTCATAGCCTTGCTTTTACTCAAGAATTTTAAAACAATCCCTCATGTCCTTGCTTCTATAGATCATTGTCAATTAGGACATATTTTAAAGCCTTCTACTTAAGCTTGAAATCAGTTGTAGCCGATGGATTCTGTAAGTGTTGAATTAATTTCGATATTTAATTATCCTCGACTAAGTGTATGTTTGGGATACCTATGAAAACTTGATTATTTCAATAATTGATTATTGTATAAAAGCTTTTGGTTATAATCGATTATAAGAAAAAAGTTTTATGTTTGGATATGTTAGCTGCAAAGCAATTTTAAGCTAATCTATTTCGTTTAGATGGTATAAAAAATAATCGCTTTTATGTATCAAATTACCAAAATATGTAATGAATGATTAAAAAATTATTTGATTGATTAAAAAATTATTTGATTGAGGATAAAATGATATTTACATCTTACTGTTGGGAATAATCCTAACAACTTTTACAAAAACAGCTTAAATTTGAGCTTTTGTAAAAAAATTTGTTGAATCCCAATTATTTAACTTCAACAACTTTTTGATAGTTTCCCAAACATGTGCTATTGGTTTGCCAACAGCTTTTTAAGCAAGCAACATATGTTGAGGACGAAAATAATCTGTCCCAAACATGCTCTAACAACTATTCAGCTGTAGAAATTTCTCCCCAAGAGAATTTACTTAGATCACGATCACCAATTAACTCTTTGTATCCAGATGTTTGTTGTGCTAAGTCATTAGCAATCTCATTTTTCTCTCTAGGAACGTACATAATAACTATATCAGTAAACTGCTGTAATAACGCGTTAAACATTTCATGGTATTTAGCCAAGTTAGGATTATGACATTTGTACTATCTGATTAGTTTCCTGATAACTAATTGAAAATCACCTATAATATGAACAAGTTTAACCTTCATTGAGAGTAGTAACTTTAATCTAGCTAATATTGTCTCATACTTGGCTTAGTTATTGGAGCAATCTGAATCTATCTGGAACATAAACTTCCCTGTTGGACTAGTAATAACCATGCCTGCTCCAACACCCTTTTGAGTTCTAGAACTATCACACTCCAAGGTCCATGGTTCAACTGAACATGGTGTGCTCCTTTGGCATATGGATCATGTACTTTGACACATAGATGTTGTGCTAAAAATTTAGCAAAAGCTTATCCTTTGGCAACTCTCAACCGAACATACTTTAAAGTAAAAACACTGAATTTGATAGCCTATTTCATTTATCTATCTCTCAATATAGGTCTATTCAATAAATACTTAACAATATCTATTTTGCATAAAACTAGAACTTCCCTTGGTAAAAGATAATATTCCAATTTAGTACATGCATGGAATAAAGTAAAGTTTTTCTACAGGGGTGTATCTTGTTTCTAGATCATTAAGCAATCGACTAAGATAATATACAAATCTTTCAGTTCCATCTTCGGCATCATGGGTTAAAAGGCGACTGATAGACTCCTCAACTGCTGCAATGTAAAGCTTTAAAGGCCTACCTGAAGAAAGGGGAACCAACCTTGGTGGATTAGCCAAACAATGCTTAATTTGCTCAAATGCCGCCTGCTGCTCCTTATGCCATACAAACTCCTCAACTCCTTTTAGTCAAAGTAAAGGAAAAAATGCTTTCATCTTGCTTGTTGGGTTAGTTATGAAGCATCGTATAAAGTTTATCTTACCAATCAAACTTTACAACTCCTATTTGTTCCTTGGAGGTTTAACTTCTAGTACAACTTTAGCCTTGTTTCGGTTAACTTCGATACCTTGCTTATGAACCAAGAATGTTAACAAATTACTAGATGAAACCCGAAAAGTGCACTTTGTTGGGTTCATCTTCAGGTTATATGCTCCAAATCAGCTAGATTTTGATCGAAGTTAACCAACTTCACAACCACACCACCTATATAAATTTTCATGTTCTTTTCTTTGAGATCATGAAAAATAGCATTCATTAGTAGCTGGTACGTCGCTCCTACATTTTTCAAGTCGAATGGCATTACCAACCACTCATAGATCCCAAGAGCCCCCGGGCAACAAAAAGATGTTTTATGTATGTCTTCCTCGGCTAAGAAGATCTTGTTAAAACCAAAGTATCCATCCAGGAAGGTCAAAATTTTGTTGTTGGTTGCTGCATCAACTAGTATATCGACTATTGGTATTACATACTTATCTTTAGGTGTGGCTAAATTTAAATTACAAAAGTCAATATATATCCTAACTTGTCTATTTTTCTTTTTGGCTAGGACAATGTTGGACAACCTATCAATATACTTAGCTCTACAAATAAATCCAGGCTTCAAAAGGCATTTGATTTCTTCCTTAGTTTTTAGCATCAGCTATAGGTTAAACCTCTTTGCAAGCTATTTGTTTGGTTTAAACCATTCTTTGATCGACAGTCGATGCTCAACTAATTGCCTTGACAAGCCAAGCATTTCATGATATTCCTAAGCGAAGCAATTTTTGAATTGCCTAACGATCTCAATCAGCTGATCTTTATACTCTAGTAATTCCCGGCTCCTAATCAGCTCCCAAGTTCACCTTAATTAACAGATTTTTGTGCCTCAAAACTAGAAGTGTCCCGCTTTATTAGAGATTCTAGCTCACCAAAATCCTTGCAATCTTTGATTTGACACTCTTTATCCACTTTCCCACATATGAATCATGTTTGGCTATTTCCAACCTTGATTTGGTAGTAAGGAAGGCTAGTCATTGTAGGATATCTTGAAGCATCTTATTTTGCTAATCCATAAATAACTTCTTTAGGAGGCCATGAGTCGGCCTGAGCTTTAATAAAAAAAGCCTTGTGATGTGAGATCACATGATTGCAGAAATCCTAATTCAAAGTCTTCTAGGATTTCAATTATTCCAACCTAAGGAGAATAAAACATTGCTTCTGCTATTTTGACCTCAGTTGTGAATGAGTTTACATCATTCTGGACAACTTCAACCTTGTCCCTTTCTTAGAACATCAATGCCTGATGCGATGTTGAGGGTACACATTAGTTAATATGTGTACAATCTCTTCCTAGAAGAACTAAACAAGTAGGCTTAGCATTGACTACAAAAAATGTTGTATTTGTGATCTTTTATCCCTCTATAATATTAGATACGAGAGCCCCACTACAACAATTGCTTTTCTTGTGAAGTTGGTCATCTTTATATTCGTGGTTAGCAAATAAGCCTGGATTTTACCCAATTTCTTCATGTTGCTAAGCGACATTACGTTTAATACTGCACCACCATCGACAAACACCCAATTGATAGCCCTTCCATTAATGTGAGCCTCAATGTACAAAGGTTTTAGATGCTTAGTCATCTCTTTGGTTGGTCTTTCAAATGTCATTATGGTAGGCCTGTCACAGGGCTTTAACTCAACTAGCATTGCCTATTCAGTTTTTTCAACAAAAACGTCTCCTTCTAAACTCTCTAGTTGTTCAGTATCAACTATGAACTCTATTAGGAGGATGTCGATGACTAAAATAAGGGCACCCTCAGTGTTACTACAATAGTCCAACATGTTTTCATCTAGGAGTTCATCTTCATCATTATTTTCTGCTTCTTTGACTTCGTCTATTGCTTCCTTTGCCTCATTTTCCTTGATTTCAAGCAAGTGATCCATGCTCTTTGCTTGTTCATCTTTTGTTGTTTTCCAAGGGGCTTTGACTTATTCTCTAACCACTTGTTGGCTTCAGCTAGCATTTTTAATATCTGTTTTATCTTTTGTGTAGATCTTTGATGTTGTCTTCTTCTCTTCTATGTCTGGGTTAATGGCTTACTAGCCTTTTGTTGCTCTTTCTTTGGTACATATTTGTTCAAGAGCCATTGTCCTTTTTTGACTTTAGCTTTAGGCTTGAAGGTTCTTTGAGGCATCAATTGTTCATCATTTCTAACCTATAAAGCACATATACGGATATAGGACACAACACGGATACGGATATGTGAACACATCAAATTCAAAAAATTGCAGGACATAAATACGACATATATATATATATAACTGTAAAATTTAAGAAAAAAATTCATAATTCGTTAATATCATTTCTATAGACTTGAAGATTTATAATATCTTAGTATATGTCATATGTGTCAATATTTGCTAGTAAGTCCCTTCTAAAAAATATGGAGCATAAATTCTATTCATATATTCTAAAAAATCTCCTAAACCAACTTCTCCTAATAGAACTATCCATGTACAAGTACATGCACATCTAAAAAAAATAAACTAGAGAGGATATTGGTGTGAGGCAAACTACGGTGACGACGAAGTGAACAACTTGGTATGAGCAGATGTAGAAGGAACAAATGAAAATAGTGGTGCATGAAAAGATAAATCTTAAAAGTCTAATAGTAACATGTGAAAAGAAAAAAAACTTAAAATATTGGTATGTGAAAATAATGGCTTGGGACATCAGTCATGTGATTGAGCTTGAGTGGGTTACGGGATTACTAATTAAACGTTAGTCATGAAAACTATTTTTTTTTAAAAAATGTTAATGGGTCATGTCCAAGCCGTGTCCTAAACGTGTCCAAGCATGTTCAAGACGTGTCCAAGCATGTCCGAAATGTGTCCAAGCATGTCCGAGATGTGTCCAAACTGAAAAAAATAATCTTTTTAATTGGACATATTCTGACACACAAGACACGTGTGTCATACGAGTGTCCCCATGTGTTCGACACGGACACGTGTCTGACATGCGAACACGCCTAAAAAATGGTGTGTCCGTTGTAATGCACAAGGTAGAGATTCCCTTCTCAATATTGAACTCTATTGAACTTTACTATAGTCCTCTTATCTCTCAGGATCAGTTGTTCATTAATTACTGGAAGCTTCAAGCACTCAACAATCTTTCCTCTACTTTGCGGATCCTCTCATGGCAAATGCAACCTATCGAATATAATAGGCTTTTACATAACAAACTTCAGTTGTCTAGACTTTATGCTTAGGTGCCCCCAAGCTTTAGGTCTGTCACTGGTCTTAATCCTTTAACTCTCCACTAATTCTGCATCATCGACTGTTTTCCTTTTTGTGATTGTACAGAAAGTAAGCCTGATGAGGACACCACATTAATTGAAACGGATGGGAAGGGATTAGTACTGACAATCATTTCAGCCACTCTTTTATTAGCAAGCTTAAACCTCCATTCTTACAACACCTTTTGAATAACATTCCTAAAAATCACACAATTCACAATAGCATGACTATATGAATAGTGCCATTGATAATATTTCTTACTTTTGAGAAGGAATCTTGATATGCTTATCCTTCAATAGATAATAAAAAATTTACTCTACCTTAGATATATCAAATATATATTCTTCCTTGTTCTTCTCCTTTTGGACTTCCTTGTTCTTTGAAGGTTTTAGTGCAGGCTAGATGTACGACTTTCCTCTCAAGATTTTAGCAACTGAGACATCAGTTGATGCAGATCCTTACTTGTTGGCTAGTGTTGTATTTTCTGTCTCAACATAGTCCACAATAGGAAGTAAGTGAGAGCTTTTCCCTCTATATTAGCTCTCCTTTGCTCCTTCTCAATAATGAACTATTCAATCTAGATAGCTTTGGAACTTAGTTGAGCTAAATTAGCACATTCTTGCACTACAAGCTTCTCTATGAGCTGAGGATGCATGCTTCTAATCTCAATGGTGGCATACTCGATTTCAAGAAACTGTACATGACATTTGCTCTTCATCTTTTTGAACATCTCTATCATAGTTGTATAACTTGGACTGAGGGTTGACCCAGTCAAAAAGGCTAAGTCATTAGGTCAGTGGTCCGACCATAAGTCAAGCGATCAAATCAGAAAACCTAGATATAGGAAAAGAAAATTTTACAAAGAATACAATATGAAAAAGTATCTCATATAAATACTATATTAAAAAGTTATATAATAAAACATACTATATGAAAAAAAATATTTCATATGATAAAATATTAAGTGATGTAACCAAACCAATAGTGATAATATTCAAGCATCATGTTCAAAAATTAAATTGATTGGATAATAACATAAATTTAAAAACTAAGAACATAACTTAATAAAAACACATGGTCCAATGGCATAATGCACTTGAACACAAGGGTCTTTCATGTAGCAAGTTCAAATTCTACAAGTGGATATTTTAAAATTTTATATATCTATAAACTCGGTTCGCATAGGTCAACAAGTCACCCAGGCTTGACTAGTTCATTACGAAAATCTATAATGAACAAGAACTGGACTGACCCAGAGGTCGGGTCATGAGTTTCCCAGCTCGACTGGTCGAGCTGGTCTAAGTCAAATGACTATGCTCTTTATGAACTCAACTATTGACTCATCAACTTACTACTTGAGGTTTATTAGATAAGCTATAGTAACCTCTAGTTAAGGATGATAAGACCTGTAATGAAAATCCATTTCCACATTCGCCTAATTTTGGACATAATTAAGAAGCAAAGAAGAATACCGCATGAAAGCAGTTTTAACCAATGATAAAGGAAATAGTTGGAGTTTACGATACTCATTATGACTCGCTTCACCACATTAGGCAGTGAATCGGCTGAAGTGAAATTTGAGGTCTTAAACCCTCTCGGCAATAGTATCATCTGATTGAGGCTTCCGATACATAGATCTGTCCAAAGGTCTCAACTCCATACAAAAATGTCTTTGAATGGTTTCAATAATCATATTATGATCAATCAAATGCTAGGCTATTGGTTAGTTTGGGTTCAACATTGGTGTCGGTATATGCCCTAATTGCCTTGGTGGTATGGGAGGCATCCTGGCTACTGGACGCTGGGTCAGTTGCTATTAGAATTGGTTATACCCTGGCTGGTTCATGATTGGAGGTGGAATTGGGTTCCATAGTTGTTATGTGTCATAGACAGGAACTGTGTAATAAGGATTTGACTGCTCTACATCGGGTGATAGACGGGTTAAGTGTTCTAAAGAAGTGGAATCATGTGCCCTAGTTTCTCTGTTATAAGTAGCTAGAAAGGTAACACCTAGTGATAATATTTCTTGTGGAATGAAAGATGCATTAGATCCAGACTAAACATATGGTAATCTAATAGTACCTAACACATTGGGTGGTATCCTAGCCAAATTGACATGGCCATAGCTGGGGGTAGACGTATTAGGCTAATATTGAACTATCGGTTATGCATTCGACTGGGTAGGAATTTGTGAATGCACAAAAGGTTGTTCTATTGGTTGCAATATTATCTAAGGATTTGATTGTCCCATCATCTGTTGCTCACCCATCGGTTAACTTATTGGTTGTAGCATCGGCTAAAATGAAACTTGTTGAGCAAATGGCTAGGCCATTGATTGCGCCACTGGTGTCATGGTAGGTTGCTGAACAAACGGATGCACAACCGGTGATTGAATCACTGAATCCATCGATGGTTGCCCTTTAGCATATCCAACAGGTAGAGCTTGATAAACTAGAATTGTTTGTTGAGGAGGAGAGTGACTGCTAAAAGATGAAGTTCTATTTTCCTTGGCTTGCAGACTAACTCTTTGTTCCTATTCACGAACATTGTGTACTTTTGATGCACCATTGACTTGAGGATATCTGTGAGCTGCCAAGACATTTGGTACATCAAGTCGCTCAGCCTCATGCCTATCTGCTGCCTAATGAATGAAGTGGTCATAATTGTGGGCTTTTCTTGGTCATATATTTCTTCAGTCACTAGGCTAGCTTGGACAACAATTGTAGTGGTAGTTGGTAAGGAAGATGGCATTCTGAAAGGTTGAGAAGTCGTACTCTAAGGAGTAGATGTCTCAGAAGACTTTTGGCTACCATTCTTCTTAAGTGTAGATTGAGGTGGATCCATTTCACCTATACTCTTACTAGACTGTAAGTGCATATGCCAGCTATATTCATACCTTGCAATGGAAACTTTTTTGCACTATTTTTTGTTGTCCCACTGAAAGTACCAAAATTATGTTTGTAAAATAATTTTACCTGATTAATTAGCTAAATGGCTTCGACTAACCTACAAACTTTGATTCCCAATATACCAAGTGATTATCATCGAGAAAAGGATTCTGTTCATCGATTATGCATTCCTAAGATAACAACATAAACTCCTAATTGGTAAATAGCCAAAATGACTCCTACTAATTCAGCTAACAACTACATATTCATATAAGAACTTTAAAGGAATAAAATGGCAAGTGAAGTAAAGTGAGAAAAAAAATCTAGAAAGTAAAGAACTATAAGCCAAAAAGCGGAAGCAATAGTTGACAAAGTTTAGAGGGAAGATTAGTATATTGATGTGTTGGTTTGATAATTGTGTCATATATAAAATTTTAATTTCTCAACACTATTTATAGACCAAAATTATAACGTTAGTGGCTCTATACATTATCTGCCATGATTTACTAATACACCCCATGTTTGCGCTAATGGCTAGCAACATATAAGCCAACCAACCTCCCATCGACTAACTATTACTGTTGATTTTGTCTATATACAATGCATTAGCTAGTTATGGACTAACCCACTATCCTAAAACTATGGGAAACGGGTGCTCCTAGTATCCCTATTGAGAAGATCTTCATGTAACTACCTTAAACAACCTCCACTGTTCTAGAGAACTACTCCAAATAGTTGCTCATATCTTTAAGGGATCATAATTGACTTAGTCAGCAACTTTTCTTTGAGTCACTTCATGACCTCCAAACAAACTTCACATCTATTTTGGGCCCAACTTGTGTATTTAACCTAATCCATGAACTCGACTTAATATTGTTTGACCTCTGTTAGCGGCTTGCTAAATCAATTTTGCCAATCCTGTTTGATGCTTTAGGTGATAGGTCAACATTTTGCATTGTTTGTTTTAGCCGATCCAACATTTTTGAGTGTTAACATACTCTATAATATGTTATTCTTTATTATTGAACTATAAGACTTTTTGTGTCTATATATTGAGTATATTGTATGAGTTTAGTTCTTAAACAAAAATTTCTAGTCCTATCTTGTGAATACAATCTTTGATCTTCATCTAATTGTTTAAAAAAGCCAATCATCTGGTCTGTAATATATAAATTGAAGCCTAAGTGCATATTTAGGATAATAATCCTCTTTTCCCTTCAATGGCAGGTGGTGAATGGGATAGAAGTAGTGAACTATTTTCATTTGGCATTGTTTTGCTTGAACTGGTAGCCAAAAGGATTTCAGACATTAAGAGGAGAGAAGATGCCAGCCGAAGCTTGGATAGTCTAGTACATATTTGGGCCAAGAATGAATACAAGCCAAATTGTTCTCTAGTCAATAAAAATCTGCAGGAAGATTGGCATTATTGTGCTAAAGATGGTGTTGCAATAACTCTACTGGCAATGCAGTGCATAGAATTTTTTCCAGCAATAAAGGATGTCTTGCAGAGTTTAGAAAATCTTTCAGTGTTACAATGTTTAGGTGATGCTAGACCAACAAAAAGGAAAAAAGAACTTTTTATCATCTTGATACAAATTCCTTCCCTACTCCATTTAATATTAGTATAACAAAGTATTGCTAAATGAAGTATATTAATATTGAAGCAGTGCGAGACCTCTTCAAATGTTTATGCAAACCTTTATTCCTTGAGAGAGATCAATCTAAGTCAAATGAACATAAGTACATGTCCTTGATGAAATATGTTATATGACTCAAAGCATGTATAGAACTAATATCATCCACCCTAAATACAATGACAAAAATAACAAGTTAATATCCAATTAAGTATTTTGTCAATGCTAAGCATACTTCTCATGTAAGGAAAACATCTAATCATTCAAAATCAATTTATTAACAAGTATCATATATTCCATAGCATATAAAATATCACAATAGTTTCGGGATATAGATACTTATTGAGTTAGATAGAGAGTGATCTCTTTATATATTGATCTTTTAATTTTGAACTTTCTTCCTTTGAATACTTCATTCTATTGCACTTGAAGAAAGTCTCATCATGTCCCTTTTCATCCAACTCTTCTCTTTATCCAAATATGCTTGTATGTAAAAATTTGCTGGTCTTTGAGTTTTTGTAAGTGACTCCAACTTCCATGTCTTAAGGCCCCTTGAGAATGTTGTAATTCTCCATGATGTTTTCATTACTCTTAAAAAACTTGGACCATTTCAAATTTTCCCAGACTCAAATAGCATAGTTATATTTTATTTCAATGCATGCTTGAGCTAATAGTCACCCTACAACACAATTCAAAGTACTTTCTTTGGTATCCACTAATTTTGGATCCATAGAGGTTAGTCATTAATTATATTCAATATATTCATTCGAGTTCAGCAACAATTTGACATTCAACAACAATTCAGCAAGGTCAGTTGTTATGCCAACTCATAAGCAAATAAGCATTCAAAATAGTAAAGCAAAACAACAAATAAGTTTACAAGGGCAAAATATATTTCATTTCATTGATCAATTTAGCCAAGTACATATATTCATAAAAAAAAATAGCTAATTAAATTTGGTTAAGCATTTGTAGTTTCAATCCAATTACAAAGAATTCGACATATACAACAAATTCTTAAGAAATGAAGGGGAAAACAGTAGAACCTTTCATATAGTCCATGTTTATTCAAAGAGGAGGTTCTTTATTCGAATAAACTCATGGAAAACAAACAGATTTGGCTTTCTGCTAAGCATTATTCAAATAGGATAAGCCCTTATTTGAATAACAACATTTAAAACCCAAATTTCAGGAGATACTAGAGGTATTTATTCGAATAGGAGATAAGCTATTTGAATAAAAGGCACCAGGAAACAAATTCCAACATCTACTGGAACTCACTATTCGAATAATAATAGCCTTATTCGAATACAAACATCAAAAACAACATCATCATATTAAAACCAATAAGTCCAAATATTAAAAACAATCAAGGATTAAGAGAGACATTCTAGCATACATGTTATGTAAGAATATAAAGATATGATCACAAATTTTTAATTCTTACATAGCCATTTTAAGTCAACCAAAGATCATGTTAGAAAGGAATAAAACAAGATAAAAATCATCTAACACAAACACTCATTTTAAGTCATGATTGATCAAAAACTCAAGCTCAAGGATATTATCATCAAACATTTTATTTTAAACAAGGAGTATACTTTATCTAACATATTAACATGTAGAAACATTTTCAAGATATAAAGTTAGAAAAGCATAACACAAGTCTTTACTTATCCAAAGATTGCAAGTCCAAGCTTCATGGAGACAAAGAAGATAATTTGGAGTTATTTCTGGTTATGTACTTGCAGTAGCCGCTTTGAAGATATCATAGTGAGTTATTGGCCTTCAAGTATACTTACAACACACTTCAATTTTTAACTTTTGGTGCAAAAATTTTATTGGGTCCTTGTGTGTTAGTTTTTGAATGTTAATTTATTATGCTCTCATAAAGATTAACTTTTCCATAATATTTAAATTGAGCACAATAAGTTAAATAACCAATTGTCATTAAGAACATAACTAATAGTATGCTTACTTTTATGATATATAGATAACTCAAAGCATAGCAAGCATACCTAGGCATTGTAGAATCTTATATACTAAGATATATAACAAATTAATGAGCTATGGTACAAAAAAAAATAAACATAATCATGTGCTAAACATAATATTCAAATTTTACTAAGTACACATGATTCTATCAATCACTTAAGGCCTACAAAGAATATACCTCAAATTCATTGACTTTACAAGTGGGTGTGCATAAGAGGTAAATACTTTTGATACCTTGGTATTGGTAGATAAGGAAATACTTTTTCTTACCCATTGCTTCTCTTTTGGAGTGTTGAACTTTACAAGCTCTACATTTTGTACTTGAGAAGCTTTGGTTGAAGCCATCTTCCTTCTTGGAACAAAACTTCTACCATTGGATTTTGGAAGCATTCTCCTTGATGACTTCTCTTTTTTTTGACCAATTAGTTCATCTTTTTGAGAAAATTTCTGCATAATTGAAATGCTAGGAGGACATTTTGGTACTCACTTCATCTTGAGTCCTTGAATGTTAGTACTAGGGCCTTTAAGATCTTTAAGAACCTATACCATATTATTTCTCATATAAAGATTTCTTCTATAGTTGCATAAGAGAGAAATATGTCCTAAATGACCATAAAAATTACAAACAATTGAATTTAATAATGGCTTGGTCCTTTGAAGATCATTTTTGGAAAACTTAAGTCTTTTGTTGTTTTTACATTCTAAATTATTTTTGCTATAAGTCTTGCTTGAATTTTCATATGGAATAACATTAATTTTATTCTCATTAATAAGCATAGAATGTAAGCAATTAGAATAATTAGCTTTGACAAATTTGAAAGTTAAGTCCCCAACTTGATTTTCTAAATCAATGCATTTTTCACAAGAAGTTGAGGTTTCACATTTCAAAGACATTTCCTCATCAAGAAAAACATATTCATTTTTCAAAGTCTCAATTTCATTTTCAATGGAGGAAATTTTTTCTAAACAAAATAAGTTTTTCTTTTCTAAAATCAACAAACCATGATACAATTTATCATATGCACATTGTAACTCATAATAGGAATGATTATAATCTAGTTTAGCATTATTTGCCTCAAAGTCCTTTTTATCCATATAAGAAGTAGTCTCAATTTCTAGCATACTTGGTTCTTTAAGGGAATTACTTTTTTCTTTATCAATTTTGTTTTGCTTTACCTCTTCTTCAAATTGAGTACCATCATCACCAAGAGGCATTTAACTCTTTTCAATAGTTTGAACATCTCTTTGAGGATGTTTTTCATGACAAGTTTCCTTCAATGACTTTTGCTCTTCTTACTTTCTATATACAACTTTATACACAAATCATTGTTAGCAATATAAAGAGTATCAAGGGTGTCCAAAATTTCTTTGGCACTAGAACAATTTTTAATTTTAGTATAAACATCATCATTCAAACTACTTATTAGCATTTGTATTGCTCTAATGTTTAAGGAAAAACATTTCTTGTCATAACTATTCCAACTTTCTTTTGATTTGCAAGTAAATCCATTAAGCACAACATCATATAAATCCAAATCAATAGATTGCATATAAAACTCTATTCTAACTTTCCAATAAACAAAATGCACACCATCAAAGAATGGTGGTTTATTAATTTCAAAACCTTCCATTTTGAAAAGCTTTCAATGGTTGTCAACAAACAAGGATCTTTAACTCTAAGCAGTTAAGCTTTCAATAGAGTACGAAACTCTGATATCACTTGCTAGCCATGACAACCATCACCCAAGAGAGGGGTGAATTGGGTGATTACAAATTTTTAAAACAACTTTGAGAAATTATGCATTTTGATATTTTCAATCAATACATGCAGCGGAATAAATTTAACATAGATACAACTATTGTAGATTACTTAAATACAACTTGGGTTATGGGATAAATCAAGCAAGTAAACTAGATACCAAATTCAATTCAAGCATATATATTAAAGCACAAATGCAAAGGAGATAAAGATGAGAGAAACAAACATAATATTTATCCTGGTTCAGCCACTAACCACTTGTGGCCTATGTCCAATCCTGAAGCAAACCATCTGAGATTTTCTACTAAACTTTCAAGCTTGAATAGGTACTTGAAACCTTTACAAGCCAGAGCACTCTTTACACCTTGGGATACCTCACCCTCGTGCTTGAACCTTGACAGTTAGGTATATCTCACCCTTACAATTTCTTTGAGAGATACCTCACCCTCTTTACAATGACTCAAAGTATAGAAGAAAAGAAACTCTCAAAAGAGTGCATAATACAACTTGAAGCTCTATGAAGCTCTTTAAGGATACCTCAAATTTTGGCGAAAAAGAGCACAGAAAATAATAAAATATGAATCACGAATCAAAGCATAAAAAAATAGTTTCAAATTGTTGGGTCTATGTAAAAGATATCCCAAAAATGTGTATTTATAGAGTTCTTAAAAAAAGAGTCCTTGGGTATCATTTATTTCAACATTAAAGGCTCTAAAAATTGTCGTTACGTGATTCTGGGTCGTGTTTATTTAAATAACACATTTGTTATTCGAATAAATCCTTTTATAGTAAAGAAAAATTTGATTCTGGAACTTGTTTAAAAAACACATTCTGGAACGTTTTCTGAGTGATTTATTCGAATAAATATGTGCTTATTTGAATAAGCCACTATGGTTTCCAAAATCTGACTTTAAATAGTTATAACTTCTTCATTTCTCATCCGTTTAAAGTAAATGATCACTCATTGAAAATATCTTGGAGTCTATTTTCAAAAGAAGTTTCAGAACAAAACTCAAAATATTTTGGAAGTTATAATCAAAATAGTAACCAAAGGTCTATTTTTCAAAACTTAAACTTGACTTTTTTTCATAGTTTTGAATAACCACCATGACTAACTTTTCAAAACATATTTGTTAGACATTTTAGCATGTGAAAAATCATTTGTAAAGATTTGAAAACATATTTGAGATATCTAGAAAACTTCTCACATAAAGACCCTAAGTCTTATAAACTATACCATTTAAGTTTCCTTTAGACTTGGTCTTTGACATAACTTTATTGTTATCAAAACCTTTATGAAATAAGAATTCACATTCTCCTTGAGTTGAGCATAATTGACACCTTTTGCTTTCATGTTGTAATACTCATTTTTGGTACTCGGACTATCCTTCAAAATATTGCTTACTTAAAACATAGTTAGTTCAAACTAATAATTTAATATCTTCATATGCATGATTCATATATGAAATATAACAAGATGAAGTACATGATCATGCATGATCCAATGTAATCTATTAAGTATATCTATGTAGCATAAGTACCATTCTTTTTTACATGTATTTGTCATCATCAAAACTTAATGTATTAAATCATTGAGGCAAACTTTTTTCCATAATCTCTCCCTTTTTTTATGATGACAAATCACCAAAGAAAAATATGTTGAACAATATAAGCATATCAAACAATAAGTACAAGAATATATTTTTCTTTCCAATTCTCACTCCCCCTATTTGACATCATCAAAAAGGCTTAGGAAGGAAATATAATATTTTCTCTCCCCTTATAGATAAAACTCATGTTACCAAAAAGAGTAGGTTCATCAAAAAATAAACCTTTTTCAATTTATTCAAAACATAACTATCTCCCCCTACTTGATTCTACATATGATTCAAGAATAGAGAGATGAAGCAAGCATGCTTTCAAAATATAAAAGATTATTCATGCAATGCTTATCATATTTTGGTACATCAATATTTAGCATATGATAGCAATAAAACACTTTAAGTAATCAAATAAGGATGTAAGTCAAGAGATATAAACAAACTTAAGAGCTAGGCTCCCCCTCATTGAAGCACAAGATGGATACAGTGAAAAAAAGTATGTCAAGACCATGTAAGCACATTATCATAAAGTAAAGCAAGACAAAAAATTACTGATTCAACCTATCAATCAAAAATCATTTTAAAACTTCTCCCTATTTCAAAAAGAATTTTACAAGAGTACATTACATTGTCAAAAATATTTTAGAAGGGTAGAGATGTTTTATATTAAAACTATATATTCCTTGAGAGAGATCAATCCAAGTCAAAAGAACATAAGTACATATCCTTGATGAAATATGTTATAGGGGTCAAAGCATGTATAGAACTAATATCATCCACCCTAAATGCATTGACAAAAATAGAAAGTTAATATTTAATTAGGCATTTTGTCAATGCTAAGCATACTTCTCATGTAAGGAAAATATCTAATCATTCAAGATTAATTTATTAACAAGTATCATACATTTCATAGCATATAAAATATCACACGCTTAGGGATAGAGATACTTATTGAGTTAGATTGAGAATGATGCTCTTTATTTATCGGTCTTTTAATTTTGAATTTTCTTCCTTTAAATACTCCATTCCTTTGCACTTGAAGAAAGTCTCCCCATATTCCTCTTCATCTAACTCTTCTCTTTATCTAAATATGCTTGTATGTAAAAATTTGATGGTCTTTAAGTTTTTGTAGGTGATTTCAATTTCTATACTTTAAGGCTCCTTGAGAATATTGTAGTTCTCCATGATGTTTTCATTACTCTTGGAGAACTTAGACCATTTCAAATTTTTTTAACCTCAAGTAGCATAGTTGTATTTCACTTCAATGCATGCTTGAGTTAATAGTCATCCTACAACATAATTCAAAATACTTCCTTTGATATCCACTAATTTTGGATCTATAAATATTAGTCATTAATTATATTCAATATATTTATTCGAGTTTAGCAACAATTTGATGTTCAACAACAAAATCATTATGTCAAACTCATAAACAAATAAGCATTCAAAATAGTAAAGCAAAATAACAAACAAGTTTATAAAGACAAAAGATATTTCATTTCATTGATCAATTTAGTCAAGTACATATATTTATCAAAAGAATAGCCAATTACATTTGATTAACCATTTGCAATTTCAATCCAATTACAAAGAATTCAGCATTTGGTTAGCCATGATGGGGTTGAGCAGCAGCACGTCACGGCGGCTGAGGAAGGGTAGAAGGTGGAGGCGGCGGTTCCTCTTGCTTAGGGAATCCCGCAAACTCAGGAAGTTTCCTTAATTCTACCAGTTACGGAATGTGAGCCGCTACTTGGTGATTGGCTCATTGTGCAAAGGAGGGGCCTTAACAAGCCAAATCACAATCATCAGAGTGCTAAAATTAAGGGTGATTTGAATAGTTGTATTAAGGATAATAATAAATTTGAGTTATAGGCTAATGATGAGCCAGTTATGGTCGCTAACGCTGACGCTTAAAATTAGCACATGCCCACTCAAAAAGTTGAGTCTCCATCTCATATTTACAAGGGTACAACTTAAAAAATGGCAGCGTAGGGATGTACAGACCCAGGTTGGAAAACAGGGAGGCCCATCCAATGATTAAAGCCCAACTTTAGTGGGTCTCGCGAAAGGGGCTCAACGGACTCATCAGACTTCAGATGTTGCTTAGTTGATCCTAAACAGTAGTGGTGTGCATAAAGGGCAGCAGAAAAACACAACTACGTCTCCTATGGTTCTCCATATTTCTAACAACATGGAAAAACAACAAGATTTCAAGTCTGCTATGAATATACAAGTTGTTAGCTCATGCCACTTTAAATTTGAGGAACCAGAAGAACCACCTGATCTAGGTGACAAGGAGCAAGTTTCTCAATATGATAATGTTGTGGGCCATGACGAAGACTCCATGGAGGAGGAGGTTGTACCTGATATTCAACAACAACTTGCTCTTATGGAACCACCCTCCAACTCAAGTGCAAATATTGTGGGGAACGTGCATGGCAGTAGCATGCAAATAGACGCTAGCCAGAGGCTGTGAGCTAGCGTCTTCCGCCTTCTGTAAATCTTTTAAATGATGGAGTTCATGCGGATTTCAATATTATCTCTTGGAATATGTGTGGTGTCGCTAGTCATATAGGGAAGAGGTATGCTAGAGAGTTAGTTAAAAGTTTCAAGCCTTCTATTTTCATGGTTATTATGGAAACCCATATTCCTTTTCAGCATGTCCAGAAATTTTGGGACAGTATGGTGTTGGGCAAAAGCAAGGGAGATTATGGAAACCCATATCATAAAATTTGGGACAGTATGGTGTTGGGCATAGGGAAAGTTAAAAAACATTATGGAAACCCATATCAGAAATTTTGGGACAGTATGGTGTTGGACTATTGGACTATAGGGACAGCTCAAAATTTTAAGGTAATGAGTTTATGAGTCTTTTCACCTATATACTTTTCACTTAACTCATTCTTTACTAACGTGAAAGTTAAACACTCGTACTTAAATTTCTAACATACGGAATATTCAGCCTGCAATGGTAGAAGCCTAAGGTCATGCAGGGGCTATTTGGGTATGGATTATTCATAAAAAAAATTCTTACTTAAATCATAGACATTCTTAGATACACTAGGTTAATTATGAAAGTTTTTTATAAATAATTGTATTACAAATTTTTTATAAAAATTAATAAAAATATTAAATTTGCAATTAGTAGAACACTCAATTCATACATGGTTTTGATAAAAATTTCTCAATTTAGTAGTTGCAGTGGTAGAAGCCCAAGGTCATGCAGGGGCTATTTGGGTTCTTTGCAAAGGAGCTGATTTTAGGTTCTTTTGACCAATAAGTTACTTTTGAGGTCTCTAAAATGCGAAAAGGTGGGCTTGCAGTGCCATTTACGCTAGTCCTACGCCTTCAACTCATACATCTTTTTGGACTCATCTCATTGATATGAGAAGAACAATTAATGTTCCTTGGGCTCTCCTATGGGACAATTAGATTCTTCATCCTTCGGAGATGAGAGGTGGTAACTCTATTTCGTCTGATTTTGCTAGAGTTTTGGATACTTGTAATCTGCTTGATATGGGTTCTACTAGAGGTTGTTTCGCATGGACTCGCAGGGTTCAGGGAGGTCGCACTGTTTCCCAGCGTTTGGACATAGTTTTGGTTTACCTATATTGGAGAAACTCCTTTCCTGAAGCCTATGTTGAAACTTTATGCAGATTTCACTCAAACCATTCGCCTATTTTGTTGTGTTGTGGTTATCTTCCCGGTCCTAAAAGTGAGAGGCCTTTCCGTTTCCAAGTAGCTTGGACAACTCATGATGCTTTTCCTTTGGTTGTTCAAGGTGCTTGGAATGGAGGAAGTGCCCATGTTATGGATCGCCTTCAGGATGTCTAGGACAGTT
Source organism: Ormosia semicastrata (assembly GCA_029884595.1). Taxonomy (NCBI): domain Eukaryota; kingdom Viridiplantae; phylum Streptophyta; class Magnoliopsida; order Fabales; family Fabaceae; genus Ormosia; species Ormosia semicastrata. The sequence goes on along the minus strand of JAQQTO010000022.1, from coordinate 3,442,338 downwards.
ATTTGTTATTTAATCAATCTGTTTTTGGTAATATCTTTAGAAGGAAGCGGCATGTTGAAGCTAGGCTCAGAGGTATTCAGAGATGTCTTGAGGAGTACGATTCTTTGTATCTCATGGACCTTGAGAAGACCCTTCAGAAGGAGTTTAATGATATTCTGGCTTAAGGAAGAGATGTTGTGGTTCCAAAAATCTAGGGGAAATTGGGTGTAGGAACACCAAATTTTTCCACACACAAACTATTGTTAGCCGTAAAAGGAACAAGATTCATGGTCTTTCGAAGATGATGGCATGTGGTATTCTAATGACAAGACTCTTAAACAGATTACTCTTGCTTTCTACAAAAAATTGTTTTGTTCAGATATTCTTGTGAATCTCAATGCTTTTAACTTGTAAAGAATGCCTTCTCTAAGCCTAGACGGGTGTCAGGCGCTCACTACTCCGATTTCTAAGGAGGAGGTCAAACTGGCAGTTATGTCTATGAAGTCGCTCAAGGCCTTGGGAACTGATGGTTTCCAACCTTTCTTTTACAAAAATTATTGGGAAACTGTTGGGGAGGAGCTCTAGTGCTTGGTGAAGGATGCTTTCTCTAATGGTAAGTTTGATCCTAGGCTGGCTGAAGTACTTGTTATCGTAATTCCTAAAGTGGATAACCCATCTACTCTTAAGGAATTTATACCAATAAGTCTCTCCAGTGTGGCTTACAAAATTGTGACCAAATTCTTAGGAGAAATTCTTGTATAGACTTTGCCTACCACATCATCTCTTAAGCATGTCATTTAAATATTGACATGTGTATAAATAATGGCCCACATGTCTTTCTCATTAATTTCTCCTCTCTCTCTCTCTCTTTCTCTTTCTCTTTCTTTGAAGTTACTTTTCTCAAATTGGAGTCCACTTCATAAAAAATGAATCATGTTTTCCTTTTCATTCTCTTTCTCTTTCTACCTTCCAAAACACTCTAAGACAGCAAAAGTAAGTGAAAAGCAAGGAACCCTTGTCTTCATATTTTTCACATTTCCACCACAACCACTGTTGCCTCCTGCTTCCCACTTAATCCAATCGAAAACTGCGAAAAAAGTCACCCAAAAAGTGATAGAAAAAATTTAATACACATTACCACCATAACCACTGTCTGCTTCTTTAGCGGCTTTTGAGCGACGTCGACCTGGGGCTTCCAATACGGTGTGTTTTCTTTTCTTCTTGTTCTGTTTTCCTCTGCATTGAATCAATAAGCTGCAAAGTTTTTTTTTTAATCTTTTAAATCTAATTTTAAGTTAATGTAGATAACAGTTAATGAAAATTCAAAATTTGAGTTTGAGGGAAAAGTTATGATTTTTAAAGTAGTTGATTTATTACTTGAACTAGGATGCATTTGGTTTGATGTGTGTCTGTGTTAGTTTCCTTAAAAATGTTGCGAAAGGAGTGAAGAAAATTGAGTTTAGCATTGTTGGTTTATTTTCCTTGTTAAGTGTTGAATTTGATGAGGAACTGTGTGAAGAGTGTATTTAGCTCGGTTACTTAGTTCTTGTTTGGATTAGGATTTTTCAATACATGGGCAGCAAATAACTAGTTTAGTCTAGTTAAAACTTGCCCAATATGATTGCTTTTTAATTTCCTGTGAATTTTTGTTTGAAAATTTTAGACTGTTATTTTAGTATTATGAAAAAGTCCTAAATTAATAGATTTGTGCGAGTAATGCTTCTGATAGTGAGATGCTTTCTTACCATAGTTACCAGAAATGCAGTACAGGTACGGTACATGATTCGTCACTTATTTTAATTATATTACAAGACTTTCTTTATGACGAATTTGGTACGCAGTACGCGATATAGCGAATCTGGTATGCTGTACGCGATACGGCGATGATTATAATTTCTTACAATCATTTCTCTTGTGATACTTTTGTCCTTGTTCTTGATGTGTTTCTTGGGGTTGCAGGAGATGGAAAACAATGAACATCAACCATTTGTAGTTAATGAATCCATTGACGTGAAAAATGAAGGCATGAAATCTATAGACGTGGGTTTAAATCTTGAGTTTGTTGGCCAAGATGATAGAAGGGTTGAAGACATTTACATAGGACAAGTAGTGAACAATAAGGAAGAAGCTCTCACCTTATATCAAGCACATGCTTATCGAATGGGTTTCAATGTAGGATAGTATGCCGGGACTAAAAATATCCTCATGAAGCATATCTATTGTTCAAAGGAGGGATATAAGAATAATGAGCCATATGTTGAAACATCTTACTCTAGGCTAGATTTGCAAACAGGATGTAAAGCAATGGTTCAATTCATGGTAGACATTGAAGACTTATGAAAAATCACACATTTGATTAAAGAGTACAATCATGAGTTAGTAAAGTCAGAACACAGACACTTAATGCCCTCAATGAAGAATATTTCAAAGGTCAAGGGTGACCTTATAAAGTCAATGGTTAATGCAGGTATAAGCACAAATTAAGTGTATCACTATTTGAATGAAGAGAAAGAATGTCCTCCACGTGCTAAAACAAAAGGAATGTCCAATGCTCACTTCAAAGTTCACTTTGAGAAGAGAAAGAAAACAACCTCCGGTTCAAAGAGATATCCAGGTACATGTTTGATTATATTTTGATGGTCTTATTTTATTTTGATGATATGTTATATAGCATTTTAATTTGTCTTAATATATTTTTCTACTATAGGGAAAAATAGTAATGTGGCCAACCCACCTAAGCAAAAACAAAAACAAGCGAAAAATAACACGGTTAATAAGCCCAAGATTAACTCATCTACCTAGTTATTGTCATATACATCATTATAAGTAAGATTGCCTATATTACTTCTTAATTCTAGAAAAAAAATTGAATGTTATGTTTGTAACTTGTTTTATTGATTTTTTGGGACTTTCTACAAGTTTTGTATATCCAGCCACTAGCATGTTTCACCCACAAATGTATTATACCAATTTAAGTATTAATGCTATAAACATCCCTTTCACTAGCATGTTGCAAGGAGTGAACTCTATTAATAATCATTTTACTCAGGTTTGTTTGTTTTTTTTTGTTTACTCATGTTCTGCTTCTTCTTGTTAATTTATTGCAACTTGTTATAACTTTTTTCTTGCTTGGCAATTAGGAGTCGTGCTCTACTATAAATCCAATCTGAAGATATGCAATGATCAATTTTATAAGTGTGTAGTTTACTAAATTATGAAAAGAGATTTTATTTTGATCAGTTATAGATTAACATGCTTGTATTTACATTGAATTTTGTTAGTAAGTATTACTGAGACTCTCTACTTTATTTGGGAATTTTGAATATGAACTTGTTGTAAACATTAACGTGAATGTCTCATTTCGTTGTAAATGTTACATCTTATATTTACTTATCATATATCATCATTGATAGAACATTTTTTTTTAATTTCTTATGTTTGTTTTATAATATTTGGGGTGTTCAAGGTGTATAAAAAATTATTTGTTCGGTAGGATTAAAATGGTTGAAATATTAAGTTTATCTTAAATTTATATATTTTTAACACTATTATTTAAACAATGTAGCATGCAACTGGTGAAAAAAAAATTATTTATTGTCAATTGTTTGCTACGAAATTGACATTTTTCAAAATGATTTGAGCCCATTCAAAGTTACTCTCAAAGTAGATAGTAGGTCCCTCCGTTGATTATGCATATTGAAAAAAAAAATACATATGATAGTGTAACAACAAGGGCTGTTTGTAATTTACCTTCTTATTACTTCATCCATATAGTATGATAGTCTTTTTTTAAGACACACAATACCAGTGTTTGAAACTATAACACTTTGTAAATCATTTTAGATTTTTATCATTAGCTCATTCTTAATTACTTAACATAGACTTACATAATCAATTATAATATAAAATTATTATTGTAACAAATTTTTGTATTATGCTCATATGCTATTTTTATTTCTCAAGTAATTAGCTTAGTTAGAATTTTTATTCCACATATTATATATTTATTTACCACTAAATCAACTGTTTAGGTTATTATTATAACAATTTTGATTATATATTATTAATGTGTTAAATAACGTTTGTAATATGTAACTCCCAAAAAAAATAACCATTTGTAATAATTAATGTAAACATATTTATGACAAAAAAAAAACTATAAAGGATTTTTGACTTTATTTATTTATTTATAATTATCAATTAAGTATATTGTAGGATTATTTATATAATTATATGGCTGAAAAGGCAAACGTGATTTATTTTTTATAAAATAGACCTCAATCTGAGAAAAATAGGAAAAATTAATAAGAGAGACATGTGCGTCATTATTTATATATATGTCAATATTTAAATGACATACTTAAGAGATGATGTGATAAATAAAATTTATACAAGAATTTTTCCTTAATGGATAGGCTTAGGCCTTTTCTTAATGAACTTGTTGGAACTTTTCAAAGTAGCTTTATACGTAGGAGAGCGACTATCAACAATGCAATTGTTGCTCAATAGGCTATCCATTACATGTATTAAACTAAATGCAAAAAGGAGTTCTTGCTTTAAGATTAACTTGGAAAAGACTTATGACTGTGTTAATTGGGATTTCCCTCAGCAAACCTTCATTAATTTTGGTTTTCCTGAGCATACTCTGCGACTTATTATGTGGTGTGTAAGATCCTCTAATTTATCTATTCTTTGGAATGGGCCCAAGTTGGAGGGGTTTTCTCTCAATAGCGGTTTGCGTCAGGGTGACCCCATGTCACCTTACCTCTTTGTTTTATGAATGGAGAAGCTGGCCCTTCTGATCCAAGAAAAGGTTGAAGACAAGACTTGGAACCCCATTCACATCGCTAGGGGAGGTCCATGCATTTCACATATTTTCTTTGCAGATGATGTCCTTTTCTGTAAAGCGACAACGGTAGGTGCAACTTGTGTCTTCTGTTTTGAATGATTTTTGTATGGCTTTAGGTCTCAAAGTGAATCTCTAGAAATCGCGTCTATGATGGTATCAATAAGAAGAAGGGAAATGTTTACTGGCATCACTTCCATTCGTCTTGCTAGTGACTTAGGCAGATATCTGGGTTTTTCTCTCTTGAAAGGTAGGGTTAAGAAGGCAAACTTTAATCCTGTTATAGAGAAAATCCAGCGCAAGCTTTCTTCATGGAAGGCTAAGCTTCTTAACAGGGCAGGGAAAATTTGCCTAGCTTAAGTCGGTTGTTGCTTCTCTTCTTGTGCATCATATGCAGGTCTTTTGATTTCCTCTGGGGATTTGTAACAAGATTGATAGCATAACTCAAAATTTCATTTCGGGTGATGGTGATGGATCTAGAAGCTTGAACCTTGTCAATTGGTCAATAGTTACTAGTCTTAAAAGGTTTGGTGGTTTGGGCATTAGGGAGGCAAGAGATACTAATACTATGCCTTGCTTGGTAAATTGGTTTGGAAATTACTTAATGAGAAGGATAAATTCTGGGTTCAACCTCTTTCTCATAAGTATCTCCATGATTCCAATATTTTTCAGACTGCAAGCTCGGTGAATTCTTCATATGTTTGGAGAGGTATTCTTAAGGCTATTGATACTTTGAAACTGGGCTTCGCTTTACGTCTTAGAGGAAAGGACATCTCCCTTTGGTACTCTAATTCGTTGCATAGGGATATGCTGGCAACGCAGGTACCTTTTGTTCATGTTTCTGATTTGGATCTTAAGGTTAAAGATGTTTGGATTGATGGTAATTGGAATTTGGTGTCAGTCTTTACTACCATCCCATGTGACATCCAAAATGACATTCGTACTATTCCTGTCCCAACTCTCTACTGCTTTGAAGATACTTGGACTTGGAAACATTGCTGTTCAGGTGAATATTCAACTACAGTGGGTTAATTTTGGCTTAGGAGAAGGCAACATGCACAAAAGGATGACATTATTCTCTTTCTCACTACCTTGTGGTGGATTTGGTGGTGTAGAAATAATGCTTTATTTGGTGAAGATGTTTGGAGCTTGGTGCAGGTCTTTTGGGGCATCCAAAACTCATACAGGGATATTATTCATTTTCTCAAGCCCAGCGTCCTCCCTCATCGACAAACTTGGACTATTTGCTTGGTAAAACCTTCCCCTGGGACTTTTAAAATCAATGTGGATGGCAGTTGCTATGATACTTCTAAACGGGCTGGGTTTGGAGGTATTATACTTAATGAAGTTGGAGAATGGCTTACTAGTATTTTAGGATTCATTGGTAACTCAAGACATCTTACATGCTGAACCCTTAGCCATCAAATTGGGCCTGTTGCAGGCTTGGAATTTGGGAGCTACTCATGTTTGGTGTGAAATAGATTCACTTGAGGCACTTAGGCTAGCTATGTCCCCAAGTCCTCCTCCTTATCATGCTTATGTTGTTATCATTGGTGACAAAGAGGATGGTCAGCTACCATCACCCATACTCTTCGTGAGGCAAATGCTTGTGCAGACTGCATGGCTAAGTTGAGAGCGCAGGGTGAGGATGTGTTCACTGTTTGGGATACTCCTCCCCTTGGTTTATCTTCTTTGATGTTGGCAGACTCTTTAGGTGTTTCTTTCATCCGTTCTTAGCTTTTTTTTTTCTTCTCCCGTGTACCCAAAAAAAAAAAAAATCATTTGTTGACATTTTGTTTTATTTTAATGTTAGTTTTTTCCTTTTAAATTTTGACTTTTAATTGAAATATCCCAAGTCGACATTCTCAATGTCATCTTGGCTTTCTTTTTAAATTTTGGATTTAAAAAAAATTCTAAGTCGAATGTCATCTACTTTCTAGACTTTAAAAAATCTTAGCCATAAAAATAACAATTAAAAATCAGTGCAAGATTAATTTTTTCAAGCCACCCTCATTGTTGCTTTTGCTTGATATAAAACCAAAAAAAAAACCCATGTGGAAGAACAAAACATCGACTTTGTTGCAAGTTGCATTTAGGGCTCCTGAGAGATTATCTTTTTAAATTGAGCTCTTTTACCAAATTACTATTATTGTTGGTAAAATTATTTATTAAAATATCACTTTTTTAAATTATTTATTAAACTGCCACTTTTTTAAAATTATTTACTAAAATGTTATTTTTTTGAAACTATATATTAAACTATCACTATTTTATTCTACGTGATATTTTTTAATATTTTTTTACCACGTAAAATGTGCCAAACAGTTGGCGTAACCTTCATAGATGCGCCATCTTATTTGGCGCATCCTACGTCGAGATGCCATATGTGATGGCATATTTATATAGAATACGCCAATCTTGTTGGCGTAACTAAGGCAAATACGTCATTTTTTTGACACAATGCTCACACGGCCGTGTCTTGTTAAGAAAAACAAGCAGAAGTGTTTTCCAAGTTAGACATGACCGTGTATCTTAAAAAAATCAGACAGAAGCATTTTTTTAAGTTACACACGGCCGTGTGTAATTCCTCAATCACTCACAGGGTCCTGTGAGAGCCAAAATAATCTTCTTTTACTTCGAAAATGCAATGTCTTTGCATGCTTTTATTCCAAATGTGATAAATCTCATTTAATTTACAAAAATAAAGACAATGATAATGATCTATGTAAAATTCACTAATAAATATAAGCAAATCACCATAATTTATCTGGTTTAAAACTATAAAATATAGGCTTATAAACTATAATATAGGTTAACTATAACACCATACTCATACCCATTTGTTTGTCACAACAAAGAGTCATAAAAAGTCAAAAAAAGTTTTTTCTTTTTTTTTTTCTTTTTTTGTGTATGTTCCTGCATGTTTATTTGAGAAAAATATATAATTTTTTCAAACGTTTATTTGGTGAGTACTCTCCCAATCATGACCCTCCCAATTTTGAGGAGTGACATTTTTTTTATATTTTTAGTTAACGTAGAAGGGCATAAACCTGTTTGACATAATTCAACCAAAGTTCAATCATTCAGATTCGATGAAAATTTTGACAGAGTTTTTCCTAAATAGTGGACCTCCCTAAAAGTACATGAACCTGTTTAATTCAATCAGTTAAGATTATTAATAAAAACTAAGTGGCAAACATGTTTAATCTAACAATGGTACCAAAATCACAATAGAAAATCATAAATAGTAATTTAACCAAAACCACTAAATATAACATTTTCAAATACACTAATGACATATAATTACACGTCAATGAGATAGACCCGCATCAAAATGTGGTGGCCTGTGAGAGGGATCGGAATAAAGACCTGGCTGTGATGGGTATGGTGGGTAACCTGGTAGCAGGTAAGGATATAATAGGTAACCCTGTGGTGGGTAAGGATATGATGGGTAACCTGCTGGTGGGTAAGATACAGTGGGTAAGGGTATGGTGGGTGATATGTAGGTGATAGCTGAGTGGTTGGGTATGTAGCAGTTATAATTGGAGCAGTAGCAGTGGTAGGAGGCTGAGTCGTGTGCTGGCTTATAGAACCGGAGTCCTCGGGGTGTCGAAGTCGTGTCCGAGTGCTCGCTAACCCTGTCCTCCTTCTACGTCGTGTCCCCTGTTGACTGAACTCCTCGAATGGTCTTGAAATGTCACCTGCTGTTGGAGCTAGATGCAAATGTTCCATTGTAATGCGATCATGCTCCCACATATGAATGTGGGATCTATGCGGCCTGCCCGGTCCTTCTCGAGTGAACAGTTGAATATCGTCGGTAACGAACAAACTAACTCTACAATGTCCACTTAAGAAACATATATAAAATATGTCATTATAATGAATTTTTTTTTTCTATATATCCGTGACCAGACCAACCCGATTAACCCGATTATCTAACCCGAACCAACCAGCTTAATCGCATTCCCAATAAATTTTTTCCCTCTACCCGGAGGACCCGAACTCACATGATTGGTTTTGATTTTTTTCTTCCCTAAACCTGACCCGTGTGCACCCCTAACTAACGCATGTACTTAGAACACAAAGCGAGGGGTGCGAGCAATGGGATTCCCCTAGCAAGCTTCTCCCTTCAACTAACCCATGTGGCTATGTAAACAGCATGTGTAACTGGCTAATTCTCATCATGCCTACCTACTAGTGTAATTGAGTGCAAACTGTCAAGCTGGAGTGGTCTCCGTGGTATGGGCTGGTCAAGACCAAACTGGCGTATCACTCCGTCTGGTTGGTGCACTCAACAATGTGAAAACATATGAAAAGGACTACTACTAGTGCTATGTCCCTACCAGCCACACAAAAAGGTAGAAGTGATGCCACCTTCTCATCTGTGCATAGTTGCCATACAATCTTCAAAATGAGATGCACACAAAATTAAGAAGTCATATACATAAGTAATTAATTCAAACGAATGTAAAATAATACATACCTCATCATTCTTCAACTGATCAAAGAACCGGCGATAATATTCAAGTACGTCGGTCACAATATCACTCAAAACTTTATGTTTGTGCCACCTTTTTTTGAATGAAAGTATTATGAACATAAGTGAGAAATATTAGCAAAGTAAGTAATAGAGCAAAGTAACATAAAGAAATGATATGAAAAGAAACTTACTCCCATCCTAATGGACGTACACTACAAGAAATCAGGAAATTAGCGAAGGAAACATCCGTCGATTTTTTTTCATAGCTAAGTAGCGAGGGAATGCATTCCCTCGCTAATCTGTCACTAATTACAGAAATTTCCCTCGCTAATTCGTCATTAATCCCTCGCACATATTAAAACAAATTCCCTCGCAAATCAGCGAGGGAAATTCCTTCATTATTCTGTCACTATAGTTTGGAAATTTTGGATCCTAAAAATCCGTCGCTATTCCCTCGCAAATTTCCCTTGCTATTCCCTCGCAAATCCCAATCATAGTAAAGAAAAAAAATTTTGGACCTAATATCCGTCACTAATCCCTCACTAATTTTCCTTGCTATTCCCTCACAAATCTCTCACTAATTTCCCTCGCTATTCCCTCGAAAATCCCTCACTAATCCAAGTCACAGTAAGAAAAGAAAAAGAAAGAAAAAAAGCAAAATCCACCAGACCTACACTACACACCCACTCTAACCATGCACGTACACTATGCCACCATCATAGCACAATTTGGCATCTCAATAGAAAAAGTAAACTATCTCAATTTCTCAATCAAACATTCATCTCACACAAAATTAAAGTGTTGAACTCAAAAAACCAAAGACCAAAGTAATAAGCAATGAGTAAAGACAATAAAGGCAACAAGGTGACTTAACCACCAAAAGCTTAACAGAGACTTAATAAAGGCATGACAGAAACACTAGGCATATTAACAACTAAGACTTCATGAAAAGCAAAAAAAACAGGACAGCACCAGTGAAAAGGATACATAACTATATTAAGAAAATGAAGCACACATTCTTTACATTTTTCTCCATCATGTTTTTCATGAAAAGCTTGGTCTAAAAACTTATCTACTTCATCTAAATATTCTTTACTAACTCTATCACAGTCCATCCATCTCCTACTGTGAATCGACAGAAATAGCTCAAGCTTAATCCTACTAAGCATGGACACTTTAAAAGAAGAATCATATCCAAGTTTAAAATAATAATAGATCACTAAGTCATGTAATTGTGTCAATCTTCCATGTCTCTGCTTTTTAGGTTTAATCCATGACTATATTTTATATAATAAAAAAATAACTACATTGTACAATGAACAAACACAGATAATCCAACTTGGATTTACTGATAGTTAGATCTCAACAAGAGAAAAAGTACCAAATAGTAAATTACTAATATTTATAAGCTACCATGGAAACTTCTTTCTAGAAAAAATGTCTAGCAATTAGAACTTCAAGAGTGCATTGCCTCTGATTATGTCCTGCTTTTACTCTATCCCAAGTCTCTGAATTTGATGCCTGCAATTCCACTAATGAAATATTAACACCTGTAACAGCAACGCCATTCTTGTCCCTGACTTTGAGTTTCAAAGTCACTGGGTGAGAGTTCCAATCTATTTCAACAGTTCCAAAGTTTGGCTGGCCTAACAAAAGCCCACGTTTGAAACATCAAAATATGAAAACTCAGGTAAACACTCTTACTCAAAAATAAGGAGGAAAAGTTTACCAGATATACAAGATCTGTATCTGCAGTTTTGGCCCTTAACTCTCATTGTAGATGGGGTTAACCATGCCACAAATCTCACAAATAAACGCAAGAAAGGTGGGACAACCTCCTCAATTGATTGAGTAAGCCCACTTGAGGTTACATCATATAGTGGGTAGTCCAAAGCATAGTCATACCTTGTGATTTCCCCGAAGTGAACATCTCCACTTATAAAGAATACTCCACCCCTCCGCACAGGAAGGACTAATAAGATGTGAAATAAATACTTACAACATTTTGTAAATAATACTGATGTAGTTCCCTTAAACAATAAAGATGTACTACATAGAAAATAAGAGTAGAAAATGAATGCATTGAAATTTATTACTTTACTATCTGTTATTAATTTGAAAAGCCGATCTCTTTTCTTTCTAAAACGACCCCAAGATTCCATAGAGAACAATGGGCGAATGGTTGCTGAAAGATTTGATATAACCTGATATAAAGATTAATTAAACATTTAAATGTATGTGCAAAACAAACCAATACAATTAAACCAGAGACGGAACTATGTATAAGAGAGTTTGCCCCCACAAGCTTTCAAGAGTCTACGGTAATAAAACATTTTCTTTGTAATATTATACCATTAATTTTGTTGATTTGGCCCTGTAGTTTTAATAATTTTTTTAGTGCATAGATTTTTCCCCCATGGACTAAAATTCCTGGATCAATACTGATTCTCAGGTGAGTCGTGTAACCTCCTGATGGCTAAGATAACCAGAACACTAAATAATAACATCAAAACAAAGAATATAGAAACAATTTCATGTTATCTACTTAAAGAAGAGAAATATATCTCAAATCTCCGAGGTGCAACAATTCAAGCAGAAAACTAAATTCTATTGAGACCGGCAATAATTTCATAAGTAAAACCCCAAAAGCTATTTAAATGCAGAAAGCCTCTTGCTGAGTCATATGAGACTTCCTCTTTCTTTTTACCTTTTTCAGTCAAATTTAGATATACACAGAGCATCAAAACTACAAGCATAACAGTTTATAATGTAGCCAAAACTTGTAAAGATGCAGATGTCATAGTATCTATTATCTTTAGTATCATGAATAAAATTTACATACTGAGTAATCTCAGAGATCGTAACAATTGATAAACAACTCCTGTACCTGAATAGAAGATCCAATTATGGTAATGGCTGTTGGCAGACCCTTTAGTTCTTTCTCCAACCATAACCATTGTGAATTCCCCAAAATGGTTCCATCACTTCCTATAGGGTCTCTGTGGTATCTGGTATCTAAGGGGATAATATGAATTTTCCCCAATCCACAATAATAGCGGGTACTAGTACAAGATGCATGCTCAAAAGTTAAAACACCATTTAAAAGTAACTCTGTAGTTTTGTTATTGACAAAAACAAAGTGAGTTCTTTTAAGTCATACGACATTTAAGATGACCTGGTAGTGGCTACCGTAGCAAGGTTTCAGTCAAATACCTTGACATCTCTACCTGCAGGACCATACTTATATAAGGTATATACACCAGCCTATTTTCGCCTGAAAAAGAAGCTACAATGAGTATCTAAATCTACGTCTGTTGCCGATTAAAATCTTTTAATGGGTGAATACTTAGAAAGACATGTAAACTTGTCTTCACTCTCCTCAAAGAAAAATGAGGCACCACAGGAAATACAATCATATGCACCATAATATTAGAAAACTCCCCCCAGGATCAAGAGAAGGATTCAATAATACTCATTCATTCTCTTGGACAGAATGTAAATCAAATAAACCCAAAATGTAGTATATAGATAAGTCCAACATGATAATGCAGCAAAGGATATAATCGATTGGGTTCAGCGATTGGGGAATTGGGGGAGAATAGAAAATTATGAGAATGGTCAGAGTTTCAGAATGGAGGGAACAGAAAAGTGTTCCCGAGGGCAAATTCATTATGTTTAGTGTTTAGAGTTCATTTCTTATATTTGCCACCAAAATTAGAATTTTTAGTGGCCATTGTTCATTTGCCTGAACATCATCAATTTGGAAAATATATTACCGATAATTAGTGTATGGCCGCTAAAGAATTGCTGCTAAATCTCCTTTTTGCTGTAGTGAGAGTTTTAACAAAACCTAATATAAATAAATCAACTATCTATCATATTAGGTTTCATAGCCATCATCACCTTGACAACTTTTGCATCAGCCCATGGGAACCTCTTCCTGACATGCCCACATAACTCACCCACTAGCAAGATAAAAATTAAATTATCAAAGTTCATAAGCACTGGACACATTGATAATTCAATATAAAAGAGAAAGTTATCACATAAATTTAAAATTGATGGAAAAAAAGGACATTAACGAAGGAATACATCAACAAATAGACAAATGAATCATCAACAAAATGCACTTGACTATCAGAATTTAAAATGTGTATTCCAGATTAAAATTTGTAGCCATGAAAATCTATATACAATATGTAAAATTGAAAGTCAAATCACATTATATCATTTAAATTTTCAATTTCAAAGAAATGAAATCCGTGATAATTAAATTATTAAATCCATTAGAAACCAAAATTGAACATCTAACATTTGTTCGATAGTGTAGCCCCAAAATTGAAACCTTATTCTCTTCAACAACTTCATTAACAACACATTTGATATCTTCTATTAAAACCTCAACACCTGCTCATATATGCAAAGGGTTTAATATACATTTGTCAATCTCAGAAAATAAAGTTAGAACACCACAGAACTCTAGAACTAAAAAGTGAAACCCTATCAAAGTGAAATAAAACATAACTATTAGAAGTAGATACAAGTTGTAGAAGTTCTCCTAGTGAACTTAAACACACATGAACTGCCATACAGAATAAACTACTAACCAAACTAAGGATAAGGATTGAACATTAAGGCCAAATTTATATGAGACTAAAGCTCTTTCTACTATACCAACGCCACAAGCTTCTTCAAACTTGTTCAAATCAAGATTCTCCAAACCCATGGTAGCAAGAAAAGATAGTGCTGCATCTAACTACGCTATTGTTTTCACTTGCAATAATAATCCCAGTGAATAACTCCAAAGTAAAAATTCATCAAAACCTGATCAGCAGCAGCAAATTTTATGATAAAGTTTGACAACTAAACTAGAAAAAAGATAATATGGAATTATATAAAAACATGAAATAAATAGCTAATATCATGTATATGTCAATCCTAGAACATAAGACAGCAACCAACCAACAATATATTGTGCACACCTTTGACGAAACAATGTATTGCAGCAATGTTGGGCAAAACAAGAAGTTATTAGCCAAATGTTGGGCATGCTCAATCTGAAAGTAGAGTTTCAGTTGCATGACTTGTTTCACAATGATTATATTAGAACACATATCATTAAAGCAAAAGTTTCCCACCATTGATAACTTGAGTAATGCTTAGTTTGAAGATGCTAACAAAAATAACTTGAGTTTGTGCCCTTGCAACATACACCAGATAGGTAAACCCCATATATTATTGTTCCTTTCAGTCCTGGCCGCAAGCATTACCCTCCACCAATTCAATCATCTAAGGAATTTGAGGGATTAAATCTACTATTACCAATAATAATCAATAATTCAATTTGTAGAATGATTTCAATCATATTAAAACTAAGTAGAACAGAAAAGCAACTACAAACCAAACCAAACCCCACATTCACAGCTTACAATAGAATCAAGCTTGACTATTAAATGGTTATCTTTCCAACGAAAGAAGGTCATTACATATATCCACTAACTGCAATTAATAGTCCTCTAATGAGGTTCAGAATTTCAAATCAAAAAGCATGCCAATAGTATCTCTTATTCTCTTATATATATCGTAAGGAAACAAAAGACTAGTAATAACAAAAAATTAACTAAACCCTAACTTAAAAATTTGATCTTTGGCCCTTAATCCTTACCAATTACACTATAACATTTTTTGCTTTAGGCAACGCTATTTTTAGCAATGCTTCAAAAGCGTTGTCTAAAGTTATATAGACAACGCTTTTTAAAAGTTGCTATTAATTCTTAGTATAGGCAACGTCGTTTAAGCAACGTTTTGAAAACGTTGCCATAGAGTGTACAGGCAACGCTTTTTGAATGTTCTCTAAATTTAATCATATTTAAGCAACAATTTTTAGACAAACTTTAATAAACGTTGCCAGAAACATTATAAGCAACGTTTAAAAGCTGATCCCAGTTGTATTGCTTTTTAAGACATTTTAAAATATTACTTAAGATTTTTTTCTAACTCGTATTAATTTCTTTCAAATATTTTAGCCAAAAAGGCGCAAATAATAAAGCCATTCCGCGGGAGTGACCAAATTTTTCCAACCCACTCTCATTTCTCTGAAAAACATATCACATTTGGTTTTTGTTTGTGAAGAAAAGCTACCAACCCACTCTCTTCTATTTGTCTCGCGGCTCGTGACTCCCTAGTTCGTCATTTGGTTTAGGTATGATAACTCTTAAACTTAAATCACTCCCAATGGTAGCTGTAGTGGGTTTGGGGTAAAGGTGTGGGGTTAGGTTAGTGGTGCGAAGCTTTTTGGCTTTTGGGTTGATTGAGTGAACTTTTCAGAGATGACTTAAACCACCGTGGGTGCCACATTGATGACGGTGCTTGCTTCCAGCCTCTACAGAAAGTGCCACATTGGGGGTTTCTGGCCAAGATCCAGAAACGCACCCTTAAGGTCGGTATAGTCAACCCCACCGATCAAGTTCTTATGTCCAAGCACATTCTCGAAGCTTCTCTTATGGGTATCTTTCACTTTTCTACCTTTGGTGATTAAAACCCCTACTTTTATTTGAAATTACCATTTTTTTCTTCTGGGGTTATTGGAGTTGGTTTAGATTAATTGAGTGATTTAATTATTTGATTTTATTATTATTATTTTTGTTAGTCGTACAAAAAAGGAAAATTTTTGGAAGGACTAATTACTAAAAAAATTGTGATAATCTTAGTTATGATTTGATTTGTGGATCAAGTAAATGTAAGCATTAAGCCAACTTTCACAATTTCACTGCACTGATGTGATACATAATGGAAGTGAAAGTGCTATATATGGTTACAGCAGCAAATGAGTTGAGAAATGTGGTGTTTTATGCATAGCTTGTCAATTTTGATTTTCATTGATATACAGGAGCATTTTTCTTCAATTCTATTTGGTGTCTACACTGGTCTGACTTGCATTACATGATGAATGCTGCACGTGGGCTTCACTTGCTTCGTACAATTAACATCCAATGATTCAATGTTGGGCAACTTGTTTCAAACTTCCGTGATGGGTTTATGTTTTGGGTGGGAATGGTTAAGGATGTCTTAGGAGAGGGGATGTGAACTTTTAGTTCTGTTTTGCACTTCTTTGTAAGTGAAGATGCTGGTGGCTTTTAGTTCTGTTGGAGGCTTCTACAGTCATAACTTATTATTTCCCTACAAAATTTCATTTTTATTATACTATTTATGTGTTTGTTTTTCTCATTTCCTTGTCTTCTCTGATTGTGTAATTTTGGGTATCTTCGCAATTAATCAACTCCCATTCCCGCTTATATTATCCAGCACTTGTTTTTTATTATTATTATTATAAAAATTTGTTATCCGCTTTGAGTTTTGCTGATAATTGTCAATGGTAGTCATTTACATTTGTTGTGAAGTTCACTTCTTTTTATTTTTCATGGGTTGTTGCTGGGTTAAGGTTTCATTGTAAACTATAAATGGATATGCAATTTATACAATCCCTGCTCCAAAAAAAGAAAGAAAGTAAGTAAGAAAGAAAGAAAGAGAGAAAAGCAGTTTGTTTGCACATTACTCTTGTTAAGTAACTTCACTCAAAAGTCAAATGTGATTCTTTTATTAGGTTCTAGTGGTGTTCCCTACCTTTGGTCCATTTTAGTCTGCTTTTCCTTCAATTTTTCCTTAATTTCATATCAGGTTGTATTTATTTTATGGACAGTGTGTGGCTTATAAAGAGGAATTATATTTGTGTGTTGGATGCAATATCTGGATTTTATAAAGAAGAAATTAGAAGTGAGATCAAAATTTGCTCGGTTGTCAAATGCTATGATGTTCTGCATAGTCTATTTGTTATATTTTCATTTAGGTACAGTCATACAGATCATACTCAATGCTCCTGCTGGAGTGGAGGACTTTGGAACTGGTTGTTTTTGTATGTTTTCACTGAGGCAAGCTAAATATTTTTCCAAAGCAAAGAATGACCCATGTTTCCGTAAGGAGAGATTTTTTACCTGGTGATAGAAACTCGCATCTCGAACATATGAGTACATTTCTAGAATTGATGTTTTTTGTGATTGGAAGTTGGAACTAATGATTGCAAGTAAACTTGAAACTGTTTAGTTCAAATGTTCTTGATCAACATGAAACCTTGTTGAATGCTTTGTCAATAGGCACTCTAGTTTGTGGGTTTCATTCAATTTATTGGCTACTGTTTTAAATGTTTTACTTGCTATTGTTCTAAATGCCATACGCCCTTGTATTTCATGCTGGTGGCATAGTGCTCGGGTTGCTTCTTGTTAGGTACTAATATATTTATGCTTGAAATTACTTTTTTATCCACATTCTGTGTGTGTGTGTGTGTGTGTTTTAAAAGGGCAAGAAGGGGCAAGACTCTTGTATAAATGGTGTAAATTTGTAAATTGAGTAAATTATACTTCCAACAATTATTAGTATTATAAAATTTGAGTGTCATGATTGTTATTAATGCAATGATGCTACATCCCTCATTATGGTGAACTTTTTCCTTTTTTATTACTAATTGCTAGTTTATTATTTCTTTGCATAATTGTGCCAGGCACCTGTGCCTGTAGCACTTGCTGTAAAACCTACTGAGAAGGCTCCTAAAGAATCTTTTGAAAAAGATACTGAAAAGAAGGGGGGAAAGTAGAACCAGTAAAGGAAGAATCATTGGATCCTATGGCTGAAAAACTTCTCCAACAAAGGTATATTATTTTCAATCAGATTTGTTTAGTTGTTCATTTTAAAGATGTCTTGTTTCGATAACAGATACTATATCGATCATGAAATATATTGGTATGCTGCATCAATAGGATTGCCATTTATGTTTAGGAAAATATGAACCAGTGTGGACTACAACAACTTGGATGTATTTCTTGTAGTCATAACCTGGCTACTGCTTGTTAAGTACTACCAAAGGAGACCAAAATTTGATTTGTTTAGGTTATGGACTTGACTCTTTGTGTCAGAATGGTTTATTGTTTTAATCATGTTTAGACTCCAATGTCTATTTTGTTTATCAGTAACTTGAGCTGCTTTTGTGTTTAATCTTCCACTCTCACTAAATGTTCAGTTCAGTCGATATTTGATTTTGTTTTATGTTATTTTGGTTGCGTGAAGTTTAGGAAGTCAGTTATCTAAGCAAGGAACTTGTGTTGGGTTTTCTTTAACGTGTATGAGGAACTTGTGTTGCTTTTGAGTTTCTGTAACATGTATATATAAGTGATTGGGTTTTCTTTGTTTAATCTTTCCCCTCTCTTCTCAAGTTTTCCTTTTTCCAAATGCATACCTAGCATTTCAGGATTATCTTTTTAGCAGCTGATAGTTGATTAAGTAGACCAAAACTGGATTCTTATGAAAGGATATTTTATGGTTTGGTAGGACATTATGCTTTAACTTGATTATTTATATATTTAAAAATATAACAGCAAAGTTATAAAAAGAAACTTCTGTCCAAAATTTAATCTCACACATAGTACATAACCACAACAAATCATTCTAATTATTATTATTTTATCACTAACTCAAGATTCATAGGTGAAATTCACGCCTTTCTTATTCTTGGTGCTCTGTGGTTTTTTTTTAAAATTATTTTCTTATTATTTTTATCTGTTTTATTTAACTTGCAACGACAAGCACAATTTCAAATTAAAAGTACAGGTGATAGCTAATATAGGAAATGGCTTTTCGTTTTGGACTTTGGTCTAGATGTAATGAGGTTGACTAGTGCTTTTTTTTTGGTCTGACGGTTGACTAGTGCTAAACAAAACAAGAAAACAGCAAATATCTAATGGGCTTAAGGAAATGCAATTTAGGCCCTTTTCAGGAACTAGCCCAAACACTGATTTTGCCTTCTTTTTTTTATCTTTTCCATGATCAAAGAAAATAAATGTTTTCTTTTTTAGAGTAAATTGATTTCTTCATCTTTCAAAAATTATATTTACAGTAATGGGTCTAGTTAAAGTGTGTCTTTAAAGAATCAAAAATAAAAAAAAAATTGAAATAAAAAGTTTAGTACTTTGAAAATATAAAAATATTTAATGTTTTATTTTTTGTTAAATAATTTAGATAAATAGTAAATACTATTTAAATTCCTTAACCTATGTCTTAAGGGCACACATTAACAAAACTCTAATTTAATATGATCAATTGATATAAAAAATTTAAAAGATATAAATCCAATCTTTCTATGGCCAAAACATTAATTTACTCTCTTTTAAAATAAAGTCAAAGATAAAAAATAAAATAAAATTTATACAACTCATGTATTCACAACTGTACACAACATAGGTAACCTCGTATAAGTCATATTAGTCACCACTATTGGAGCTGTCTTTATTTTTTTCTCCTCCAGCTGACATAAAAATTTTGCTATGATTTTTCTATTTTGTTGTTTCTGCTTTCAATGTCTCTTTGTCTATCATAGTTCCTTAAAATCTCAACCTGTGATTTTGCAGGGTGCAACGAATTCTGTTGAGGTGGTTACCTTCAGTTTTTTAACTCATGAAGAGTTACAGAGGAGTAGTTGTGTGAAGTTAACAAATCCCATTTTGCTTTATAGTCTGAAAAGGCCTGTACCTGGTGGATTGTATGATCCTGCTTTGTGTCCACTGGATGAGAAGTCTCTGTATGTTTCATCGATTTTCAGTATATGAAAATTTGTTTCTAATTGTTATTATGATATTTAAGTATGATAATCTACTTTTAGTCAGAAAGTTAGCAATTTTAGAGAAGATCATTTTTTATCTTCTAGTTGCATGACTTGCTGAAATGCTTGCTTGCATATAATAGTTTATGGTCATTTCTTTAGGGCACTGTTGAGAAGTCTTAATTACAATCTAATACTCAAGTTTCCTGTCTTAATAATTTCCTATTTAATATTAGGTAGATGGGATTTTTTAACTTTATAGCTATTATGGGAGAGGGCTTCCTTCGAATTGTTGAGGGATTTGAAAGCTCTTTTTAGCTAAGTAGTTTTGCTCTTATTTCAGTCTGTTTTTTCTTGTTTTCTGCTTTTAATAAGGAGGATGTCTTGACTTCTGGATTTGTAATTATTTTCTCTACATACAAAATATTTATTTATTCTTCAAAAATTATATTATTGTAGCTAATGTCTAACACTTTTATGTTTGGATTGAAATTTTATATCTTATTAACCTCCAACCATAGAATTACTCAGTTCTTGAACTTGTGGATGCATCAATAAATTTGACTGATGAAAAGGATGCAATATCTGTTGATGAATAATGGGAGCATTAATTGATGCTATAATCCTTGGTTGTTTGATTTTGGTTTTACATAATGGTGGTCTGGTCTCTCTTAATCTGATCTCTTGGATTGTCTTAGTTTTTTGTGTAATGTTTGGGACTGTTTTCTTTTTGGATTGTCGGGACTGTTTTACTGATTTTTGTTTGAAATCCCAAGTATGATTTTCTGGGTATGCTAAGTATTGGGTTGTTCATTCAAACTTAGATTCATCATGATGCCAAAAGCTAAATATACAAAGGAGAGAAATAGAGTGTGTAACTCACGACGAATGGGAGGAATCCTATGTTGCTTATGGTTGTCTACAGGCTCAAATGCTGCTAATATGTTGCATTTTGAAGATGATCCTAGTTCCTTGTTGCTTGGGTTTTGAAAGCTTAGATTCTGTTTCTGTGACTTAGTAACACAATAGAAGAATTGATTAGAGAAACACACACACACACAGATACACACATATATGTAGTCCAGTTACCCAACAAAAGAAGTGCAAATTGGAAAAAAAAAGAAGATGAAAACAATGAAAAAAAAGTATATATCATCTAGTTGTCCATAAGGTTATATACAAATATGTCAAGATAGAGGGAGCCAAAAGCGTGTGAAATACCTAAGGGTCTTGAGGAGGACATGTTTGAAGTGATGCTTCCATATTAACTGATAGAAAATTTTCTTTTTGAACTGCTGAGACTATTTTATTGATTTTTGCTTGTTTGGATAGATTCTAATCTCTCATGGACCGTTGATAAATTTTGTTGGGACTGTTCTTGGTCTTTTTGAGGGTTTGCTTTCGTTTTATTTTTTAGTTAACTTGTTGTTTTGAAAGTTTAACCAAGTAGAGGTATGCTTTCATAGAATGCTTGTTTATAGCTTTGGGAAGCCTAAATTTGAGTCTACTGTTTGCATGTATACAAACCTTGATGAATGATTAATGATGCATGTTTTAGTTTTGGAAAAAAATGATGAGTTTGTAATCAAGTATGATTTTCTGTTTTTGAAGATTAAGTTTGAAATCCCAAGTATGATGGATTATGTTGATAAGGTTCTGTTTTTAAATAAATCATCTTATTTATCTTTATTTAAAACTTTGGATAAGTTTCACGAAAGTAAATCATTTTTCTATTTATTATGTTTCTTCCCA
The DNA here is from genome assembly GCA_029884595.1 of Ormosia semicastrata. Taxonomy (NCBI): domain Eukaryota; kingdom Viridiplantae; phylum Streptophyta; class Magnoliopsida; order Fabales; family Fabaceae; genus Ormosia; species Ormosia semicastrata. The sequence continues at coordinate 3,420,636 of JAQQTO010000022.1, read as the reverse complement.
AGATCTGAAAACACTATGGTTCATGGGTCATGATACACATGTTGAAATCTGTTGCATGTATTGGCTTCTCTATGCTTTGTCTGATTCCATGGAACTTATTTGATGAAATGAGAAAAAAAATTTGATTTTTTGTTGAACGGAGATTAAGACAAGAGATTTATATTTCAGAGAATCAATTTGGTTTTATGCCTGGGAGGTCAACTATGGAAGCAATCTATCTTCTACGAAGATTAATGGAGAGGTATCGGAGGAAGCAAAAAGACCTACACATGGTTTTCATTGATATGGAAAAAGCCTACGATAGGGTACCGAGAGAGGTCTTGTGGAAGGCTTTGGAGAAGAAAGGAGTTCGTATCGCCTATATTCGAGCAATCAAAGATATGTATGATGGGGCTAAAACTAGTGTGAGAACACAGGGTGGGGCTACAGAAGATTTTCCTATAACTATAGGACTGCACTAAGGGTCAATTTTGAGTCCATATCTTTTTACCTTGGTCTTGGATGTGCTTTGATATCCAAGAGCTTAAATGCCACAATGCATGCTTTTTGGAATATAGTCTTAGTTGGAGAGTCAAGAGAGGAAACAAATGAAAAGCTAGAGCTATGGAGACAAACTTTGGAAAAACATGGCCTTCGTCTAAGTAGAAGTAAGACGGAATATATGGAATGTAAGTTCAAGTAGAGAGCGTGTTAATGATAGCTTAGCGGTGAAAGTTGGAGATCATACAATACCACAAGTCACACAATTTAGGTACCTTGGATCTATCATACAAAATGATGGAGAGATAGAGGGAGATGTAAACCATAGGATTCAAGCTGGATGGATGAAATGGAGGAGGGCTTCGGAGTTATTTGTGATAGAAAAGTACCTCTCAAGCTTAAGGGTAAATTTTACCGCACAGCTATAAGGCCTGCGATGTTGTATGGTACTGAATGTTGGGCGATAAAAAGCCAACAAGAGCATAAGATCGTTGTCATCTCATGAGGATGTTGCGTTGGATGTGTGGCCATACAAGACTAGATAGGATTATGAATGAATGCATTAGAGAGAAAGTAGGGTAGCACCTATTGTGGAAAAGATGGGAGAATCTCGCCTTAGGTGGTTTGGACATGTAAGGAGAAGACCCTTAGAAGCCCCCGTAAGAAGAGTAGATCGTAGATAATAGCCCAATAGCTAGAAGTAGAGGAAGACCAAGAAAGACTATAGGTGAAACGATTAAAAAAGATTTAGATCTGAATAGCATATCTGAAGACTTGGTTTATGATAGGGCACAATGGCGTCGTTTGATCCATGTAGCCGACCCCACCTAGTGGGAAAAGGCTTGGTTGTTGTTGTTGTTGTTGTTGTTGTTGTTGTTGTTGTTGTTGTTGTTGTTGTTGTTGTTGTTGTTGTTGTTCTCGGAGTTCTTTCTCTTTATTATCCAAGTAGGATTTGGACACTGGAAAATCTTTTTGAGATTAGAATTAATCGGTAACTTTATTTGTCACCAGATATTCTAGCTTTAACTAAGGATGTTGTGAGCGGTTTTGATGTTAAATATGTTTGGAATATGGACTCATGATGTTGTGGGGTCATTTATTTGGATGAACGTTTTTGCTCTTGAATTTAGTATGGGCATGACTTGAGCTTATCATTTTATTTCTGGTTGGTTCTTGTGTAGCTGCAGAGTTAGGAATGTTATTGTGCATCTCATGTATGTGTTGACTGTTGAGAATTGGGAGAAGCCATGTAGAAACTGTACTTTTTATTATTAATAATTTTTGCTATCAATTTCTTCTTGATCTGTGTGTATTCTTTATTTCATGTTATTTCTCATGCTGCCATCCTTCAATTTGTACCAACTATTAACTAAGCATTATTGATTCATAAGTTCAATTTCTTAGTTAATTAGTAGTTACAGTTATATGTAACTAACTACTTTAATATTTTATTTTGTTGCTGACTTCAATATGTATCGAGGAGGAATACTTTATGTGAACAATATGTATTTACATATATTTATTGTTTTTCTTTTGCAATGAGAATATACCGTAAAGCAAAACATGTAGATACAATTATGGAGATTTGCGACTATTCACTTTTTAGTTTTTTTGGTCTTTTATTTGTGTTATATATGATCAAGAACAATCGTACTACTTTTGTACAATAGTATGTAAATGACTTTTTTTTTTCTTTTTAGTTTTGGTGTATACATATAGTAAATACATTACACAATTTAGTATATTTTATTTGAGAAGAATTAGTTTTTAATACATGATTTTTTTAATACTCAAGTAAAAAGTGTTGCCTAAAAGTAACATATAGGTAAATTTTCAAAAGAATGGCCTATAGGCAACATTTCATACAAGTTGCTTTATAGCATATTTAAAAGCAATAAAACTTACTAAAATTGTTGCTTAAAGTAGAAAATGTTGGCAAAATCTGATACTATAGGCAACATTTTTTACAAGTTGTCTTATGGTAAACTTAAAAGCAACAGCAATAAAACGTTGTCTAAAGAAGTACTTATAAGCAACATGTGAAAAACGTTGCCAAAATCTTGACTTATAGGCAACATTTTTTACAAGTTGTCTTACGTCAAACTTAAAAGCAACAAATAGAAAACGTTGCCTAAAGCAGTACCTATAACCAACGTGTGAAAAATGTTGCCAAAACCTTAACTTATAGGCAACGATTTTCGAATGTTGTCTTATGACATAGTTAACAGCAACGACAGGAAAGCGTTGCCTAAAGCAGTACCTATACCAACATGTCAAAAGCGTTGCCAGAACTATTCATTGACAACGTTGCAAAAACGTTGCCAGAAGATAAGAATAGGCAACATTTTTTCTAAAGTGTTGCCAAAAGTTAAAAAAAAAAATTGCCTCTTATAATAGGTCACGATGGAAAAGGCAACGGCTTGGCAAGGGCTGGAAAGCGTTGCCATAGACTTTAGGCAACGGTTTTCGGCTAAAGGCAACGCTTTTCAGCCTTTGCCAAAGGGCAAAGTTGTTGTAGCCAAAACCAATTTCACTTGTACTCGAAATTGGGCACAGGTGAGGCATCAAAACTCTCCAAAATCTTCTTTCATCTTGTGCGTCTCGACCTCGATCATCTCGCGGTCCTTGATTTCTTGCTCCACTAGAGCTGGAGGGAGGTGGTGTTGAAAACGACATCGTCGAGGGGTTGTTCATTGGGGAGGGAGGAGGACGAGGAAAAGGGGTGGGAGGCGAGAGAGGCAATGGCGCGGTGGTGGTTGGAAACTTAGTGCTGGCGTCGCGGCGTGTTGTAGTGTGGTCAGAGCAGTGTTGTCACGGTGGTAGCAAGGAAAAGGAGAGAGGTCACAGGGAGAGGGAGAGATGGGGTGAAATGGGCTCAAAAAGGGAGAGAAGAGAAAAAAGGAGAATTGTCGTATTGGGAAGCAGATGGGAGAAAAATGAGGGAGATAAGAAAATTGGGTGGCGCGCTTATATGATTTTAGGAGCCTTTTTTAATTGGTTTTGCGAGGGATTTGTGAAGGATTTCTCTAGCTAATTTCCTCGCAAAAAAATTTACTTATATTAGCGAGGGAAAATTTCTCTCGCAATTCAGTCACTAATTTTAGCGAGGAAAATTTTCCCTCGTAATTTACTCATTATTCACTTACTGTTTTCCCCTTGAATTTATTTTTGAAATTTAGCGAAGGATCAATTTTCCCTCGCTAATCCCTCGTAATTCCTGCGAGGGAAATTTTTCCTTGCAAATTTTCATCGCTAAATTATGAATTTCTTGTAGTGGTAATTGAACATGATTAGCACCATAGAACACATCGGGTTCAACATGGTCAGCCAGTGTAGGGGCAAGCCGGGAGAATCTGTACCATGCCCAATACTGCAATAAGATGCAAGCCTATTCGATCTCCCATGCCTTGTAGTCTGTAGCTTTGCAAAGTTCTCTATACAAGTACATAAGACTGCAGACCCCCAACTGCATGTCCCGACAACAGCAAAGTCCTCCAACAAAGGAAGGAATATCAAGTGTACAGACTTACCAGAATGATTGGAGCATAAGAAACCCCCAAGCAACCTAAGAATGTAATGTCGTGCACGCTGTTGCACGTACTCGTCATCATCATCGTTAGTGACGTTTGTAACACTCGGTTGCCACATATATGTCGTATCAATGCGTGCACCAGACATGAGTGAAGGAGTCTCAACAATCTCTAACAAACGATCACATAGATCAAGCCAATCAGTTCGATGGGTAAGGCCAGTAACTGCAGTGTCGTCAATAGGAAGACCCGATATGATACCGATGTCCTCCAATGTTATAGTGCACTCTCTGGTAGGCATATGAAATGTATGCGTCTTTGGGTGCCATCTCTCAACCAACACAGTAATCAAGGAGTGATCAATGCTACAATAGACCATATGGGCAACCCCCAAGAAGCCAGCCTGTTGTAGATATGGAAGAATCGGTGCAGGGGGTCTATATGTTTTGTTTTCTGAGCACATCTAACACGCAGGTGCCGGTCCTCATGTCCCTGCCATACATACTGAGAAACATGATACTCCTGCAACTCCAAAACCATACATGGAATGCCATATGTCACGCTATATGCCAAACAATAACAACAATTAATGTGACAATATGAAAAATATTATGTAATGTTTGTTATCGATGGTATAAAAGAAGGCACAATTACTTAAAGCAATATAAGAATCAAATTATGTGGGAGCAATGAAGTGTACGTTGATAATCAACTAACATATATTAATAGTATTCGAATACAATATCATAGTGGAGTAATATATTATTATTTTACGTACAAATAACTTCATAAGCCCTACTAATTTGAATTAAACTATATTTAGTTATTTAAATCATGTTAAGTACTCAAGAAAAAAATTCATACTATTATTTTACGTACAAATAATTCATACAATTTACACTACGTATCCTATTAATCACATTATTAATTAGTCAAGAAAAAAAATTGTAAACCTCTAAGTGCGTATAAAATAACATAAATCTATAATTAACATTAATATAATAAAAAAATAGCCAACAAATCATAAACAAAAAAATTCAAACATTATAATAAATACTTACATATAAGGAATACTATCTAAATATGATCACAAATGGAGATCCAAACATCATTTCTAGTAGCAACTGTCAAATTAATTACGTGGTAAAGAGTTGAGAGCGTTTAGAGAGAAGAAATTTGTAGAGAGAGTGTGCGAATTGAGAAAATGGAGTGAATGACACGAATGGGAGAGGGGGGCTAAATATATACCTATGTTATGCCAAACGTGTTGGTGTATTTAGCCTAATTACGCCAAGCGTGTTGGCATATTCAGTACAAAACCCATGTAGGATGCACCAAACAGGATGACACATCCATGAAGGTTACGCCAAGCGTGTGTAACCTTCATGGATGCGCTATCCTGTTTGGCGCATCCTACATGGCTAAAAATTATTTTAAAAATGTCACATAAGACAAAAGAATGATAGTTTGATATATAGTTTCAAAAGAGTGGCATATTAGTAAATAAATTTTAAAAAAATGACAATTTAGTAAATAATTTAAAAAAATAACATTTTGGTAAATAGTTTTGCTAACAGTGACAGTTTGGTAAAAAAACCTTTCAACTTGAGTCAACATTGGACTTGGAGCTGTAAGCGTAGGAGTATAGGACATTGAATATTGATGTTCTTGTGATCCGCCAAATGTTTATATCGTGACAACAAGAATCTGAGCTTATATGTTCTCGAATAGGGTTTTGAGAATGACCTGATTCAATGGTAGTAGATAGATCAATGTATCAATTAAAGGACAGGAAGATAGATCCTCTATTATTCTGCAGAGTTGAGTAATGTTGATGCATCTATGATCTAAAGTAGTAAAGTACATATTGGTGAGGTGCATGGGAGTGGGAGATATTAAGGTAACGTCTTTCATATGCAGACTCGCAGTGGCTATAGCAAGCTTAGATTCTCAGCTATGTCGTTCTCCTCTCTGGTGAGCTTTCTTTGTCATGGTATATATTGTTAGAAATTTAATAAACTTGACATATGTATTTAATTAATTAGTATTCATGTATTGGCATATTTATTTATTTATTTATTTTATTATTATTATTATTATTATTATTATTATTATTATTATTATTATTTCCTAAAGATGAATAATTCATTATTGAATAAAAAGAGAAGTTAGTTCCAAGAACAAGAGATAGGGCATAAGCCTAAAATTTAACTTCCAACAAGCCTGGAAGTGTAGCTGGTAGAAGATGGAAAAAAAGAAGACGTGATTTAGGAGGTGACCTGCCTTCTCTGATGACAATATGCTTTAGGCTATGCTTCTTTAGCAATCGTTCATTGAAGGTTGCCACTGCTTTCTGTGAATTGTTATTAGGATCATTGACTAGGGTGCACACGAGTTAAGATAGAGAAGTATTGTCCTTAGAAACTTTGGCACTAGCTATGTATATAGTGCTCTGACTTGGTTAGAGGCATTCGGAAGAGAGCTTACCCCATGATTTGAACTTTGCAATGCTGCCTGCATCCCTGGCTCCAGCTCTACTCACTGGTGTAATATGAACAACCATGTCATCCTTGTCGTCTTCTTTCTCGTTGTCACCAGCACAAGACTCTGTTGGTTGCTAGAGAACACTACCATAACACGTAGATGAGATAGTAGTAGTGGGCAAGGGCTTTGGGTCACAGATTGATGAGATCGCTAGGGGTTGGGTTACAAATTGATGTGGTCATAGGGGTAGGTCAGGCCTCAATCAGAATGGTCGCAAGGCCTAGTTACAAGTGAAAGAGGAGGGTTCGCAAGGATTTTTGTGGAGAATGAGGCAAGGGTTTGGCTAGGATTGGGGGAACGGTGAAGATGGCGACAAATTTGCCTTGATGAATGTGGCAGAGCAGAGGTATGTAAGGGTGATGACTGCACAACAGTGTGGATAGGGAGAACATGGAGACTGCATAGCAGTACTGAGCATCACGAGCGTTGGACACAAATGGAGAAGGGAGGTCATTAGGGTTAGGTATCAGAGTAGATAATGCCGCATGCTGGGGATAACCAAGGTCTGAGATGTTGGCCACAAGGGTGGGTGGGTTGGTGCAGTAGGTCCCCTAGCGTAGAAGACGACAATTACAATAGAAATGTTTATTGTCGTTGGAGATGAGGAAAAAGACAAGGTAGGGGTTGGCTCTGGTAAAGGAGATGAAAGCCGCCAAATGCAGAGTCGAGGCAACCAAGTGTGGATGGTTTTTGCCCAAGAATGGCAGTGCTAGGCAAACACTAGCAGAGCCACATCCTTGTAGAAGTCTCGTATTGGCATATTTATGCATTTCTACATTCATGAATTTGTAAGTTCTATGTATTTACCCAAATATATATATATATATATATATATATATAGTTAATACTTAATAGAAACATTTAATATTTTGGGGTTAAAATCATTGTAAGAGTTATCATCAAGAAGTATCATGTATGCTTATAAAAACTCTTGTACTTGTGCTTTTCATATAAGTCAAGGTCAAGAGTATGCCAAACAATTAAGCCTAGAAAATTCAAGTTAGACGAGAATCTCAAATAAAGTTTGTTTCTTTAGAATGTATAAATATTTCCTTTCTTTACCATCTTCTTCACCAAGTTTTTGAAACGATTGCTTTTGTGGGTTATTCTCATCATCTGGGGATCTATATCAATAATAAATTAATATATAATGGCTCATCACTTATTCAAAAGTTCAGTTTTTTGGATGGCTAAATTTACTTGGGATGAGATAGTTGTTTTGAAGAGAGTATGAAATCTTTTAATCAAGGGAGTGAAGTAGATATTTTTCTTTCCTAATTAATATTGGATTCCACTATAAGATTAGCAATTAAAAGTAAGATCAATAGCTTAAATTTGGTGTAAAAGTACATAAGAGCCTGATTCACTTCTCAGTTTTTAGTTTTTAAAATCATAAAGTAGGTTTTATAGAACAATTTCTGAACAATTGTAAACAAAAACCTATTTGACAAATTTGTTCTTAGAATAGTTACCCAAAAAAAAATGTTTTTAGAATGGTTTAATTGAGAAAACGCTTGTTGTCTACAAAGTTTACGGTGGCTTCAACTTTAGTATGAACTAACTAGAACATGGTATTTCATAATAACAATTTTTTTTGGTGTACTATAATAACCATCGGTGTAAGGTTTATTCTAGTATAAACATTTAGAGCATGTTTGGGAAAGATGAATTCTTTCTCATTCAGCTGTATTTGGAAGATTAAGCTGTTTTGTGAAATAATTATTATATTTGGGTAAAACGATTATTTTCTAAAAAAACTTTTACACGAAATTCAATGCAAAAAAAGTTTTTTTCAGCTAATAATCATAAGTTAAATATTGAAGCTTATGATTTTAGTTTATAAATTATTTCTTACATTTTGATATGTAAATACTATTTTGTCCTCTAAATAATTTTTTTAATCATTCTATACCTATTTTAGTAATTTAATACATAAAAATGATTCTTTTTTATATCATCCAAACGAATCATATTAGTTTAAAATCGCGTCAACTAATACATCCAAACATAAAAATGATCGATTATAATTGATTATAACAATTCGATTATCGATAATCTATAATTTTTAGCTTTCCCAAACATGCCCTTAAAGAGTATGAGAATAGGGTTAGGAAGAAGATTAGGAATAGCAAGCAATAGAAAGCATAATAGTCACCACCACTAGAAGGGATATGCAATCATGGGACTAAGGTGTCTAGCTGGTCGGGTCGATCCACGAACTCGCAGGTTTTGACCTAACCCAACCCATAAAATATGGGTTGGGTCGGGTAGCGAGTTGGAATACTTCCAACTCAACCTAACCCACCCATCCTTGTTTTAAAAAACAAAACAAAAGGTGACTGAGACAGAGTGTGCATTTTGCTTAAAATATGCCTTTAAGGTTCGTAAATATCTTATCTGATATAACTTGGAACAATGTTAAACCATGTAAATACGCTAACAAATAGAGGCCAAAGTGGGAAGAGAAAAATGTATCAAAACCCTATCTATCTACTCCCTCTCCACTGGCCCCAGCACAGCTAGTAGTTCTTTCTTTTCTGCAACTAGTCTCTGCAACTAGTTCTTCGCAGTGCAGCCATTCTCCCAAGATCCCAGCTTTTGCACCTTGAGTCAGTGAACATTGCTTCTTCTCCCACCAGATCTCCCAGCCGTTCTCTACAACTAGTCACGCCACCACACAGCCACGCATCTCTCTTTCCTCTTGCGATTTTTTAGTTTTCTGCACCACACAACCCTAGCAGGTAAGCCTTCTTCCTCTGCTCTTTTCATGTAAATCTGGAACATAAGAGGGAATGCAGCTGGGTATAATGCAATTGTACCGTACGAACAAGGAAACTACAGGGGGCAGAGCGGGCAGCAGAGCTATGGGTACAAGCAGAGTGGGGCAGGCAATGAATGTAGTATCACTGGAGAAGAAGAAGAGCAAACTTGGAGATTAGGATTACACTTGCTAAAATGATTATCATTGATGAGCTTTCATTTAAATTTGTTAAAAATGAAAGTTTTAAAAGTTTTGCTCAAGTTATGCAACATCAATTCCAAGTTCCTTCGAGACAAACTGTTGGTAGAGATGTTATACAATTGTATGTGTTTAAAACTAATTTGTTATTTGAGTTATGATTAACTTTGTTTAATTTATTCTAGACTTCGTAAGACTTGTTAGTTGTTAGTTTGTTATGTACTTATTAACTTATGGTGTTTAGTTGATTTGAGATTGAGACTTATGATATTAATTTATTATATTTTATATTTTAATTTTTTTAAGAAATTTCTTTTTAAAAAAACACGTCAGACCCATAGATTCGACCCAATCCAATCCACTCTTGAATAAGTCGAGTTGTGTCGGGTTAAACGAAAAAATCTCTTCGACCTGACGCAAATCCAACTTATTGTTCTGGTAAACGGATAAAGTCCAAAAATACTACTAAACTTATCCAATACAACCCAATCCATGGACAACACCCCTACATGGGACAACAAAATCAAAAGTTAAAGGCAATTTAAAGGAAATTAGGCCACTACATGAGCTACAAGACAAAGGGCTAGAGTAGTCCGTAGTAGCTAGTAGGAATAAGTTGCCTACGTTAGATGTTTTTAGTTTCCTTTTTAAAAAAATTAAGGTTTAAAGAGAGAAGAAGTTACTTATATCCTAAGATTAGTGTAGTGCATATAGCACAAGATTAGTGCATAGCACAAGATTTAATGAGCACTAATTTTAGTAATATTTACGAATTACTTAATAAAAAAATTGCTAGTAAGGACCCTTTGAAATGAATTACTTTTTGATTTTTAGCAACTGAACTAATTTTGTTGGGCTTGTGATTTCTTTAATGTATATGTTTTCAGAAACACGCGTAAAGTGGACCAAAAAAAGAAGGAAAACGTTTTTCGTCCATCCAAAATACTCCAACTTTCCTCCACCCTATGCTTCCGTACGTATGTTTGTTGACTTTTCCGTATGCCAATATTTTCATTTCAAGCTTTTCATTTCCCGCTTTTGGATTCAATGAAACTGATCTTGATTAACCACTTATTCCTAACGTATTAACCATTTAATTTTCCGCTTTTCATTTCCCGCTTTTGGGATTCACCAAACCGAAAACCACTTATTCTTAACGTATTAACCATTTAATTTCTCGCTTCTCATTTCCTACTTCTTGGATTCAACTAATATTGATTAACCACTTATTCTTAACGTATTAACCATTTACTCATTATTGAGAACTCTTTCTTGGATTTACCAGAAACATATACTGATTAATCACTTATTCTAACGTTTTAACCACTTATTCATTATTAAGAACTGATTCACCGTACCGATATAGATTAACCACTTATTTCGAAGGTATTAACCAGGATTAACCACTTATTCTTAACGTATTAACCACTTACTTATTTCGAATGTATTAACCAGAAACTTATACTTGATTAACCACTTATTCATAACGTATTAACCACTTATTCTTAACGGACAGTTTCAATTTCAAAAGAAATGAAACATATATGAAAAAGTTGAGGATAAGCGCGACCAAAAAAGAAAGAAAACATATAAGAAAAAGAGGATTGGGTCTCTTTCACGTGGAAGACAAGGGATAAGAATTGTCCTTTATTACAAAATTGCTAGTAATTAAATGTTTTGACGTGTTTTGGACACAAATGTAAAGAGGATGTATTTCCACTTTCTTTTATATATACATACATACAGGAAGTATATAAAGTGCGATAAATAATTTATTATGAGAATGAAAGAAGTAAATTTTGACTATTAATATTATATGAATAATTAAAATTAAAATATAAAATTATATGACTTTTTTAAAAATGATTATGTGACTTTTATGTGACTTAATAATTTTGTTGAGTGGTGACATGTCATGAAGTGGATATTGTGGACTTTGAGGGATTTTTTTTAACATTAAACGTTATTATTTATCAAAATAATTTGGATAAATAATCATTATAAGGATGATAGTAGAATGTAATTAATAAATTGATTGAATAAATGAACAAAAAATAAGAACTAAAATGAGCACCAGGGAGAAATATATATAGGAGCCAAAAACTTAATTAAGCCGTGTGTGCGATCAATTTACACTGTCACTAGATGGTCAAAAAAGTATTTACATTGACACTGGGCCTAACACATTTAGAACACTTAAAATTTTATGTTACGTTTGGATGAAAGGAAAAAAAGAGAGGGAAAAAGTGACCAAATTCTCATTTGAAGATGTTTAAGGGAGAAGAAAGAAAGGGCAACAAGATCCTTTGCCCCCCCCCCCCTCCTCCCCCTCAACACCATACATACCAAGCTGATAAAATTTCATATTATAATCAAGTAAAAATGACAATCATGATGAGAAACTTCTTATTGTTTAATTTTTTAAAAAATTAATATGAAAGATATATATAATAATGAGTTCGTTTATATACTAATTGCAAGAATAATTTTTTGAGAAATACACTTCAACTCTAATCCATGTCATGTATATTAATAATCTAATTTCAAGATTTTGGTTTAAAATTACCTATATATCATAATCGAGTTAAGCACCATGAGAAGAAGGTAGGAATCCTAGTTGCCATATAGGAGAGAAATTTCCTTTTATTGCCAAATGCCTTCATGCTTATGGTCTTTATGGGGTAACTATAGTTCTTATATAATGAGAGTATGTATTTTTTTTAGTGTTTATGATATGAGTTAACCTATTCATCATTAAAAAAAACTTGTATGCACAAGACTCAAATATTACCATACAAAATAATAAATTTAAGTGCTTATAAAACCCCCATTAACATAAAAGTGATTTAACAATTGGGCTTAACAAAAATATGCTTCACAAAATATGACATCCAAATAATACGGATTTTAATAAATATGTGATTATACTAGTCCACATTAAATAATCCAAAATAATAAGTTCTTCTATATCACCCAATTCTTTTGTAATAAAGATTATTGAATATGATACATCAATGTTTTAAATCTTATATTGGTTTGTGTTGTTCCGATAATTATCACAATATATGCCTTTTTCAAGATTCACAATTCAATTACTTTGAATTAGGAACTGTTATTTGTTATTCAAAAAATCAAATCAGTTAGTTCAACCATTAGCAATGAGATATTCTTGCATGGGCATGTGAGTGTGTCTAACATACACTTGTGCGGTAAGAAAAATTTCGGATCTCTTGCTTTGCAGAAATGATAATTTTCAATGAACAATATGTGTATGGGCAAATACTAAGAAACTAAGAAAACGGGATGGAAACTGGAAAGCGACAGGGTTAACGCGGGAAATTTTGGTGGAAAGAACAGAGAGGACCCCACAATATTGGAAGTAGCACTTAGGGCTCCTGAGCGAATATCTTTTTTGAGTCAGCATGGACTTGGAGATGAGTGTAGGCGTACGACATTGACGCTTCTAAACTGTCAATTCATTGTTGTGACAATCATAATCTAATCATTATACGTTCACTAATGGTATTTTTTATTATTATTTGAGAATGACTAATTGTTTTTTTAATATATAAAAATTAATTATAAGCGTCTCGTCCTATACTGGTTTGCCTTGACATGATAATTAGCGCAACAACAATATATGCCTATTTTAAACCTCAAAATTCAATTGTTTCGAATCAATAACTGTGCTTTTCTATTGAAATTAGTTAGTTCAATCATTACTGGCAATTGCAACTCTTGGGATCTTCTGCTTTGCGGAATGATAATTTTCAGTCAACAATACTATGTATGCGCAAATACTAAGAAAACTGGATGGAATGACCTTTATTGCCATATAAGAGAAATTACCTTTATTGCCAAATGCCTTCATGCTTACGGTCTTAATCGGGAAATCATAGTTCTTATATAATGATAGTATAGACCTTTCCTAATGTTTATGATATGAGTTAATCAACTCATCATAAAAAAATTTGTACACACAAGGCTCAAATATCACCATAACCCATAATAAATTTAAGTGATTACAAAATCCCAATAACATAAAAGTGATCTTACAAATGGGCTTAACAATAATATGCTCCACAAAATATGACATCCAAATAATAAGAATTTTAATAAATATGTAATTATGCTAGTCTACATTAAATAATCTGAAATAATAAGTTCTTTTATATCACCCAATTCTTTTGTAATAAAGATTATTGAATATGATACATCAATGTTTTAAATGTTATGGATGATTTGCACATGGAGACAGAAAGCGACGGGGATGATTTGCACATGGAGACAGATTGCACATGGAGACAGAAAGCGATAGGGATGATTTGCACATAGAGTCATAGAGACAGAAAGCGACGGGAATGATTTGCACGGTTGAGGGAGATTGACGGATTATCATTTCATTGCAGCTCGTTTTGCATATCATATTATACGAAATTTTAATTTAAAATTAATTAATATTAAATAAAATAACTTAATAAATATATAAATTATACTTAAAAAATTGAGACAAATAATATGAGATTCTTAACGGTAACAATCATAATATTTGTTTATATGTTCACTGGTTTTTCTTTTCTTTTTTTAATTTGAAAATGACCTAATTCATATGGTAAAAGATAGATCAATGTATCCTTAAAAGAACTGAAAGATAGATCCTCTGTTATTCTGCAGTGTTGAGTAATATGGATGCGTCTACGATCCATACTGATGAGATGGGAATTACGGGAGATACTGAGGATGTTAGTCTCTCAATATGCAGAATAAAACCCAGAAGAGTTAAAGTGGCAATGAAGGTAAACCAAAGAAAATCGAAGTTTGTGAGCTGCTCATGCCATCGAAAATATTATAAACGTGAAAGGTTAGTCTTCCACTATCTGTAAGTTAATAGTTTTTTGCACATCTTAAACAATACGATGCTTTGATTCTTTTCTATTCTTTATTAGCCCTCTTTTATTTATTTTAACAGATTTAAGTCCAAATTCCAAAGGCATCAAAGCTTACTCTATATGATTCTTCCACTGTGGCAAGAATAAAATAGGATCGATTTAAACAAATATTATACATCTTAAACAGTAGCATGATTTGATTCTTTTCTATTTTTAATTATACCCTCTTTTATTTATTTTAATTGGTTAAGTCCATATTCCTAGCTAAGGCATCAAAGCTTTATCGGATCAAGATCTCATGCAATTTTCATAAAATTGCAGGCATATCTCGGCCTTTGATTTACTATTTGGTAATTTTAATAAATAGCAATGAGAGAGAGTGATGTTTATTTCTATGGTTGGATTTGGAATTGCACACCCTGCAATTTTCTTTGGACTACAGGGAGTCCCTATCCAACTCTATCTGCTTATTTTGCTATGATTCTTCCACTATGGCAAGAATAAAATAAGATTTAATTAAAGAGAGATTATTATTAATTATCAACATAAAAAAAAAGGCATTTCATCAACTTCAATATACTGTTATCATATATACGTTAGTGGTTTAGGGCAACCTTAAGAGATTTTAAATTAATAATCGAATTGCTTTAGACTTTGTATCACCTTGCAGAGATTTTATTTATTTTGTAAAAAAGTGGAGCCGAAACCCTAAAACTTGCAGAGACTTTAATTCATATAAATTAAAGTGAGAGTGGCTGGTTTTTTCTTTGGACTGTTGTAGCTTATCAACTACTTCAAGTGATCAAGAGCTTATCCATTCAATCCCATGCCATGCCATCTTCATATTTCTAGATCCACTACTCCTTGGAGTGCTCCAAGTTGAGTATCAGAACAAAAAAGAATCGCCCTTGGATACGCACCCAGTTCACATGCAAACGTTCTTGACTGCCATCTGCATCTATAGCGCGGTATTTGGACTCAAGATTTATACACAGACTCGCAGTGGGTACCAAGCTCAGATCCTCAGCTTTGTCCTTGTACTCTCTGGATCAATTTCTTCTGCATCCCTACTGTCCATCTTATTGCAGCGACTGCTTTTGTGGGTTCTGCTCATCATATGGGGATTTATACCCATCATATTGGCTCGTCATTTGCTCAAAAATTCAATGTTTCGGTTATTAGGAATGGTGGCGAAATCAGCTTGGGATGTTCGTGATTTCATGTTTGCAACCATGTTCTCAATATTCCACTGTGAGGCATCAACCAGTGGCAGCAATAACAGTTACCTAACTGATCGAGTTGAAGGTATTTAAGTTTTGTGTTAATTAAAAGGGTACGTTTCTCTCCTAAACTTTGAGATGTGTGTAATATTGGAAAAGAATAAACGATTGAATTCTTCACCATTTTGTGGATGGTGGATTCGTCATTTTAACATTGAAAATACTTGGAACTGATTAAAGGGTTTGGTTTTTGGGAGTTTGTTAAGCAATTTGAACTTTGAGATGTGTGTAATATTGAAAAAGAATAAACGATTTCTTCACCATTTTGTGGGTGGTGGATTCGTCATTTTAACATTGAAAATACTTGGAACTGGTTAAAGGGTTTGGTTTTTGGGAGCTTGTTAAGCAATACAATACACATATTTTTCTTGGACATTTTGGGACCTGGATCCGCTGCAGTTCTGTTTTGAACTATAGCCGTGTAGTTCAACTTTATGTGCTAATCTAAACGTGCATATTGATCCCATATGCATGTGCATAATGGGAATTTAATATGCATGAATAAGTGAGTTCATAGAGTCGTATTTGTAAACTTCAAAGTAATAGAAGGTTTTTTGCATTTCTGCACATGATATATGTTCTGAATCGGATTCAGAGAGTACTTGAGGTAGACACGCAACAGTGATTTCTCCTTTGAGCAGTGGCTGAGCGTGTTGCACAGGGGGGTAGGTACCTATAAAGGGACTCCAACGCTCAAGTCAGGCCGTGCACAAGAAGGCTTAAGAGATTGGGTTAAAAGTTACCTACTTAAGATGGCTCAACCATATATTTATAGAACGTATACAGAATCCTAATAGGATCCTTATTGAATGCAGGTAATTTAAGATTAGTATCCTAATGAGAATCATCTTTCCATTATTATAGGATGCGTCCCTGTAAATCTGAGATTAAGATATGGAAAGTGTCTAGCTATCAAAGATATCTATAAATCCTATAATATCGTAAGTTGATGATTGACAGTTGCGGATATTTAGAGATTCATCCTCTGCATGAATCTATCAATCACGACGTTATATCCCAACACCGCTTGAGGACTGTAGTCCGTGGTCCGAAATACGTTGTGAGTCTTCTTCTACGCCAGCTAGGAGGAGTCCGATAGTGTGCATGCCAGGTTGATCCCATGGAGCGGGATCCCGGATCACGGTCCAGAACAGTTGCCCCCAGCTTGGCTTTTGGATGAGACAGACCAGAGTCAAGTTTAGAATGGATCAACCATCATATGGTAATTCAACGGATAGGTATTAGATCCCGGGTTATTACCGGTGTCCGCGTCCTATTCAGTTATGAGTAAAGATCACTGCCCCCAAGTAAGAGTACTAGGAATTCCTGGTGATATATTCAACGTAAATTCCGAACGTGATCTCTGGTGGTAACAGTCTGCGATTCTGTGGGAAACTGATGCTTGGAATTTATTGGGAAGTAGTGATTCTTTAAAGAAAACGCCAGTTTCATACGGATTTTCTCGACTGCTCCCTATCTTTGTGACCAACCAGATATTAGAAGCATTTATTTTAGCTGACTTTATGGGATCAGGTCACCTTTTACGGGACCAATCAGAATCTCTCATGCATGTTATAAGTAGAGAATACTTCTTCGTGAGCTAGCATTCCCTTCTTTTTCATTCTCATGTAGAGATGATTCCTTTTAAGAGAGTGGGTGTAGTTCTTCCTTTATTTCCCATTTTTGTGAAGAGAGCTTCATCATTTGCAGAGATTATACTCTTATTTTTTCCAAAGTTCTTGAAGATGTTTGATCTTCCCCGAGTGCTTTCTCTTTTTAATAGGGGCCTTTCTTTCTTGGAGTAAACCTGGGTTGCTATGCATTTAGAGAGGCGAAAGCCTTTTTCTCCCGGCGTACACGGCAGCATCTGATCCAACGTGTTGCCAAGATGAGACAATGCCTTCGCCTACTATCGCATGGGGACCCGACAGAGCACACCGTTCCTCTTTCCACCTTCTTGGCGGGCTATTTGAAAGCACTTGACCGATCTTCTTCGTAGTCCGACTGGATATGCAAGGATGCCGGGTCGAAGGAAGCGAGAACCCCCTTGGAGCAAACAGGGATGGTCTGCTTTCTTTGACTTACTTTCAAGGAAGCAGCGGGTATCTGCTTCTACCGTTTTTCATTGAGAAGGTGGGAGAGGAACGAGTGAACGGAGGATTTCTACTCCAGAGTGGCTTCAGTCTGTTCCGAGGTGGAAAGGCCGCTGTAGCTGCTCCGTAACTTGAGGCAATTTGGAATGGTTGATTCCGGTGGAGGATTCTTCAGCTAGAGAGGTCATACCCCTTCCAACAAGCGAAAGAAGATTCCGGTCTTTAGTTGCATCGCGGAGAAGCAGTGCAAGGAACTTTGGTATTTTCTCCTGGATTATGATCCCAGTTTGCCAATGTTCTTCAAAGTCAATCCACTTTTTCAAGAGACTGAGGTTTAGAGATGTGGATGGGGTATGATTCAAGCAGCCGGAGATGTTTGCCCCCTTTCCCGGGATACCTTTATACATTCTATGTCTCAATATTTTCTTTTTCCTCCTTTCCGGATGTATGACGATGTATGGAATGAAGATGATTCGATCAATTTTACATTCTCTATATATGTTCTGTATTTTCATTATTTTTCCGCCGAGGTAATGCTGCCAGGATGAGTCCAACGCTTATCCCGGTATAACCCCGTAAAGACATTGCCGGGGTAGGTCCAATGCCAACCCGGCATAATTGCCATAATAATTGCACCTCGGCGTTAGTTTGTAGTCTGTGTTGTCAACAGTGATTTGAAGTTGGGATCTGCGGTACAAACCCGGGTTCTCATTTAACATTCGCACGACACTTTGGATTACTGCATAACTGTATTTTCAACTGCTATTACAGCTGTGTGGGCCACGTGGTGCGATTTCATCTGAGAGACGTGCCTAGGGCTCCGCAAGCCATGATGAGCACCTTTTGAACTTGCAATGGAGAGGACAAAAATGTTCCCTAACCGTTCAAACCTTTATAAATAAGAGTCAAAAGTTCGTCTTCCTCACTTTACCATTTTTGGCTTCCTTCACTGAAAACACCGTGCGTCGAAAGCTTTGGCTTCTTTTGGGTGCTTTCCAACCACTCACAATTTCTCCATTGTTCGAGCATTCTGCCTTTACATAGTAAGTAGCTTTCTCTCAACTCTCTTGTTATTTGCACTTTCAG
Organism: Ormosia semicastrata; assembly: GCA_029884595.1. Taxonomy (NCBI): domain Eukaryota; kingdom Viridiplantae; phylum Streptophyta; class Magnoliopsida; order Fabales; family Fabaceae; genus Ormosia; species Ormosia semicastrata. The sequence continues at coordinate 3,401,775 of JAQQTO010000022.1, read as the reverse complement.
TATGCTAATAACTTTTTAAAGAGTAGAGTAGCTTTGTATTTCCTTCAAATAGACCTTAGTAGTTTAGGTAAATTTTGTCGCCTCCCTGAAACACCATCTTCGCTGCGCCATGTGTGGCGAAGGAGTTCCCCTGAATACTTTATTTCTGGTGGGACAGGAGATCGGTAGGGGAGGTTTGGATTACTTCGCTCTCCCTGTGTCTGAATCTATGAGACTATTGATTCTGACAGTTGCTTACCGACTTCTTTGGATGTTCTCAGGATTTTCATGGCTAAAGGAAAAAAAAGGCTAGAGTCCAACCCCCACTCCATGACGTCCGTGACCCAGTAGAGGACGAGCTGATTCGAATTCAGTGGGGGCTCGGGCTGGTATGCCCCTGGGTGGTGGACGACGTATGGAATCGTCAGTCCAAGTTTTCGAGCGAAGCTGTGCTCCGAGAATCCTTATTTGCCTTGGAGTTAACCGTGAACAAAGCTCGAGACGACGAATTCCAAGTTGTCTGTCCAAGCTGGAGTGAGAGGGTGTGTTCCTGCCAGGAAGCCGGTTCACATTTTATGTTCCTATATGAGCCCCTTTTCCTCAAGCTGGGGCTTAGGATGCCATTTTCTGACTTCTAAATGGCCGTCCTCCGTACTCTTCATGTGGCCCCTTCGCAGATCCATCCTAATGGTTGGGGCTACATCATCTTGTTCGAGAGGTTTTGCCGGTTAATGAGCCTTAAGTGCTCAGTTAACACCTTTTTTATTTTATTTTTATACAAGAATAAACACTCAGGGGATGATAAAGCAAACAAGTTGGCTTGTCATCCGGTCACGGCTTGGTCATAAGTCCTTTGATGTTTTCGAAGAAAGCTTCAAAGGGTTTAAGACTGTGTTCTTCAAGGTAAACGCCAAGAAGGGATGTCAACCATTCTTCCTCAAACCGGACGGGGAGCCAAAATTTCTGCTTTACTGGACGCAAGGCTGCTGGGATGTGCCCATCGATTTGATTGAAAAAGAGGAGGAAGATCTCGACCCCGAGGAGCTTAGGTCTGTCAGGTTCATAACCCGATATGCCGAGAAGCATGGGAACATCAATATTAGAGATGTTCTTTGTATCCTTGGTGATGATCTTCTTTACGCTTTATTAGGTAGGAATTAGGACATTTTTACCCGTAGTATCCCTAGGTGCTTGCTTTGATATAGCAATGTTTTGTGATGTGCTAATTGTACTTGTTTCTGTTTTCTTTCAGTTAGCAACATGACTTCTAGGTCTTCCATGGTTACCCTGCATTCTTCAAGAAACCGGAGGAAGGGGAAGAAAGCCGCGACTTCTTCCTCTGCGGCCATTCTAGCCTCCTCAGACTAGGGCGTTGTTATCGCAGAAAAAGATCAGCCAGGCTCCCCTATCCACAACTTTAAAGGGAGAAAAAGGCAGGCTGTCGAAGGGTCTTCTGAACACGATGGAAGGTCGTCGGAGGGCGGCGAAAGGGAAGGGGCAGACTTCTTGCCAATCATCATGGGGCACTCCGATCCCGGCCCCTTCATAGCTGGGCGATTTTTAAGTGGTGATATGAGGCAGCATATTGCCGAGCAAGGTTTGGCCCAGACCTTAGCTGTACTTCAGAGGCAAGCTCTCCGGGCGGCGGCTGAGATCCGTGTAATCGAGGAGACTATCGAGAATGCCGATGGGAAGGCATTGAAAGAGCTGAAGACTTTGAAGAAAGAAAAGGAGGAAATTGGCCAGAAACTGACCGCGTCCTTAAAAACAAACGAGGATACTAGGGCAAGAGTCATCGAACTAGAAAAGAGGGTCATCGAACTGGAAAGGGCGTTGGCGGACTCTGAGGCTGCCAGGAAGACCAAGAAGCTTGAAGCCGACAAAAGCATTGGCGCATTGAGGGTTGAGGTGACAGAGCTCGAAAAGGAGGTGGAGGAGCTGGATGAGGTATCTGGAAAGGTCGGGGGAGAGCAGTTCCAGAATACTATGGCGCAAATCCAGCATTTCAATCCCGGGGTCGCCCTTATCTTGGAAGGTGTTACCCCGGATAAAATCTTTCATAACGGCCGACTTGTAGCTGCAGAGGAGTTAGCCGTGAATGCTCCTGGTGGCAATCCGGAGGTTATTCAGATCCTGAAAAGAGAAGAGGCCAGCGTTTAAACTTTGTCAAGCTTTTTTTGTTTTTTGTCTTCTGCCTCCTACGTGGGGTTTTGTTACTTGTAAGGATAATTGCCTCGTGTTTGGGGTTTTATAATTAATTACTTTGTTTCACCATTCATTCTTGTTTTTCATGGTCCGACTTGGGTCCAACGCCCATTTTTATAGTCGTTTTAACTGACTTAAAAAATTGTTTGTCGTAGAAAACCATGGTCTGAGATCCTTCACTCATACCATTGGGTGAATGGCATTCCACTTAACTTAAGTAGGAATAATGCCTTGGTCTGTAATCTAACGCTTATAACAATCAAACGTCATGAAATTTTAGACTTAGGCAAAGTAAAACCTTAATCTATATTCCAATGCTTGTTACGAAAAGCGTTTGGAATTGCAGATATAGGTAAGAGTAACGCCTTGGCTCAGGGTATTTTACACAAAAACCCTTTTACCTAAGGCATCAACATTATTTAACCTTGCCCAGGGTAGATACCCTAATAATCATATAGATTTTGGGACCCCTTCTTGGTTTAGGTATAAAGAAGGAGTGTGTACATATGATCCGTACTGCCTCCTATCCATTTAACATTTTAACAGTCAGTGCTGTGCGTTAGACCAAATTTGGTATCTAAATAACTATTTTATTGATGATATTGGGAGGACAAAAGTCTATACAGAGCGTATTTATTCAAAACAAGGACGGATCAAACATAATTCTACTAGAGGGCTAAGCCACTGCGGGCATTTAGCTATAGTATTTTCTTAGTTTATCTGCATTCCAATAATTCTTGACCGGGGTTCCAGATAACATTTCCAGGGTGTAAGCTCCCTTACCTATACTGGTGATGACACGGTAGGGGTCTTCCCAGTTAGGGGCTAATTTCCCTTGGGAGACATTTTTTCCTCCTATGTCAGCTCTCCTGAGCACTAGGTTGCCCGGCTAGAATTTTCTTGGGACCACTTTCTTGTTGTACCTGGCCGCTGTCTTCTGCTTAAGGGCGGCATCCCGTATGTGAGCTACGTTTCTTTTTTCTTCGAGCAAGTCCAGGTCCTCTCTGATTAGACTGGGGTTGTTATCAGATGAGAACTGGTGGTAGCGCCAGCTGGGCTCCCCTATCTCCACTGGGATCATGGCCTCGCAGCCATAGGTCAATTTGAAAGGGGTCTCTCCTGTGGTGGAATGGGGAGTGGTCCGGTATGCCTAGAGAACATGATCAAGTTGCTCGACCCAATTCCCTTTGACTTCATCTAACCTCCTTTTTTAAGCCTCACACGATGATTCTGTTGGCGGCCTCGGCTTGTCCATTTGTCATGGGGTTCTCAACGGAGCTGCAGTGGTACTTTATTTTCAATCCGGCTAGTAGCTCTTCAAAAGTTTTATCTTTGAACTGGGTATCGTTATCTGTGACGATAGATTCTGATATGCCGAACCTGGTGATAATATGACGCCAAGTGAACTTCTGAATTCACGCCGAGGTGATAGTGATCAGAGGTTCGGCCTCGATCCATTTAGTAAAATAGTCTATCGCTACCACTAAGTATTTAAACTGCCCTAGGGCCTGGGGGAAAGGAACCAAAATGTCTATACCCCACCTGTAAAAGGGCCAAGGAATCGATGTCGTGAATAGTTCTTCAGAAGAGGCTTGAAAATGATCTGCATGACGCTGACATTTGTCACAAATTTGGATATGTGTTTGGGAGTCAGTTTCTATTGTCGGCCAATAGAATCCTGCCCTTAATACTTTTTGGGCTAGGGCTTTGGCTCCTAAATGGTGACCGCAGCTTCCTTCATGAACTTCAGCTAGGGCGTATTCTGCTTCCTTTGGGGTTAAGCACTTTAGAAGGGGGGAGGAGAAACCATGTCGGTATAGGCAGCCATTGTAAATGGTGTATCTGACCGCGGTCTTTACCAATCTGGAAGCCTCTTTCGGGTTGGATGGTAAGTTTCCATGTTGTAAATAGCCTAGTATAGAGGTGATCCAAGATGGCCGATGGTCCTCCACTTGGGATACGCTATGATCCGTGATGGAGGGTTGGGAGAGAATTTCTTGGATTACAGACTGGTTGTTGTCGGGGCTCTTCGTGCTGGCCAGTTTAAAGAGAAGGTCTGTTCTGGAGTTCTGTTCTCTTGGGATGTGCTCTATCTTGACCTCTTCAAAACCTCTCAAAAGTTCCTGGACCTTGCTCAAGTATTTTTGCAGGAGGGGTTCTTTAGCTTGATAGTCACCTCGAATTTGGGAGGTTATTAGCTGGGAATCACTGCAAAGTGTGATCCGCGTTGCCTACATATCCTTTGCCATTAGCAAACCGGCGATGCAGGCCTCATACTCGGCCTGATTGTTTGAGGTTGGGAATTCAAACTTCAGGGAGTGCTCCAAGGTCAAACCCTCTGAATTCTCCAATATTACTCCGACCCCGCTTCTCTTGGGGTTCGATGATCCGTCAGCAAAAATGGTCCAGAAGGCTTTCTTAGGGTCGCCGTTGTCTGTTGCAAGTTCCGCTAGGAAGTCAGACAATGCTTGGGCTTTTATTGCAAGTCGTGGTTCATATGTAATTCTAAACTCTGAGAGTTCAATCGACCATGCAATTATTTGCCCAGCCAGATCTGGTTTATGTAGCACCTGCCGGATAGGTTGGTCTGTTCTTACCACCACTAGGTGGCATTGGAAGTATTGCCGAAGTCTTCTTGCGGTGATAATGAGCGCAAAGGTAACTTTATCAACCTTTTGGTATCGAAGTTCGGGGCCCTGGAGGACCTTGCTTACGAAGTAGACAGGCTTCTGTCCTTCGTCAGTTTCCCAAATCAAGACTGAGCTTACGGCCTCGTCGTGGACGGATAGATACAAGTAGAGTGTCTCCCTGGTGTCCGGCCTCGTCAAAATAGGAGGGGAGGACAAGAGGTTTTTTAATGATGTGAAGGCGTCCTCGCACTCTTGGGTCCATTCAAAACTTTTTCCCGTCTTGCGCAATTTGAACAGGGGGAGAGACTTGTGAGCGGCTTTAGCTAAGAATCTTGTGAGGGCCGTTATGCGCCCCGTAAGCTGTTGTACTTCTTTGACATTCCGGAGACTTCTCATGTTGAGGACGGCCTGACATTTGTCTGGATTGGCTTCAATTCCTCTATGAGTTAGCATAAATCCTAAAAATTTACCAGCCTGGACCCCGAAAACGCACTTTTTCGGGTTCAATCTCATGTTGTACTTTCAGAGTTGTGCGAATACTTCCTCAAGGTCTGCCGTGTGTGATCCGCTGTGTGGGGTCTTTACTATCATGTCATCTATATAGACTTCTAGCATCTTTCCCACTTGATTTTCAAAAACCTTGTTCATCATCCTCTGGTAAGTGGCTCCTGCATTCTTTAGGCCGAAAGACATAACCTTATAGCAGTAGCTCGCCCTGTCAGTAATGAAAGCGATGTTTTCCTCATCCCTGGCGTACATGGGAATCTGATTGTACCCGGAATATGCATCCATGAACGAGAGCCATCTAAACCCTAAGGAGCCATCCACTAATTTGTCCACATTGGGGAGTAGGTATGAGTTCTTAGGACAGGCTTTATTCAGATCAGTATAGTCAACGCACATTCTCCATTTTCTGTTGGACTTTTTTATCAGAACCACGTTGGAAAGCCATGTGGTATAGGAGATTTCTCTAATGAAGTTGCCATTTAGTAGTTCTTTAACTTGGTCTTCAACGACTTGCTGCCTCTTGGGTTCGACCTTCCTTTTCTTTTGTGCGACCGGCCTGGTACCTTCTTTAATTGACAATTGGTGGCAAATAAAGCTGGGGTCGAGTCCGGACATGTCGGAGGAAGTCCAAGCGAAAAGGTCCTTGTTTCTCAACAAGAGTTCTGAGAGTTGTTATTTTTCTTTTTCACCCAGATGAGCTCCGATCTTGGTGACCTGTTCTGAGTTAGTCTCGAGCTGAAGAGATTCCAGTTCGCCTTCGGGCTGGGGTCAAGTACCCCGGATTTATTCTCTGACGTCCAGCTCAGTCATTAAAATGTTAACTTAGTCAATAGCTGGGGTGTAGACGGAGGGGCTCAACCTCCGGGGTACTTTACAAATCTTCAGGCTCTCATTATAGCATTTTCTGGCAGCAACTTGGTCGCCTTTTATGGTGACGACGTCATTGTTTTTATTGAGGAACTTCATCATGAGGTGGGTGGTGGATACACTGCTCCAAGGGCATTGAGAGAAGGACGGCCCAAGATAATGTTATAAGCCGAAGGGTAGTCCACAACCAGGAACTTTACCTTGACAGTCCTGAAGAGTTTATATGATCCGAGGGTCAGGTGGGTTTCGTAGTATCCGACCGAGGTGATCTTCTCACCGGTGAAACTCATCAATTCTCCTACGTGGGGAGTCAAGTGGGATTGAGGGAGCTCCAACTTTTGATAGAGATCTAGGAATATAATGTCGGCCGAACTCCCTTGATCGACGAAAATTCGGCAGACCTCAGCATTGGAAATTTCCCCGGAGATGACGAGTGGATCGTCGTGGTCCGGGATTATTCCGCCGTAGTCTTCGTCTGAGAAGGTGATGAGAGGCGCTTTTCTATTCTCCGCTTGTGTTCTTAGTTCTGAGTGGACCACGCTAAAAACTGCCATTCTAAGGGCTTTCTTTCGAGCTCCATTGGAAGATCCCCCTCTGGCAAAGCCACCGACAATGGTATGGATCGTCCTGTTGGGCTCGGTGCGATGGTCGTCATTATCAACGGGGGGAGTGTTCCTGGCCTGACCCTACCGATCGCTGTTATCTCGGCGAGGTGGAGTCCGGGATCTTCTCCTAGGACTTCTTGTCCTTCTTCTGCGCGGAGGGGACAGACTTCGATACGGGGTACGTCTGCTGTCTATGCGTCTATTGTCCCCCTCGTTATTTTGTACACGAAGGATATACTACTGCAGGCGTCCGCCCTTGATTAAAAATTCAATGGCATCGCGCAACTGATAGCAATCTTCTGTATCGTGGCCATAGGCCTTATGCCATGTGCAATGTTTGGAGTGATCCTTCTGCTTGTGTTTCTTGATAGGGGGCGGTCTCCGGACATTCTGAAACTCTGTGTTCATCACTTCCCTCAAGATTGTTTCCTGAGGCGTGTTCAAAGGGGTGTAGTCAGAATAATTCCTCCATGGTGGGCTACCCTTTGAGGGTCGCAACCTTGAGGAATTCTGGTTGGCCTTGTGGTGAGAGGGCTCGCCTTTGTCCCACCTCCTGTGGTCTTCTGTTGCCTCCTCCAAGTAGACGTACTTCTCGGATCGTTTCTGGAAGTCAGTCAGATTATCTGGTTTTTTTTTTGCCAGGGACTTGAAGAATTCGGAGCCTATCCGGAGACCGCTTCTGGCATAATGCAAGACTATTTTGTCTTCAAAATTTTCTACGTTGGTATAGACAGCCATGAAACGCCTAACGTAATCCCGGAGGCTCTCGTCCTTTCCATGGTGGATCTTAGCCAGAGATTCGATAGATGTAGGTTGTTCCTTGTTCATGGTGTATTGTAGCAGAAAATGTTGTTTAAGGTCTGACCAATCCACGATGGTCCCCCGTGTTGGCTGGTAAACCACTTGAGAGCCCCCTTTTTGAGGGAGAGAGGGAAAGCTCTGCACAACAATTCCATGGATCTGCCATAGAAACATAGGGACTGCTCGTAAACATTTATGTGTTCCTGGGGGTCCGTGGTTCTGTCGTAAATTTCCAGGTTTGGAGGAAACTTGAAATTTCTCGGAACCCGAAACTCCATGAGTTGATCAGAGAAAGGTTGTTCCATAGTTCCGCGCTTCCGGTTATTGTCCCCAGTATTGGGAATTCCCTCATCGTCGTGGGCCCTCCTTTTATTATTTTCCACATCGGTCCATCTATCACGGCGGCGCGGCTTTGGTTGATTTTCATGCATGGCACGCTGCATGTCTTCCAGCCTCCTGAATTGGTCATTGAGCAAATCCATGTGTTGCTGCAACATATCTTAAAATTGGCATTGGGAACCTCGAGATTGATGTGTGTGTTCAAAGCGGGATGCACGATCATCGAAGTCGTTATTCGAGATTCCCAAACGTTGGTGTACTGGAATCCTGTGCTCTTGAAGGCTCTGGTCACCTCTCTGGGCCGGGAATTCAAGTCTTTCCCTGACAGAAATCCTGCGTGATGGGTTAGGAAACTCCTCAGAAAAGGAGGTGGAGTGCCCATCACATCGGCTTCCTGGGCCGGGTGCCTGATTTCTCACAGCGGAGGTTTGAGCCACAAGTGGAGGCAGTGGTGGTGGTGGACGTTGCATTTCAGGATCCTGTCTCGGGTTGACAGAGGTTTGTGCAGCGTCTCTTCTCGAGTTTTGCCTCGTATTCACCGTGATTGGGTGGGATTAGAATTTTATGATTCTCCCTGACAGAAATCCTGCGTGATGGGTTAGGAAACTCCTCAGAAAAGGAGGTGGAGTGCCCATCACGTCGGCTTCCTGGGCCAGGTGCCTGTTTTCTCACAGCGGAGGTTTGAGCCACAAGTGGAGGCAGTGGTGGTGGTGGACGTTGCATGTCAGGATCCTGTCTCGGGTTAACAGAGGTTTGTGCAGCGTCTCTTCTCGAGTTTTGCCTCGTATTCACCATGATTGGGTGGGACTAGAATTTTATGGTTCCCCATAGTCTACGCCAATGTTCTGAATCGGGTTCAGAGAGTACCTGAGGTAGGCACGCAACGGTGATTTCTCCTTTGAGCAGCGGCTGAGCGTGTTGCACAGGGGGGTGGGTACCTGCAAAGGGACTCCAACGCTCAAGTCAGGCCGTGCACAAGAAGGCTTAAGAGATTGGGTTCAAAGTTACCTCCTTAAGATGGCTCAACCATGTATTTATAGAGCGTATACAGAATCCTAATAGGATCCTTATTGAATGCAGGTAATTTAGGATTAGTATCCTGATGAGGATCATCTTTCCATTATTATAGGATGCGTCCCTGTAAATCTGGGATTAAGATATGGAAAGTGTCTAGCCATCAAAGATATTTATAAATCTTATAATATCGTAAGTTGATGATTGGCAGTTGCGGATATTTAAGGATTCATCCTCTGCATGAATCTATTAATCACGACGTTATATCCCAACATCGCTTGAGGACCGTAGTCCGTGGTCCGAAATACGTTGTGAGTCTGGTAGTATGCATGCTGGGTTGATCCCATGGAGCGGGATCCCGGATCACGGTCCAGAATAATATATATAGTTGGAGAGAGTTTTTTCCTATAAATTATGATAAGGTTTTTTAAATAGTGTTCTAAGAATATTTGTTAAAAATTTAAAATAATTTTTTTAAAAAAATAACGTATTTAATGTATTAGAAATTAAAAAATTCTACTTTTAATATAAAAAATTTTAATTTTAATTTTTTAAACTAGTATTCGAAGGATACTCATTAAAAAAAAAAACTCTTATTGATAAATATAGATAGTTCAGTTTACCAAAAATTAAGAAGCAGTATGCCCAATTGACAACGTACATAAAAAAAAAAATTACGGAGCTAGGGGGCGAAAACCATGTCTATAGATTATAGTTTTTATTGGACTCTGGACGTACCATATTGTATTTTTAAGATCCCATTAATTGTTGTTTTTCAGTATTAGCTCCCATATAATATATATTACTTTTCATTGGACGAAGTGTTTAATATTATTTGATTTATTCTCTATAATTTTTCATCTACCGCAATAAAAATTTATTGATCATGTCCACATGACTTAAACTTAGTGTCACTTCTTTGTTGACATTATTTATATTTGAGAAATATAAACAAATTTCTATATAGAAATTAGAGTAATAATATAAAAATGATGTAGTAACCGAGATGTACAGCATCAATTGAGCATGCGTTACCCCCACTGCCCTATGCGTCCAACAAACAAATTTAGTTTGTCTCGAAATTGGAAAGTTAGGGTCACTAGAGTTCCTAAAACCTTAACAGTGGAGTTTTGAGCAAGTGATGAGTCAGCATTATCCGCGTAAGATTTCAACTTAAAATCAATTGATATTAAGTAAAGTAATCTAACATATATATAAATCGCACTCCAAAATATTGAGACAAACGATGTGAGACTCTTAACACTCTCTCCACAGATGCTTAAACAACACAAGCGAGCCTATCGAAGTAGGCGAAGAAATAACCGAGCCTAGCGAAATAGGCATCAAACAAACAAGCCTAGTGAAGTAGGCGGAGATGGGATCTTGAATCTGATATATACCATGTGAGATTCCAACCTAAAACAAATTAACATTAAGTGGAGTGGCCCAACATATATATAAACTGCACCCAAAATATTGAGGCAGACGATATGAGACTCTTAATAATCCGTATATATATACCCCAATGATACAGAGAAACCAAACGAGTAGACATGGCTGGAACATGGACATTAGGGAGGCTAAAGAAAGTGATCCTGAGACCAGAAGAACATGGTTGAGGATTAAGTCAAAGTGGCCACTGCAAGCTTTTTGTATGGATTTTGAATTCAAGAACCACACTGTACAATCACACGGCAGTTAAGAAAGTCCACAAGTGAATTTGGTGTGTCTCAAAGGCCGATTTTCTATTGTTTTGATACACAACTTGCAGGACCCCAAGGAGTTGTGGAGTTAGAAATATGAAGACTGCACATGGCATGGGATTGTAGAGATAACCTATTGATCCTTTTTGGTAGTTGATGTGTGCTAGAATTCTGAAATTGATGAAATAAACAAAACAGAGAAAGAAAGTGACAGAAACGAAGAGAAACTGAATTGAATCATTATGAATTGATTACACATTAACTTTTCACATATTGAATATAGTACTTATAGTAGCACAAGCAACACTGTGATCAATTGAGTAACAACCCTATGATCTAACAGAATAACAAACTCAATGTATTAACTAACTTCTAACAGAATACTAACTGACTAACTGAATTCCAAGTTATACATTTATTCTCTATTATTCCCCCTTCAACATCAGGGTGGATGTGTTAAATTAAAAGAATCATAGACCTTGAGTTTATGTCTTAGAAAACTGAAACGAGCAAAAGATAAAGGTTTTGTGATAACATCTGCTGAAGGTATATGAGTAACATGCAGCTGCTATTGTATAACCTTTTCTCTTACAAAAAACAAATCTAACTCCATATGTTTAGTTCTAGTATGTAATACTGGATTATGTGTTAGCATAACAGTGCTTAAGTTGTCACAAAAAAATAGTTGGAGTGGAAAAGGAGACATGTAACTCCTTTAATAATGATTGAATCCATAAAACTTCTGCAGCTATACTAGCCAAGCTTCTAAATTCAGCTTCAGTGCTTGAATGAGCAATCACTTGCTGTTTCTTAGACCACCAAGAGAGGACATTAGATCCTAAAAAATACAAGATCCTGAAATAGACTTTCGGTCATCCAAATCAGTTATCCAATCAGCATTACAAAATGTAATTAGAGATAAATGAGACTGAGAATTTGGTGTGAGATGCAGACCAAAGCTTATTGTTCCCTTAAGATACCTCAAAATCTATTTCACTGCCTTCTAATGATCATCATATGAATTCTGCATGTATTGGCAGACTTTATTAACTGCATAAGACAATGGTCTTGTAATTGTAACATATTGAAGTGCTCCAATAGTGGACCTATACAATTGAGGATCCTCCATCAAGGAATGTCCCAACTTTGTGAGTTTGGAATTAGAAATCATAGGAGTACTGATGCCCTTGGACTGCAACATATGAACTTTAGCCAACAAATCCTTAATATACTTAGTTTGAGTGAGATGCAGACTCCCATCCTTAAGCTCATTAACCTCTATACCTAAGAAATAGCTCAACTTACCAAGATCCTTGAGAACAAACTCTTTGTCAAGATCGAAAATTAAATTTTGAATCACAGTAGAGGAATTGCCAGTTACAATTATATCATCTACATAAACCAAAATATAGGTAGTGGCAATAGAATTAGATTGAATAAAAAGAGAAGGGTCATATTTACTAGTGACAAAACCAAATTTATGCAAAGTAGAAGTAAGCTTCTCAAACCAAGCCCGAGGAGCTTGCTTGAGACCATATAAAGCTTTGTGTAATCTGCAAACTAATGACTTATCAGTAGAGACAAACCCCTGTGGTTGAACCATATAAACCTCCTCTTAAAAAATGTCATTAAGAAAGGCATTATTAACATCAAGTTGCCTTATTGTCCAGTGATTAGTGAAAGCTAAAGTAAGAAGAATTCTGACTATAACATGTTTAATAACTGGAGAAAATGTCTCTTAAAAATCAAAACCACGCTGTTGATGAAAGCCCTTTGCTACTAACCTAGCTTTGTATTTTTGCACTGAGCCATCCGGATTTTGTTTAATTTTGAAAACTCATTTACAACCAATGGCAGCCCTGTTGGGAGGTAAAGAAACTAAAGTCCAAGTTTTATTTCCTATTAAGGCATCATACTCTTCTTACATTACCATCATACTCTTCTTACATTACCTTTCTCCAAAGAGGATTAGATAGAGCTTCAATAGTTGTAGAACGTTCTTCAGGACAAAAATTGGTAGATGTAGACAGCAAAGCTCTAGGCTTGAATATTCTAGATTTTGATCTTATTATCATGGGATGAGTAGAGAAAACAATAGGTGGAACTAATGGTAGTGAAGATGTAGTAGAAGTAACAGAGGCAGAAGGACTATTATTGTTAGTAACAGACTGATGGACAGCAGATGGAACTATAGGAACTAGAGGAACATGCAAACCTAGAGGTTGCACTTGACTGATAGTACTTGAACAAGATGGAAATGAAGCAAGAGGAGCAGTGGCAGAAGGATATGATACTAGTGAAGGAGAAGAGCAAACAGACAGTTGTTGCGGATTTTGGCAAGTGTACCAAATCAACAAAAGTAATAAAGAGTGAGTAGAGTATCGTCCCACGAGGATTAAGTTATTAATTATTAAATTCACTGAAAATAACACTATTTAAGCTAACAAAAAGAGAGTTGATAAAAATAATAAAAGGAAAGAATAAATAGAAATAACAAAAGCCAAATTTAATTAATTGGGTTGAGTTGGAAAACAATGATACGAAAAGGTTAGGGGTCAGATTTCACTTGAACTTTTTAAATGCATATTCAAAAATTGGTTTAATCAAGTCCTATTCTAATGATTCATGGTCAATTCTCAAAATTAATCAATATCCAATCTCTTGGTATATTAATCCTCTTACACTGTTTAGAATTAACTAATCCCTTAGTCTAATCCCAAATATAAAGGCATTATCAAGAACAAAGGAATTAAAAGAAAGACCACATAACTCACAACGTCTATTCCTAGTGATTGCAGAAATTATGGTGTTTATCACAAGTTCTTGGTTCATGCAAATTTTTCCAAATCATACATAAACCCAAAAATCATTCCCAAATTGGCCAGATTTAGAAAAGTATTAAGAAAAGAGATAAACACATAAATCATGAAATAATAACATTGATTAAACCCATAAAAGAATTTACATCATCCAAGAACAAGATCCATCATCACCCTAACGAAAAAGGGTTTAGTTACACATGGAAAAAGAGGAATACAAAGGGAAGAATATGACAAACTCCATTGTAGAAAGGTGGAAAAGTTAAAGAAAATCCCTAATTTTTAAGCCTAATTGCGCCCACACCACATTAGGGTTTTTGTCTCTTGACGGCTGCTGCGTTCTGTCCAAGTGTATCAGAGTGTGTCAAAAGTGTAAAAAGATGAAGAGTGTCTTCAATTTTGCAAAACTTTCTTTTTTATAAGAAATTCACGCTGTTGTTACGCGTTCAGCGCTCAGGTGCTCATCTTTCAGTGCTTAGGCGCTGGCTCACTAATCAGGAAACCCATCTGCGTGCAACGCGCGCTCAAGCGGTAATGGCCCAGCGCTCAAGCGCTAGGCTTCTAAATTAATTTTCTTCTTTTTTTTCTGCTCCTCGAATGCCCAATCTTTTCCATATGCAATTACCTACAAAAAATACATAAAAACATGTAATAAGAACATAATTAAAATAATAAAAACATAACAAGACTTGAGAACAAAATTAAATCAAAAAGATTAAAAGAGAATGAAAACCTAAGATTTTTAACCATAAAAATATGAATTTTTAAAGGTTCATCACTCCCCCAAACTTAAGTTTTTGTTTTTCCTCAAGTAAAAGGAATCAAAATAAAACAAACTAAAACTTAAAACAGACTCAAACATGGCAATACCGAGTAGTGAATATCATACATATCCTCAGAAATTGCTTCATAATCTAACTTCAAAGTGTCACACATGAATAATCCAATTATCACATCGTCTCTCACATGCAACTCTTATGCACAAATGTCTTCCCAAAAACATGAATAAAAGACACAATCTCCTTATAAAGAACAAACTCAGATAGATTTATAAAACTGCAAGTGCACATCAAACTCACATCCATAAGGTTGTTTTTCATCTCTCTCTCCACTAATGTAAACAACACACAACCAATGATCAAAAGGGACTTTACAAAGCTTGTAATGAAAGGCCAAAGGTATAGGTTAAGAAAGAATGTGGTAGGAAAATGAAAACAAAAGTTGAGATACAAAATCATGCAAGTTTCGAAATTCAAGACTCAAAATATAAGACAAGTGCAAAACGGAGCAAAAGAATCAACACAACATTCACTTTTTTTTTCTTTCCTGTTACTTTTTTTCCTTTTTCAACAATTTCCACCCTCAAACTTATTTCTTTGTAATACTTTGGGTGGACTTTTTCTTCTTCTTTTTTTCAATTCCTTTTTTTTCTTTTCAAATTTTTTAGTTCCACAAAACTTTATGCACAAAAATAACGAAAACTTGAATAATAAAATAATACAAAATATGCACTCAACAGAGGTTATGTAAGAGAGAGAATTTTTTTTCTTTTTTTTTAATGTGGGTATGTGAAAAGGAAAATGTGGGTAAAGAAAATAAATAAAGGCCAAACAACAACAAGGCTGCAAAAAGGACCTAAGGATATACTGTGTCATAGGTTGGCTTGAAAGGCTCAAACAATCCAAAGAAGACCCTTATCATTTCCTTAATCATGCATTGCCTAGGATTTCACCTCAAGAGAGAATCAAACAACTTCTAGATGCAAATCATCCACACATATGCAATCCCATAAACTTTCTCTAAGCTTGACATGCAATTAAAATCCAAAGTCTATCAATCATAAAGATGGGAAGAACATCCATACACAATAGAAACAAAAGAAATAAATGCAACTTATAAATTCTCATGTACTATCCCAAGAAATCAAATCAATCCACAATTCAAACAATCATTGGAAATTCAAATCAATACACCGGCATGCACAGAATGACTCAAAACACAATGGGGTGATGGAAACAAAATAAAATAAAATAAAACAAATAAATAAATGCAGAAATTAAAAGCTAAAGGAAGGAAGAAAAATCTTTTTGATGGCTGATAGCTATATACATCCCCTTACAAAGGTTTCGAATTCAGGGAGGCACCTAAGCCGACTCAACACTAGCTAATTACAAAACAAAAAAAATGTTAGTCAATAAAATAAGAAAATAACAAAATAAAAAAAAAAAAAAAAAAAAAAAAAAAGAAAAAATGAGAGAAAATTTGGGTTGCCTCCCAAAAAGCGCTTGTTTAACGTCATTCGCTCGATGTTGCCTTTTATTCATCAAGGTGGCTTGAAGTAAGAGAAGTAGGATGCCATTTTTCTCTTATCAGCTCGTTGTCTCCATACTCTATCACTACCTTTAGAATCAGTCTGTAATACGTTAATGGAAGCTGGAGTTGTACTTACTTGTCTAAAAGACACCTTAGCATTTGAAATCTCATCAGGCCATGGAGGTCTCAATTTTTCAACAGATAAAGGATTAGCTTGCAGTGAACCATGGATAATGGGAGGACCTTTCTCTGTACCAGTAATCTCAGAGGTAGAAGGAACTTTCTCCTTTTCATCATTAATCTTCGGAGTGAGAGAATCAGTATTAATGGACAAAGAAGAGTTCTTACCATCCAACCCTTTTAGAAATGTACCTTGAATGCAATTAACAAGGGCATAAAGATCTGATGTTGGGGCAGACTTATTAAAAACATTTATAGTCACTTGATCTCCATCTACCCTTAAAATAAGCTCTCTTCTAGGGATATCAATCAACGCTCCTGATGTTGCTAGGAATGGTCTCCCCAGAATTAATGGGATATTAGCATTCTTGTCTATATCCAAGACTACAAAGTTAACTAGAAAAATAAATTTATCAACCTTCACTAGCAAATCTTTCACAATACCGTACGGATGTCTGACTGATCGATTTGTTAATTAAAGAGAAACCATTGTAGGCTTAACTTTATCAATTCTCAGCTTGCGCAAGATAGACAATGACATCAAATTGATACTAGCCCCTAAGTCACGTAGAGCTTTCTCAATAGTCAGCTTTCCAATGGTGTAATGAATAGTAAAATTACCTGGATATTTCAATTTAGGTGGCAGTTTCCTCTGAATAATAGCACTGCTCTCCTTAGAAAGCGCCACAGTCTCATCTTCTTTTAACTTCCTTTTCTTTGACAGCAAATCTTTCATGAACCTTGCATAAGAGGGCATCTGCTCAAGTGCTTCAGCAAAAGAAATGTTTATCTGCAGCTTTTTGAAAACTTCTAAGAACTTGGAAAACTGCTTTTCTTGAATCTCATTCCTGAATCTTTGAGGGTACGGAAGTTTAGCATAAAGTGAAGGATCAACTATTTTTTGCTCACATTCCTTCTTCTTCTTCTGCCACTTTGGGTGCTCCTCTTTAACTTCAACCTTTTTACCATTATCCTGAGATAAAACCTATTCAATCGAAACCTCAGTACTTTCACTCTGATTTTTTGCAGAACCAGATGCTTCATTCTTGTCTTCCAAAGTCTTGCCACTTCTCAAAGTGATTTCATGACATTGCTCCTTTGGATTGACTACAGTATCACTTGGAAAAGTGCTTAGAGGTCTCCCTTGAAGCTGTTTCACTATTTACCCCACTTGATTCTCAAGACTTCTAATAGCGGCCTCATGATTCTTGAAATTAGTTCTTGATTCCTCCATAAAAGCTGAAGTTTGTTGCACAAAAACAGAGGTCTGTAGAGAAAGTTTCTCCATTGCAATCTCAAGAGGAGACTTCTGTTCAGACTGAGCATTCAATGGTACAACTTGATTCTTCTAAGAGAAATTGGGATGATTCCTCCAGCCTGGATTGTAAGTATTAGAATAAGGATTACCTTGTGGCCTTGAAGGATTACCCATATAGTTCACCTGCTCTGAAATGTTGACACCTGAATTCCCCGCCTCACATTGACCATTGACATGGCTGCCTCCACAAAAATCACAAGTTAGACCTCCTTGATGATTAACTGCATTTACATGTAGATTACCAACTTGCTTAGTAATGTTAACAATGTGTTGCATCATAGTCTGATTCTGTGCAAGTATAGTATCAACAACACCAAGCTCTAACATTCCCTGTTTAACTGCTGCTCTTCCACTAGGCAACTGATATTCATTAGTGGCCATTGTTTCAAACAATTATTGAGCCTCTTCAGGAGTTTTGCTATTTAAAGACCCACCTACAGATGCATCCACCATAAGTCTTGTGGAATGATTCAAACCATTGTAAAATGTCTGCACCTGCTGCCAAACCTCAAATGCATGGTGAGGACACCTCCTTAGTAGCTCCTTGAATCTCTCCCATGCTTCATAAAGAGATTCTCCTTGATTTTGAGTGAAACAAGCAATTTCACCCCTCATCTTCATAAACACTGATGGAGGAAAGTATCGAGTCAAAAATTTGTCAATCAGATCCTCCCAAGTAGAAATGCTCCCTTGTGGCTGGGCTTGTAGCCAGCTCTTTGCTTTGTCTCTGAGAAAAAATGGGAACAATCGTAATCTAATGGCATCATCAATAACGCCATTATACTTAATAGTATCGCAGAGCTGCAAGAAATTAACAATGTGCAAGTTTGGATCTTCTGCATGGCCTCCCCCAAACTGATTCTATTGCACCAGATGTAGAAGTGCTGGTTTAATCTCAAAATTATTGGCCTGAATAGTAGGACGCACAATACTAGTAGAAATATTTTCAGCAGATGGAGTAGCATAGTCAGCCAATGTGCGTCTTCGCTCTGTAGTTACAACTCTTTCTGTCATTATTTGCTCTACTTCTTCAAGCCTCTTCCTCTCTCTAGCTACTTTCCTGTTTGCTCTAGTTGTTCTCTCAATTTCTGGATCAAAAAGTAATTTTTCTGATTCCAAAGAACCTTGCATAAACAAACAAACAACCAAACCAGAGTGAAGTAAAGAAAAAAAATAAAATAAAATAAAATAAAATAAAATAAAAATAAATTACTAATAAAAATAAATAAAGAAAACAAAAATAAAAGAAACAAATTAAAAAAATAAATGAAGAAAAATAAAAAATTAAATAAGAAAAACAATTATCTATAGATAAAAGAAAATTTAAAGAAAAAATTAAAATTAAAATTAAAATTAAAAATAAACAATTAAAAAAATGCTCAAATTAGTGTCTTTTCAACTACTATTTAATATTAATAATAATAATCCCCGAACTGCGGTGCCAAAAACTTGTTGCGGATTTTGGCAAGTGTACCAAATTGACAAAAGCAATAAAGAGTGAGTAGAGTATCGTCCCACGATGATTAAGTTATTAATTATTAAATTCACTGAAAATAACATTATTTAAGCTAACAAAAAGAGAGTTGGTAAAAACAATAAAAAGAAAGAATAAACAAAAATAACAAAAGTCAAATTTAATTAATTGGGTTGAGTTAGAAAACAATGATATGAAAAAGTTAGGGGTCAGATTTCACTTGAACTTTTTAAATGTATATTCAAAAATTGGTTTAATCAAGTCCTATTCCAATGATTCATGGTCAATTCCCAAAATTAATCAATATCCAATCCCTTGGTATATTAATCCTCTTACACTGTTTAGAATTAACTAATCCATTAGTCTAATCCCAAATAGAAAGGCATAATCAAGAACAAAGGAAATAAAAGAAAGACCACATAACCCACAACATCTATTCCTAGCGATTGCAGAAGTTATGGTGTTTATCACAAATTCTAGGTTCATGCAAATTTTTTCAAATCATACATAAATCCAAAAATCATTCTAAAATTGACCAGATTTAGAAAAGCATTGAGAAAAGAGATAAACACATAAATCATGAAATAAAAACATTGATTAAACCCATAAAAGAATTTATATCATCCAAGAACAAGATCCATCATGACCCTAACGAAAAAGGGTTTAGTTACACATGGAAAAAGAGGAACACAAAGGGAAGAATATGACAAACTCCATTGTAGAAAAGGTGGAAAGGTTGAAGAAAATCTCTAATCTTCAAGCCTAATTGTGCCCACACCACATTAGGGTTTTTGTCTCTTGACGGCTGCTGCGTTCTATCCAAGTGTATCAGAGTGTGTCAAAAGTGTAAAAAGATGAAGAGTGTCTTCAATTTAGCAAAACTTTCTTTTTTATAAGAAATTCACGCTGTTGTTACGTGTTCAGCGCTCAGGCGCTCATCTTTCAGCCCTTAGGCTCTAGTCCACTAATTAGGAAACCCATCTGCGCGCAACGCGCACTCAAGCGGCAATGGCCCAGCGCTGGGCTTCTAAATTAATTTTCTTCTTTTTTTTTGCTCCTCGAATGCCCAATCTTTTCCATATGCAATTACCTACAAAAAATACATAAAAACATGTAATAAGAACACAATTAAAATAATAAAAACATAACAAGACTTGAGAACAAAACTAAATCAGAAAGATTAAAAGAAAATGAAAACCCAAGATTTTTAATCGTAAAAATATGAATTTTTAAAGGTTCAATCAACAGTGAAGTAGAAAAAGGGAACTTTGACTCATTGAAGATCATATCTTTGGAAATATACAACTTGCCAAAATTAGCAAAACACTTGTAGCCTTTGTGATGAAGACTGTAACCCAAGAAAGTGCACTCAACTTATCTAAACTGAAGTTTATTGTGATTATATGGCCTAATCAAAGGGAAACATGAGCAACCAAAAACCTTAAAGAAGTTGTAGTCAGGTAAAGATGAGAATAAATTGGTGTATGTGATAGTATTTGAAACAGAAGAAGAAGGCAGTCTATTTATGAGATACACAACAGCAATAAATGCCTCATCCCAATATTTTAGGGGCATAGAAGCATGGGCAAGTAAAGTTAAACCAAGTTCTGTAAGATGACAATGTTTTTTTTCAACAACACCATTTTGATGATGTGTATGAGGGCAAATGAGCCTATGAATAATACCATGAGACTTAAGAAAAGCTGTGAGAGAAAGAAATTCACCTCCCCAATCAAACTATGCACACTTGATCAGTCTACCTAATTGAAGTTCAACCATCTTTTTAAATTCAACAAAGATAGACATAGCATTTGACTTTTTTTAATAGATATATCCAAGAATATCTGGTGCATGCATCCACAAAGTTAATATAATAAGAGTAACCACCAGAAGAGAGAATATGGGTAGGTCCCCACAGATCAGTAAAAATAAGATCCAAAGGTGCATTATATGCAGTGGAAGATGCAGGTGAATGTAATCTATAAGCCTTTGCAAGACAACATGTAGAACAAAAATCATACTTAGTTTTTGTTGGTATTGAAAGATTACAAAAAGACATCACTTGTTTGATCACTGCAGCATCAGGGTGTCCAAGTCTATAGTGCCACAAAGAGAAAGAAGAAACATGTGGTACATTTTTATTTGTTGAAAATAAAGGATTTACAGAAACTTGAAAAAAGTGCAATGGTTTTACAATGGAATCAGAGAACAAAATAGAAACTGAACTAAATGTACTAGTAGCTAATGAACCAATGGAAGAAGGAGAAAAATATTGAAGCTGAAAAGAATTGAAGCAGTACAGTCTATCAGGTCCAAGTGTGTCACTCAAGAGCACCTCATTGGTTTCCTGTGATTTAACAAAGCAATGATAAAGGTGAAACTCAAAAAAATAGAATTATCTTTAGCAAATTTGCTTGCACTAACTAAATTTTTAGTAATTTGAGAAACATGCAGAAGATCATGTAATTTGAGAGTGACAGAAGAATTATATGGAGAAATAACTTTAGAATAACTAATGTTTTTAATATGCAGACATGTACCATCACCAGTGTGAAGCTTTTCCTGTCCCTCAAATGGAACCTTGTACACAAAATTGTGATCATCAGGAGTTACATAAGCAGTTGCTCCTGAATCAGGAAACCACAATTGATTAGTTAAAATTTCAGGAGTAGCAGTCATAGTAGATACATGTGCACTTGGAGGAGGAGCAGAATGTCTAAACTGAGAGTATTGTGAATTTGATGGTAAGGACTGGGATGGAATAGGTAAAAAGGAAGAGTGGGAATATGAATGAGAAAAACCAGGAGGTGGTGATGTATAAGAAAAAGGAGAAAAACTAGGAGATGGTGATGTTGAAGGAAACTGTGAGGATGAGGAATGATGAATAGAAGGGTAAGAAGAATGATACATTAGAGGTGGAAAAGATGGTGAGTACTGAGAGGAAGATACATTTTGAGAAGAAAACTGAGGTGAAACCTCATATCTATAGTAGCAATTAGTTGCTGAATAACCAGAACGATCACATAGCTGACAAACAATAGAGGAGGATGTACCTCCAAACCTACCAAACCTGCTTCTGCCACAACCATAGGAAAACCTTCCACCATAAGAATAGGTATTAAAACCACAAAATCCACTCTAATTGGGATTAAAATGACCACGGTAACCTCCTGAAGGCTGATAACCAGTTTGATTTTGACCAATTCTGTCAAAATTATTTCAAAATGTAGGTTGATTAGGATAAAAAACACTATGATAACCACCAGGATTCTGCTCAAAAGAACTATGTCATGGATCAACAGAACAAGGGTCATTTGAAGTACCACCATTATTAGCTTTAGGTTGCAAATTGAAACTAGATTTAGTATCATTAAATTGAGCAACATTAGCAGTCAAATGATCACCAAGAGCAGACTTAGATGATGCTCTTTCAATCCTAACTTCTTGTGCAAGAAGTAAAGATTCTATTTCTCCTACTGTATAAGGATCTAGACGAGAATTAATGGAAGTGACAAATGCATCATACTCATCTGGAAGACCATCAAGGATGATCTCAATTTGTTCTTCTGTGCTAACCTAACTACTAATTGAAGAGAGTGCATCAATCAATTCTTTGATGAGTAAGAGATACTCAGTGACAGATTTTGAATCTTTCTTTGTATTACGCAACTCAGATCTATATTGTTTGATCTTGGCACGAGTCTGGGAAGCAAAGAAAATCCGAACCTGCTTTCAAAGTTTCCATGAGAAATCACAATCTACCATTCTTGTTAACATGCTTTCACTTAGAGAGGACAACAATCATGATAAGAGAAGTTGATCTTGTTGTTCCCAAGTGAGAAACGCGGGATTCATATTACCACATGCTTCATGATCATCAGCAGAAAGATACTGAGGTGGAATTGAAGAACCAGTGAGAAAATATTAAAGATGATGACCATGGATTGCTGCAGCAATCTGCTGTTTCCACACTAAGAAATTATTTTCGTCCAATTTCACATAAATGGAATGAGTGAACGTAACAAGAGAAGACGAAGCAGTAGAACTAAGAGGTGAAGCAGCGGGAAGAGAAGAAGAATCTGTCATGGCCCCAAGATATCAAGCTCTAATTACCATGTTAGAATTCTGAGATTGATGAAATAAAGAAAACAAAGAAAGAAAGTGACAAAAACGAAGAGAAATTGAATTGAATCATTATGAATTGATTACACATTAACTTTTTACATGCTGAATACAATACTTATAGTAGTGCAAGCAACATTGTGATCAATTGAGTAACAACTCTGTAATCTAATAGAATAACAAACTCAACGTATTAACTAACTTCTAACATTAACCAAGTTCTAACAGAATACTAACTGACTAACTGAATTCCAGGTTATACATCTATTCTCTATTAATGTGCCTCAAAATAGTAAAAAATGAAGACATAATGATGTCTGTCTGAACTGAATTTGTATTAAACAAGACATTTACAGCTTGCATTAAAATGCAAAAATAAATAGAAAATAGTGAAGATAATAAGGATGTTATGTTGCATTTTAATATATTCTGAACTGTTTTAATTTTTAAACCTAAGTTAGTTTATTGCGCATCCCTTACAATGCTTTTATTAAAGAAAGTTCTTTTCTGAAGAAGTAAAAGAAACTTTCACTTAGTCGATAAAAATATAAGGCAAATCAAAAGATATAAAGTAAAATCACATTAATCCCGATTTTCTCATATTACTTTTTGTCTACACCATTTTTTACATCACATTGTTTACCATTAAAATGAACAATCACATATTAATATATTTTTTCACTTAATCACAATTATTTATATATGATGTAAAAAGTGACGTAAAATAAAGTAATGTGAGATAAATATTTTTCAAACCACATACGTAATATTTATGTAGAGTAAAATAACTTAATTTTCACCAACAATGATTGGTACAATGGGTGAATAACATCAATTAAGTTAGTTAGAATTCAAATTTTATTAAGGTTTGTTGTTAGTAAGATGTGTATATGTATGTATCTTTGGTCTTGGGATGAGGAGCCACGCTTGACCTTAAAATTATTTTTTTACCAAAATAAATGTCTTAATTTTCTTTCCTATATATCTCTAAAAGGTAAAAGAAAAGGAAAGAAGAAAAATGGTTGAGATGACAAACAAGAAGCAGTATGTCAGTGTCAGTCTACTCTAACCTTGAGGTTTTCTTCAGCTTAACCCTTGTTACAAGTTTAAGTCGTCGGGTACTTAACCTGTGGATTGGAAGACTAACATGCTTATCAATATCTTCCACTGTCACCTCGCTTTCTAACTAGGTATATCCTTCCAGTTCCCACATGGTTGCTAAACGACAGTTGGCTCCACATGGTTGCTAAACTACAGTTTGCTCCACATGGTAGGACCAAGCTACATTGGCTCAAAGGTTTTGAATCAAATCATTAATAAGTATTCATTGAAGCTTGTGGCATGCGTATAATCTTAGAATAGGACAATTTCTTTTTTCATGGGGTTGGAGAGTGAAATTTTTAGATATCATATATATATATATAAGTTGGTGAGTCCAATTATTTAATTAAATCAACAGATGCCAGTAGAATACTGCCTATTCCAGCAGGTGGAGTATGCGTAGGCCACAATTTCAACGAATGATATTCATGGGTCCCTTCTTTGCAGAAGTTTGCAAAAAAAAAAAACATAAACTAATAATGGAATATCCAAAATCCCATAACGAATAATATTCCCCAGAAGAGTTTGGCAGGTGAGTTGTGTCAACTATCTTTTACCTTACTTGATCTTTGAAAGGTAAAATACCTCTAAAACAATATACTAAAAAAAGAATTAAATTGGGGACTTGTTGAAGTTTTGAAAGTTAAACCTGTCAAATTCAAATTTAATAAACATATTTTAATCAATGATATAAAATATAAAAAAATGAGTTCTTGTTATCTTGATCTAGTATTTTATTTTCTTATTCTTAGTGTTTGATCATGAGTTTTTTTCATATTGCAATTGTTGGTATCTTGACCTCAAAAAATTGATATAATTAGATTCAAATCTATGACCATATCCCTACTTACACATCATATACCTGTTTACCGCTAGGCCAACCTCTTGGGGTTAGATATAGCAAGATACCAAAAATAAATAATTAACTTAATTTTGTACAAAAAAAATGTGAGAGGATTTCCAAAATAATGGAAAATACAAGTTATGTTCTCTGCGTTGGCCAAAAGTCACCATTTAATTGTTTAGGTGCAAGAAAATTGACTTTTTGACCTTCTCCAATTAAGCGGTCAAAAACTACCGATTAATCGGTAGTGTATATGCCAAAATTTTGAACATTTTGACAAGTGCGCAATTAATATGCTAATTTTCATTGATTAATCGCTTACACAATCAGTAAAATTTTGAAATGGTGTATCTATATATGGTGAATGGTTATGGAAGGTTGTTATATATGAAGAGATGTGTTTATTTGTGTATGTTGTCGTTCATGGTAATTGATCATGGAAAGTTGTTATACATGAAGAGTTACATCTCTTATCAAGAGGCACTACTAAAAAAATCATATTTAGAGACGGAAAAATTACATTTCTAAATGTGCAAACTTTCATCTCTAAATATTTAGAGACGGAACTAGAGATGAAAATTGATTCGTCTTTAAAAGTGGCGTCTCTAATTGTTAGAGATGAAAAATTTAATTTCGTCTCTAATTTAGAGACAGATTTTTTCCATCTCTAAATTTTAAAATTTTATTGCTATTCAGTTATAAGATTCGTCTGAGTTTTTTTAATTAGAGATGGAAAAAATTTGTGTCTATTTTTGTCTCTAATATTTTAAAAAATATTAAAAAAAATTAGGCATCTATTTGGGATTTGCCACAACTAGACGCCTTCATTTTATAAAAAAAAAATTCTAGTTTCCTATGCATATAATTATCCAAATCAAAATTTACCAAAAATTACAATAAATCATCAATCATTATAATTATCCAAGTACTAGAAAAAAGTGAGAAACTAAATGGTAGTGCCTTGCCTTTGTGCATATGCTCTAAGGCCAAAGGGAGCTTGCACCTCAAGAAAATTGCATATTTCACAATAATGGCCTATTTAGCAAGTTTGATAGTTGAATTATAGTGACAAATAAAGGTACTAAACAAATTTCATAGGGGAAACACTTCAGGCATAGTTGTAGAAATGGATCTCATGATAACTCTAATAACTTGTAGGAAACAAAGCATCATTTGCAAGGAGCATATGTACAGTATCTCCTACAAAATAAACTTGAGTAGAAATTCAATAATCTCAAGTAGTACATATTGTAACTTGCAGCAATTCAGATATGTTATAGACAAGAAAATATGTAAAAATATAAATAAATGATAACATTAAAACCAACTTCATTTCAATAAGAAAACCCAACTAAATCATTCTGTCAATCAATATTTTACTAAAAAAAAACTTCTATTGATCAATCTCTGCCAAGTGTATCTAGAAAAAAAATTAGAATCACTACACAGGTCTTATGGGTAACAAAAACATCGACAGTTGTTGGGTTACTTGACAGAAGAGCAACAATAGTTTCAGTGCGCCATTCATGAGATTTTGAACTGTCTTCGTGAACCGCTTGTCTATTTTTTATTTCATCTTGCTTGAGCACTTTAGGAGTCTTTAATTTGTCAGGGTGTGTACCATTTGAGATAATACTACCAATTTCACAAGCAGACCTTTTCCTGCATTGAAAATCAAACATAAGTTAAAACAAACTTGTATAACAACAGGTGCTTAGTGATAGTAACACATTGAAAAGTGAAAGAAAATAAAAGAAGGGGGGAAAAAGACATACCTACTGGAAGTTTGAGCAATTGGGTGTAGAGAGTTTGGTTTATTTAAAACAGAATTCCCTGAAGAGGCTTTCCATTAATAACAGTTTCAATGGTATATCCTTATGAGATGTTTTCAGTAACCTTGGCTTTAAAATTTTTATTTCTAGAATGAGGCATGGATTGATTTACGGGGGTATTTAGACTACTTGCATTTTTAATATTGGATATTTAACTATTCCCAAGTGGTACTTTGAAATGTAAATAGTCAAACATAATTTCGAATCTTTTTGTCCTCCTAACTCATAAATAATCAAAATCAAAATTATTAGAGGGATCATTATTTTAGTCAACACAGACTTGCCATAACTACAGTCCATATCTAAGATTAATAGATACTAGTAGGAAGAACTACTTCTACACTAACACTAACTTGACTAATTAAATATTACCAAGAGTTCAACTAAAAACACTAATTCTTAATGCCTTAAATTTAATTAGCCAAATGGCCCAAACCTTAAATTTAATTACAATAAAAGAGTATAAATACAGTTAGCTTGAAGCTTAAAAAATAACTACAGTTAGCTAGATAAACATTTATGCTGCCATAATAAGCATTAAAGAAAGAGTCAAATCAACTTTTGCAAGCCAAAGAATCCAGATCATATATGAAACTAGGATGGTAACTAAATGGTTACCCCATCAAGAAGAGAAGGCACATAATAGAAAGCATACATATCTAATAATTGACCGGCATGCCTCCAAGATCACTGATCAGAACACTTATGGTATATGCTAAAGAAGCAATGTAATAGCTACATCAAATGTCTCACATGGACAATTGCAAGATGAATATAGACAGTTTTCTTTCAACATTGGCCTTACTCATACCAATATCATACATCACTGTCAATAATCTAAACAATGTCTAAAATGAACCAAAAAAGAACGGCTTGTTACTTAAAGTTCTTTTATGGTTCAACCAGACAACAATACATGTAATGTAATACTGGCAAATGGTGCAAATATTGTAATAAATTTGTTTCAAGATGACAAGTTAGAAAGCTCACAGTTTTGAACATCCAAAATGATAAATGGCCTTTTCTTTGATAAAGTAAGGTAAGGAAGGATAGTTAGTTAACTCCCTTAAAAATAAGGCATATTATGGATTAAAAACTTTTTTCATAGATTAAAATAATTAAAATCAAAAGTATGAGAGAGAGAGAGAGAGAGCATACCCCAAAACATATATATCTGGTTCATTTCAGACTTGAAGAAAATCACTCAAATCAAGGTTCCTACTGGGGCATTGCCCTCCTACATTCCATGTTGCTGCAAAAACTCTAAGATTAAAAATAATCAAATAACTATGATTATTAATATGGTCATAAATATTATAATAACAAGAAGTTATTAAAATGACAGAAATCTAACAAGTCTACCAACAAAAATAAAATGACATTATATTCATAATTGAATCTTTATCCTCCTCATGTCCATCTCCACCAGTAGCCTTCTTAGCAGCAGCCTTGAGGTTCCTTCTCTTTACCCTTCTAGGACGTTCACCACCAAGTGGACTTGTAAGTGAAAAATCAATACGCTTCTGTGAATCAATCCTCACCATGAATGATGGGATGTTCACCACCTGCCTCTCAACCCTTCCAAGCCAAAAATGACATTAAAATCTATTTCCAAACAACATATCATTTTAAAATATAAACTGTAAAGCAACCTTGTAGAGCATGTTTAAAAAATGAGCAGATGGAAGATACAAAATAGGGCCATATCTTGAACAACATAGAATTTATTAGGTGAGAATTAAAGATAGAAAAATGGAAGTTCTGAAAATAGACTCAACATGTCACGTTTACACCACGTCCACAATCCAAAATTGGAGAACGATCAATGTAAAAGAAAAGCTACTAGCTTGAGAATTTTCATAAAGAAGATCATCAAATGCTCAAGTTGCAAACAATTATAAGACAATAGCCACACAACATGTAAAGATAGCCTATATTATTATGTTAAGTATAATTTTTCTAGTAAATAACTTTACAATCTGTGACTCTGAGTAGATACAAAATAAAAGACCTTTTATAAAATTTGGAATAGAAGAATACAAATGAGTGTGATATGTTTGCATTCATCATTTAGTTTGATATTGAGAAAGAAAAAGAGAAAGGGAGAACCTGATGTGCCTCTGCCTGATGAGGAAGTTCTTGACGGTGAGAGCCAAAACGTAATCGAGCTTGTTCTAGGTCTCATCCAGAAAGCCATAATGGACCAGAGCCTTGCTCCACCCTGCACAGCCACTAAGCCATCGTCGTCCACCGTTACAGGCGAATCGCATAGCTCCGCCCACACCACCAGATCCACACACAGCCACCACCCAACTTTAACCCAGAACCCAAATTCGCGAGTAGCACTGCCAAATCTGCAGCTAAGCATATGCCTCTGTCTACCTAGGGCTTGAACCCGTGACCCAAGCCACAGATCCGTCATCCTCGCACCTCTCCCTTGCGCGCGCACCACCGCTAACCGATGCTATCAAGCCGTCATTCTCTCTTTTTGTTATTATTACGGGTTGTGAGCCTTTGAATCCAACCTTAACGTTTGCAGCTAAACGAGGTCGCAAATGGCTAAGCGGGGTCGCGGGTGGTCACTGTGGTCACAGGTGGGTAGAGGTCATAGTGGTCAGTAGAGGCTTGAGTGGCACTGGAAGCCTGGAACTCCAATGATTGAGAAGCAAATGAGTACGAAGGTGGCGAGGATGAATCTAGCGTGCTAGTTACAAGTTCGTGATGATGATGATCTTTTTGGCATCAAAGATGGAGATGAGAGAACGAGCTGAGAGATGGAGATAAGAAAACGAGCTGATGGATGGAGATGAGAGAACGAGGGTTCAGAGGGAGCGAGAGAAATGGGGTTTTGAGTTGAAATTAGGGATTTAGGTAGAAATTTTAGAGATGGAAACAATACATCATCTCTATCTTTAAAAAAAATTATTATATAATTTAGAGACGGAACACATCCGTCTCTAATATATTTTGACTTTTTAAAAACATTTATTTGACTAAATAGAGATGGAATTAGAGTCGAAAAATTTTGAGATAGATAAA
Organism: Ormosia semicastrata; assembly: GCA_029884595.1. NCBI lineage: Eukaryota > Viridiplantae > Streptophyta > Magnoliopsida > Fabales > Fabaceae > Ormosia > Ormosia semicastrata. The sequence goes on along the minus strand of JAQQTO010000022.1, from coordinate 3,372,083 downwards.
TTTCATCTCTAAATATATTTGACTTTTTAAAACATCACATTGACCGAATAGAGACAGAATTAGAGACGAAAAAAATATGAGATGGGTAAATTTCATCTCTAAAATTTGTCTCTAAGTATATTTGACCTTAAATTGACCAAATAGAGACGGAATTAGAGACGAAAAATTCAAAGATGGATAAATTCCATCTCTAAATTTTAAATTTTAAATTTTCTTTTCCCTCTCTAATTCATCAAATCCATCTCTGTTTCCGTGCCTATTAGAGATGGAATTTTTCCCTTCTCTAAATAAAAAATTTCTAGTAGTGAGGTCTCTCAATGTCTATATAAAGATTATTTTCATCAAATCTCAAATGTATAATTGAATTCATTCTTTCTTCCCAATCATATCTGTTTTTCTTCTATGCATAAGAAGTATATTAGTGATATCATTTTGTAAAACGTCATTGTTGTCGTAGATTTGGTCTTGTTAATGTAAGGCAAATCAAGTGTTTTTTATTGTATCCTGTAGAAAACTCACTGTTATCCTTTTGCATCCAGTATTTCGAAACTAGTAGGGCGAATTAAGCCTAAAGAAAATTGTTATAACACACCTTGAAGAGTTGCGTATATTCTCTCCATCAAAGTTGTTGTTTAACTTACAATTTTTTTTCCAAGTTTAAAGACAGATATCATAAGACTTCATCTTTGTGTCATTCTTAGACTTCACACCTTCAAGAGTTGTGCATATTGTCCTTTAAAGTTGCTGCATAATTTACTAGTCTTTTACAAGTTTGAAGAGAGAATCACAAGACTTCATCTTTGTGTTTTCCCAAACTTCACAAGACATCATCTCTAACAAACAAAAAAAACACAAATTAACAAGCTGCTAAAATTTAATTTTAAACACAAAACAAGGTAGTTTAATTAAAAAAACATATTTCTTTATATCTCGTATTTTGTTTTGTTTGAGTTCCATCTCGTATATTAATTTTTGAATTGAGAGATGTTTAAATTGAATTTTGGTTTAGAGAGTTAGTAACAATTCCAACAAACAAATAAATGTATCAAAACGAATGTGGGTTCAGAGTTATGTAGTAATCTCGTTGTAAAAATGGTTTTGACAGTAAACAAAAGGGATTTATGAGATTTGAAATAAATGAATAGAAAATGCAAAAAAAGAAACTTTGAAAAGATTAAAGAAATTTAAAGAAACTGAAAAGAAATTTAAGAATGCAGAAAATTAGTTAAAAGCGTGTAAATGGTGCAAAACTAAAGTGTAGAATTTAAATAGAAAACAATAAAGAAAAGCAAGTAAAAGTGCAAAGAAATGTAAAGGAATTTCAAAGAACAAGACTGAAAACTAAAGGAATTTAAAAGAACTTTGCATTAATTTAAATGACTTGAAATGAAAAGGGAAGGCGTACTTGGATCAAAATCCCTTAATCTGCTCAAGTTGAGATGTTGGGATTATGTATTAGCAAATAACCTCCCTTTTTTACATTGTGACTATTGATATTTATAGACAAAATTACAAAAATAACTGACATCCTAAAATTTTAACACACCTTGGCAGTTATGCCACTAGCATATACCCACTTTTCGATAGAACTAGCACTTAACTGCTTTGACCATTCTTCGTCGACTCAATGCAATCTTTCTCTCAAATTATTCTTCTGTCCGACATCAATACCTAATTGTCACATTAGAGCCCTCCTCTTATTCAATACTTCTGTCGATTTCACCAATTAGCATTTCTATCGGCTCAATACTTAGAAAATTTCTTCAATACCATCATCCAACTGACGAATTGCCAAATCTTTGTTTTCACCTCCAACAGATGCCCCCCAAAATTTTTTCTTTCAACACCGACAGGAGAAAGATAAATTTTAATAAAAAATTCTTTCAATATATATATATATTTAAATCCAACAGAACCTTCCACAAGTATCTGGACAACCATAATCAAGCTTATCATTGCAAACAATAAATAACCATTCCTAATAAATAGGGCTCATAATTAACCCTATTTTCTCGTGAAAAAATAACTTTTCAAATTCACGCGACTTTTCACTCCTTTATCACTGTTTATCATCTTCAACCTCTCACCTCTCTTTACTGTTCATCACCTTCAACTTTACCTTTGCCTGTTTTCTCTGCAAACTCTTGCCTTCTCCCATAGCTTCCAGCTCTCAAACTCCTAACGTGCCAACAGCAAACTTAGGTAACCATGCCGTTGTTCAAGACCCAATTTTACAAAAGTCTGAACTCTGGCATCTCTCGAAGGTAATTATGCCCATTAATGACTCTCCACTTTCCTTGGATCCTCCGACTACTTTCTTGGGCCCAGTTCTGCCCAAGGAATCTATTATTGATGACATAAATTCTTTCTTCCCTTGTAAAAGTTCCCAAGAAGCTATCTTGACTTCTCTTCCTTCCATTCCTATTAGCTATTTCAGAAAATCTGAAAGGCTATTTAGAACTCCCCCTACCCATATTAATGGGTATCTTGAGTGGCTTGACAGAGTTCAAGCTTCTAAAGAAAGCTTATGGAGGGAAATAGGTATTTTTTATTGCATCCAGCTTTCTCGTTATCCCATAAAAATGGATTCTTGCATGTTGGGTGCTTCTTTCTTTTTCTGGAACAAAACCACCAACTCCTTCCAATTTCCTTATGGCATGATGGGTCCAACACTTTTCGACGTAGCTGCCATAACTGGTCTTCGACCAGATGGGGAAATCATTACGCCTGTTCTTCAACCTTTAAACACCATCGACGTATATTCAAAAGCCCCAACTTCCTTTTCCAACTTCGTTAGCTTTTATTCCCCTGAATCAGGTCTTGTGACCGATGAAGAACACATTGCTTTCCTTCTTCTCTGGCTTTCAGCCTATGCTATAGGTTCTAAGTCGGTTCAAGTATCCAAATCCTTTCTTCAACTTGCTAACCTTCTTCATGAAGGTCGACCACTAGCTCTTGGTCAATTTCTCCTTACCAATCTCTATTTGAGTATAAGTGAAATTGTCCAAAGCATCAGAGCTCAGGTAAAGAAAACTTCTGGTGGCCCAATGTGGCTACTCCAACTTTGGTTGAATGTCATACTGGGAGATTTCTTAGTCAACTTTTCTCCTCCGACAGTCTCTTTTGCTACATATGTCGTTAAACTTTGCCATATAAAACATGAAAAAGTCCATATATAGAATTTGGAAAATTTCATGCATTTCTTCAGTATTTTTCATTCCATCTCCTTTAATACTGAAGACATATACTTCGCTCCATTTGCTGATCGTTCTCTTGGTCCCGAATGGTTTAATCAACCAATTCTTTCTAATGATCTTTCTACTCAGGCCGACAATATTTCTGTCTAGTTGAACTTTCTCTGCTGACAAGTCCTGGTGGCTGGTCTCCCTGGTTCGACAGATAAATCTTTAGAGTTGTGTCTGCCAAACATGGTAGCTCAACAATTGGGATTTTGTTAAGCTATTCCAGCACCTTTCTCTCATAGGGCCAAAGAACACCTCATCAATGTCCACCTACAAAGCATGTCGGATCTAGTTCGAGTAGCTTCAAAAAATGAAAGGCACAAGTATCATTTCGATGGTGGACTAGATATTATAGTCCTTATCATGTCGACATTGAGACTTGTCGAAGCCGCATTACTGAAACTCTGATTCTTGTGCAGGGTCAAGATCCTTCATCAAAGACCAAAGGTAAACATATTCAAGATATCAAGGCTTTTGAAAAATATTACAAAATCAAGTGGGACTTCAGGTTTCCTAGCTTAATTGTTTGACATTGTGAAGAAGTCGTGGCCAAGCTAAAAGGAGTACACAAGGAAAAATGTTCTACCAATTTTCTCTCAGTTTCTATAAAAAAAAAACCCTTTAGCATAGCTTCAACCTTTTCAAATCCCTTTTCTAAAGCCAGTGCTTTTTTCTTGTGCTCGTTTTGGACTGGCCGATGAATTCCCAAGTAAACCTACAAGGGTTGGTAACTTCCCTATTTCAGATAGGATATATTATGTGAGTAATATCTTTCTTACAAGAACTCCAGAAGTCAAGTTTACTCATCGATTTGCCTTGTCGTACAAATAATTTGCCAGGAATATCCGAGTCATCACTGAAATACCTGAAGGTATTTTTTCTCTTTGCATTATGTTATCTTTAATTCTATACCCCATTTACTAAATATACTTTCCTTCTTGTAGTACTTCCATTAAAAAGACCTTTAGAATACAAGCAGTCTCAGGGAAGTGATGTTGAAGAAGATGATGAAACCATTTCTTCAAAAAAGAAGAAAAGCAAGAAGACACAAAAACCTCCCGTTCCCAAGGCTTCAAAGGTCAAATCAGCTGCATTAACGCCGATAAAGAGTTCTTCGAAACATGACGCTGCTGCCACAAAGCTTCCAAAATCAAAAACCCTCAAGGTATACATACTTTTCTGACTATATATTAAGACTTGGTTTTTAATTTTGTTCAAGTCTAAATTAATGTCGAATTCAGATTAGGGAATCTGCTCCTACCACTTCTGTTTCTCTTGTCGAATCTTCAATCCCATCTCCAGAACATCATCCAAAGGTATGCCTTGTATTATTGTACATTCTCTAATACCAGGCAATAATCTCACCCTTTTACCTTTACAGAAAAAGAAGAAGAAGACTCAAACCACCATTTCTACTTTGAAGCCTCCTGTCGAAGAAACAAAAACCATCTTTCTTTCACTTGAAGTAAATTTCAATCAACATACTTCTTTTTCCTTAGATTCTTGACTCTTACTACTCATTTAACACCTAATTCTATCATTTTAGAGTTCGGAGGCTAGACAAACCACAGATCATCCTCCTGAACCAGTTGTCAAACTAAGAATTGAGGAATCAATTCGACGATCACCTGAGGTAATATATCTTACTAAAATATTTTCCTAAGCATTACTTATTCTTAAACCTCTTGTCTTTGAAACCTTTTCTACTCATCTATAGGATTCAAAAAATTTGGCTATAGCTAATAGCCCACAAAGATTGGAAACAGTAAATCCTCCAGAATCCCGAACTTCTCCCAATTCTGTAATTCCTGCTATTTCCACACTACCTCTGACAGGAACCCAAACTGTCGTAACCTCTAAGCATACTTCAGTCCCCTTATACAATGAAGGAACTTCTCAAACAGACAGGGCTAATCCAATCCAAATTCACTCAGAAGAATTTGATATGGATGCCCTCATGGCAGTGTTTACTCCAATCGACCCACCTTCACCCCCTCCGGCCGACTTGATTACTTCGAAGCCAGAAGATACTGAAGAGATGGAAGCAGACTTAAATGATCTGATCACAATGTTGTTGGGTGGTCACAGGAGCCCTCCTCAATCATCTCGCTCTTCCATGCAACTAGGGCAAGATTCTAGTGACTCTCAAGTCACTAAACTCTTAGCTGAATTGAAAAATGGCTTCACCTATTCTTTTGAACACCTGAGTTTTGATCAACCCTTTCAAGAAAGGATGATGACCATTGCGACAGAACTTGAGCCCCTTGCCCATCAACTTCCAATAACTTGTTGAGCTCTTCCTACAACTGTTAAAAACTTTCTTCAGAGTTTAACAGAAAAGATATCTGCTATTCGTTAAGTCATTCCTACGTACAACAAAGAAGTCCAAGAAAAATCCAGAATCTTAAAGCAGCTGACTGACGCAAAGAATGAAAATGAACTCTTGAAAGAGAATTTTGCAAAAGGCAAAAATAAAGAGGCAGAGCTCGACAAAGAAATAGAGGATTTGAAGAAAAAACTTGAAGCTGCCAAACGACGAAAACAAAAAGTTTGAACAGTATTGCAATAAGGGGCCGCCAGGCAACAAATTATTGCCAAGAAGACTAAACTGTATTGGCAAAAATCAATTCCCTTGATGCAGAATATCAAACTGCCTGTATCGACAAGCAAACTTTGGAAGATTCTTGGGGAGTACTGCAAAAGTTTTAAATATAATTTTTTTTAAATTTTGGCAATATCAAGTTATATTATACGTTTAGAATTCTTATTATGACATTGTAACTTGTAATTTCCAAATACATAAATGAGCAATTTTTCTTCATTCCTTATCAATTTTTACTTCACACATTGTCAGTTTATGTGGCCTCAAATATTTGCCATTAATCGACTTAATTCTTAAACAAGAATTAATTTCGACAAGTGCATAAGCATTTCCTGAAAATACTCTAGTCACTTTAAATGGTCTTTCCCACTTCAGAGACCATTTCCCATATTCTCGACACTTTTTATCCATGGGCAAAATCACCTTCCAAACCAAATCATCAATTTTAAAAGATTTATACTTAATTCGACTATCATAAAACTTTGCAATTCTTTCTTTCTGTCGAATCAAATGTTCCAAAGCAATTAATCTTTCATCGCTTAATTCGTTTAATTCATCAAACATCAAGTCCCAGTAATGCTTATCTGGTAACTCATCTTGTTTTTGAATACGAATTGATTGAAGATTAATTTCGACGGGCAAAACTGCATCATGACCTTATACCAACTTGTATGGTGATGTGCCCGTTACCTCTCTCGGTGAATTTCTATATGCCTATAATACTTGATTAAGGGTATTATGCCAATTTCTAGGCTGTTGACCAATATGCTTTTTAACCAAACCTATTATTATCTTATTCATGGCCTCTACCTGGCTATTTGCCTGAGCATAATAAGGTGTCAACGTGACCATTTTAATTTTCCTTGAACTGGCATACTTGACAACTTTCTTCCCTATAAATACTGATCCTTGATCAGTTGTCAAAGTTTGTGGTATCCCGAACCAACAAACTATATTATCTTCAATAAAGTCAATTACATCATGTTAGGTTACATCTTTTAAGGCTACAGCCTCAACCCATTTGGTAAAGTAATCAACTCCTACTAAAATATATTTACATCCTTTTGACGACGCAAGATGAATTTGACTAATTAAATCTAAAGCCCATCCCCTAAAAGGCCATGGTTTAACTATAGAATGCAATTCACTAGCAGGAACATTTTGTATATGGCCATGTCTTTGACATTCTTCACAAGACTTGGCAAACATTATACAATCCCTAACCAATGTAAGCCAATAATACCTTTGCCGTCGAAGAACCCATTTCATCTTATCTCCTACATGATGAGCTCCACAAATCCCTTCGTGGACTTCTGCCAGGGCAATATATGCCTCCACTTCACTCAGGCAAACCTCTAAATTTCCATCTACAATTCCATCTCGTATATTAATTTTTGAATTGAGAGATGTTTAAATGGAATTTTGGTTTAGAGAGTTAGTAACAATTCCAACAAACAAATAAATGTATCAAAACGAATGTGGGTTCAGAGTTATGTGGTAATCTCGTTGTAAAAATGGTTTTGACAGTAAACAAAAGGGATTTACGAGATTTGAAATAAATGAATAGAAAATGCAGAAAAGAAACTTTGAAAAGATTAAAGAAATTTAAAGAAACTGAAAAGAAATTTAAGAATGCAAAAAATTAGTTGAAAGCGTGTAAATGGTGCAAAACTAAAGTGCAGAATTTAAATAGAAAATAGTAAAGAAAAGCAAGTAAAAGTGCAAAGAAATGTAAAGGAATTTTAAAGAACAAGACTAAAAAGTAAAGGAATTTAAAAGAACATTGCATTAATTTAAATGACTTGAAATGAAAAGGGAAGGCGTACTTGGATCAAAATCCCTTAATCAGCTCGAGTTGAGATGTTGGGATTATGTATCAGCAAATAACCTTCCTTTTTTACATCGTGACTACTGATATTTATAGACAAAATTACAAAAATAACTGACACCCTAAAATTTTAACACCTCTTGGCAGTTATACCACCAGCATATACCCACTTTTCGACAGAACCAGCACTTAACTGCTTTGACCATTCTTTGTCGACTCAATGCAATCTTTCTGTCAAAATATTTTTCTGTCCGACATCAATATCTAATTGCCACATTAGAGCCCTCCTCCTATTCAATACTTATGTTGATTTCACCATTTAGCATTTCTGTCGGCTCAATACTTAGTAAATTTCTTCAATACCATAATCCAACCGACGAATTTCCAAATCTTTATTTTCACCTCCAACAAGAGAATCCAAACCATGATATCAAGTGGTTTAGAATACTATAATTACTTCCCAGGTTCGAATAGTATTATTTTAATTGATATCTTTATATATATATATATAAACGAAGGGAAGATTAAAGAAAAAAGGTATCAATTCGTCTCTTTATAATGTACCTTAAATAAAGGAAGATCTATATCTTTAGTGCCGATTGCACCTGACCTTTAAGATTGTCTAAATGAACAAGATAACGTCATAGTTTCAGGGATACTGAAGAAAACATTAATATACTTGCTCACTATATAAAGCATCATGATATGGTATATTTGCTCATTTAGCCACTACTTGTGATTTGTTGGTGACCTTGTTATCATGAAAAATAGCATTACACAATTATAAGTATCCTGGCAATGATATTATATATATATATAAATGAGTTTGCCCTTGAAGTTATGTGCTTTGTGTGTGAAATTGGTAGCAGCTAAGTCAAAGATCGCATACCAATTAGATAAGTGAGTTTGTTTCAAAGGAATCTCCTCATCACCTGTTTGAATCTAATTGAACTGACCAAAAGAGGAGATTATTGAACCTCATTATTTTTTTAAAAAAAAAACTTGTAAACTGGAAAAGATTTGAGTGAATATTGCAAAGCTGCTAATATTTCCATTCGAGTAATGCTCATTGCACGTCATTTCTTGTTGTATCTCTCATATTATTTAATGTGTAGAATTATAGTGTAGTTATGTAAAAAAATATATCAAATAAATTATAATCAAATTATAAAAAGCTATACAGATACGAGACGATATATCATGTGTGTATAAGTGTACGTAAATAATATTACTCTTTCTTAATTCGTCCTAAATTCCTAATATATAGGTGCAGAAATCCTTGCAATTTGAGAATAATCCAAGCTAAAAGTAACTTCTTCTTTTTTCTCTCACTTTGATTACCTTTGAGAGTGAAATCCCCTCTACCTAAAAGGATCTTAAATGTAAATGAAGAAGAACAGAATTTGGAAGCAAGAGAAAGATTAAAAAATTGATATGATTGAATGAATGAATTTCAACATACAAATTTACCTTTTATACAAGTGATAACTTCCTAACTAACTTGCTATAGTTAGCTAATTGCATTAACTATAAACCAACTAAATACTGCTAACTGTCTAACTGCTGCTACTGTAACTGACTAATATGTTAACTAACACTAACTACCTAATTGTGTTAACTTAGTGTGCCAGGTGGATTTATTCCAACTGAATAACTGTTAGCTTAATACCCCCCCGGAAGCTAGAGAATGTATGTTAAGCATGCCCAGCTTGGATGTGATCAATAGAAAACTCTTTGGTGGTAGAGCTTTGGAACATATATAAGCTAATTGAACAGCAGAAAGGATAGAAAGAAGATGAATGAGGCCTGCTTGCACCTTGTCTCTGACAATGTGACATTCAATTTCTATATATTTTGTCTGCTCATGAAAAATTGGATTTGAAGCTATGTGTAATGTAGACTTATTATCACAATAAAGAAGAGAATGTTTGATGAGTGATACTTGAAGATCTTGCAAAAGATAAGTCAGCCATTGTAATTCACAAATGGCAGTGGCCATGGCATGATATTCAACTTCAGAAGAGGATTTGGATACTATGGCTTGTTTCTTAGATTTCCAAGAGATCAAGGAGTCTCCTAACAAAATGTAATAGCCAGTAATTGATTTACGGCTATCCAAGTAAGCTGCCCAATCTAAGTCTGAGAAGCCTTTCAATTGTAATGCAAAAGATTTTGAAAAGAAAAGACCTTTGCTAGGGGAAGCTTTGATGTATCTCAGAATTCAAAGAGCATCTTGGTGATGAGACAACATTGGTTTGGCCAAAAACTGACTCAGATGATGAACTGCAAAGTTAATATCAGGCCTGGTTGTGGTAAGGTAAAGCAGGCGACCAATAAGTCTTCTATAGGAAGGAATGTCTTCAAATGGATGGCCATCATCACTACACAGCCTTTGATCAGCAACCATAAGAGTGGAAACTGGCTTGCATCCAAGTAATCTAGTATCTTGAATCAATTCCATAGCATACTTTCTTTGACATAAAGAAATTCCAGATTTGTTTTTCGCTATTTCAAGTCCTAAAAAATATTTGAGAGGACCCAAATCCTTGATTTTAAAAGCTAAATTCAAATTGTTCTTGACATCACTAATTTCTTGCAAATCATTCCCAGTTAAGATGATCAACATAAATCAATAGTGCTATAAAGGAAGTACCAACCTTCTTTGTAAACAGAGAATAATCATCCTTGCTTTGTATGTAACCTTGTGTTAGTAAAGCTGCTGAGAGTTTGGAGTACCATTGCCTGTTGGCTTGTCTTAGTCTATAGAGTGACTTTTGAAGTTTACAAACTTGTTGAGGATTTGAAGAAGGAAATCCTAGTGGCAAAGTCATGTATACCTCTTCACTGAGATCTCTATGAAGAAATGCATTATTTACATCTAATTGATGTAAATGCCAATTCTGAATGGAGGCTAAAGAGAGAAGTAGTCTTACAGTGCTCATCTTTGCAATAGGAGAGAATGTTTCAAGAAAATCCTAACCCTCAGTTTGTGTATAGCCTTTAGCTACTAACCTAGCTTTGTGCCTTTCAATGTTTGACACGATACACCCATTTACAACCTATTGGTTGTTTGCCAAGAGGTAGGGTAGTTAATAACCAGGTATTATTTTGTTCCAGAGCCTAGATTTTAGAAGCCATAGCCTTTCTCCAGCATTCAAGTTTAACAGCTTGTGTGTAGGATGTTGGTTCAGGCTCAATGGTTATATTTAAGGTAAAGTTTATGTGCGTTGAAGACAATTTGGAATAGGAAATAAAATTGAAAATAGGACATAAGATACCTAAAGAAGATTGCTTAGCTTGCTGAGTTGAGGTTGAAAGTGAGCAATGATAATCTTGTAGACATGATGGAGGATGTCTAGTCCTACCAGACTGCCTAGAAGGAAGTTGGGACTGACTAGCAGGAGCAAGAGAAGATGGAATGGGTAATTGAGGTAACTGAGGAGTAGTAGTATTTATGAGAAACAAATCATCAGAATCAAGGACATGAGAAGAGGTAACACTGCTAGGTTGAAAATTATCAGTATGAGCATTAGAAAAAAGAAAAAGAAAAACATGCTCATGAAAAACTATATTTCTGGAAATAAAGAAAGTTCTAAGGTGAATGTCATACAACAAATAACCTTTGACTCATTGCCTATATCCTAAAAAGATACACTTTTGAGCTCTAGAGTCAAATTTCTTCCTATGAGCAGTTAAAGTAGTGGCAAAACAAAGAGAACCAAAAACTTTGAGATTTGTCAGGATAGGAGTTTGATTATAGAGTAAAGTGTATGGGCTGTAATTGTTAAGAACAGTGGATGGAAGTCTATTAATAAGAAAAACAAAATGTGCAATAGTAAAGGACTAAAAAGATTTAGGAAGATTGGATTGAAACATTAGAGATCTTGCCACATTCAAAACATGTTGATGCTTGCATTCAATAATGCCATTCTGTTGTGGAGATTCTACATAAGATTTCTGATGTAAAGTGTGTTTGGATGCTTACCATTGAAGACTTGTTTTGATGATAACAAACGAGAAGATTAAATGAAGATGAGTAATAGACCAAGTCCAAGTTTTTTGTTTGATTAGTTTTTAGGACTTAGGATCTATTGTACGGAGCTCACATTTAATATCTCTTTGTCTTTTGAAAGAAAAGTTTTCAAAGAATAGCTCACTTGTTTTTGAACTCAGCATCTCTGAATATCCATTTCAAAACAGTTTTTTAACTTGAATTATTCGAATAACACATTGCCTATTCGAATAAATGTCTTCATGAGAAACTGTTTTTCAAAATGGCTATTCGAATAAACATTCGTTTATTCGAATAACTGAGCTTTTCGAAACTTCGTTTTAAATACGTTATTCGAATAACTCATCCGTTATTCGAATAAAGGTTTCTATCTCGAACTTCGTTTTGAATACGTTATTCGAATAACCAAGTTGCTATTCGAATAACCCTTTCAAATGAGCTTTTTCACGTTGAGCTTTATTCGAATAAGTCTGCCGCCTATTCGAATAAACACGAACCTTCGTGTTACGAAAATATAACAGACAATTGAAATTTGTTTTCAATCGCATTTAATGCCTTTTATCACACCCAACGGCCGCTTAACCTAATTCTCTCTATAAATAGCAAGCCTGGGTCACGTTTTCCATCACCCATTATTCTGAATGTTTTTCTGATTACTCTGTTTATGTGAAAACTTTTCCTACGCTCTTTTTGCTTAAAAACTTTGAGATATTACTGTGAGAGCTCCATTAGCACTTCAACTTGTATTACACACTCTGTTTGAGAGTTTCTCTTCATCTCTATTTTTCTCGATTATTTGTATCGAGGTGAGGTATCCTCAAAGGTTTGTATAAGGGTGAGGTATCCTCATGAAATTTGAGACTTTAGCACAAGGGTATAGTGTCCCCGTGTGTGAAAAGTGCTCTATTTTGTAACGGTAGCAAGCACCTATTGAAGCTTGTATACTTAGTGAAAAATCTCGACTTTCGAGGAATTTGGACGTAGACCACAAGTGGGTTAGTGGTCGAACCAGGATAAATCACTGTGCCTCGCTTCTCTTTCTTTAATCTCTTTAATTTAAGCAATTTAATTTATTGCACATTTATTTTACGTTGCTCTTTTACTTGTTTATTCTCTTCTTCTTATTCCTTCATGCTTTTATTTATCAAATTTATATTTGTATTTTATTTTAAAAAGAGTTTTGCGAAAAAGTTTTTATACTCAATTCACCCCCCCTCTTGAGTCTTTGGAAGCCACTTGGTAACAAGTGGTATCGAGCTAGACTCTTGTATAAAGAGCTTAGCAGCTTCAAGAGTATATGGCTTCTTCAAATGGTTTTTCAGAAGGATCCTCCATAAACCGACCACCCTTTTTCAATGGGGATGGTTACGCATATTGGAAGGAAAGAATGAAAATCTTCATCGAAGCTATTGATCTAGATGTTTGGGATGCTGTTGAAAACGGCGCTTTTATACCCACACATGAGATCGATGGTGTAAGGACCGAAACACCTCGAAATAAATGGTCTGATGAAGACAAACGAAAAGTTCAATTTAATTTAAAAGCCAAAAATATTATTACTACTGCTTTGGGTTATGATGAGTTTTTTAGAATTTCAAATTGTAAAACTGCTAAAGAAATGTGGGATACTTTACAAGTTACCCATGAAGGCACTAGTGAAGTTAAAAGGTCAAGAATAAATTCTCTAACTCGCGAATATGAACTTTTTAGAATGAACCAAGGAGAAAGCATTCAGGAAATGCAAAAGAGGTTCACCCACATAGTTAATCATCTTGCATCTTTAGGTAAAAGTTTTTCTAATGAAGATTTGATTAACAAAGTGTTGAGATGTCTTAGCAGGATTTGGCAACCCAAGGTAACAGCCATATCAGAATCAAGGGATTTGTCTACAATGACTTTGGCTACTCTCTTTGGAAAACTTCATGAGCACGAACTTGAACTGAGCAGACTGAATCAAAGTGAAGAAAATGATAAAAAGAAAAAGGGGATAGCTCTTAAAGCCACTTCATCAACATTCGACAACGATGATGAAGAAAATGAAGAAGGCTCAGAGAACATTGAGGTAAGTGAAGAAAATTTTAGTTTATTAGTTAAAAAATTTGGTAAATTTCTCAGGAAAAAGGGAACGCAAAGGAGACCTCCCTTCCCTCCGAAAAAGACACACTTTAAAGGCGAAGGAGTTTCATCTACTCCAACTTGCTATGAATGTGGGAAACCTGGACACATGAAAATGGAGTGCCCAGTCTATCAAAAGAAGAAGGAGAAATTCGAAAAGAAGCCCTTCAAGGATAGAAAAGGAAGAAAAGCCTACATAGCATGGGATGAAAACGACATAGACTCAACTGACAGCTCAGATAGTGAAGAAGCTCAGTTGTGTCTAATGGCAAAAGGAGATGAAGAAGAAAGTGAAAACGAGGTAAGTTCCAATACTACTTCTTTATTACCCTCGTATGATGAGTTACAAGATGCCTTTGAAGAACTACATGTAGAATCTCTAAAACTCACAAAAATTATTTCTTCTTCTAAGAAAACAATTTCTTCTTTAGAAAATAAAATTCTTGTTTTAAATAAAGAAATAGAAGAATTAAAAATTGAAAACGAAACTTTAGGAATCATTGATGCTTGCACAAATCATTCCTCACATGCTTCTACTTCTTCATCTTGTTCTTCATGTCATATACTTGAAAAAGAAATAGAGGATTTAAAAAACACTCTCTCTAAATTCACCTTTGGAAGAGATAACCTAAATATTTTATTAGGAAGACAAAGAGTGGTTTTTCAAAAGGCCGGATAGGATATAACCCGAAAAATCAACAAAAACTCTATAAAAATTTCTTTGTGCATTCTAGTGTTTCTAGTAGTCCTTTTATTAAATGTTTTTATTGTGGAAGAAGAGGACATAGTGCTTCAACATGTAATGCGAGGAAAAACATAAATACTAAAGTTGGAACAAAAATGGTTTGGGTTCCCAAGGGTACCATACCCAAGACTGACACACAAGGACCCAAGAAAATTTGGGTACCAAAAGTTAAAACCTAAACTTATGTTGTAGGTGTGCTTGAAAGCCAGGAGTTCAAATTGGTATCTCGACAGCGGCTGCTCTAAGCACATGACTGGGGACGACTCAAAGTTCACAATGCTTATTCCCAAGAATCATGGACACGTCACTTATGGCGATAACAACAAGGGTAAAATTCTTGGAATCGGCAAAGTCGGTAAGAACCCTAACTCCTCTATTGAAAATGTGCTACTTGTTGAAGGTTTGAAACATAATTTGCTTAGTATCAGCCAATTATGTGATAAAGGAAATAGGGTAATATTTGATTCAAACTGTTGCATAATTGAAGATAAAAATGATAAGCATGTTAAATTCATTGGTCAAAGAGTTAATAACATCTATATGATTAGCCTGGATGATATATCTTCAAATGATGCGAAATGCTTTTTAGCAAAAATGATGATTCATGGTTATGGCACAGGAGAATTGCACACATTCACATGGATCACTTAAAAAAGCTGGTCTCTAAAGAGTTAGTAATTGGACTACCCAAGCTTAATTTTATAAAAGATAAATTATGTGATGCATGTCAAAAGGGTAAACAAATAAAGGTCTCTTTTAAAGCGAAAAATATAGTTTCTACCACTAGACCTTTACAACTTTTGCACATGGATCTGTTTGGACCTTCTAGAACTATGAGCTTTGGTGGGAATTACTATGCTTTAGTGATTGTGGATGATTTTTCTAGGTTTACATGGACTTTATTTCTTGCAAATAAAAATGATGCATTTCTAGCTTTTAAAAGACTTGCCAAAATTATTCAAAATGAAAAAGGTTTTCAAATTTCTTCTATAAGAAGCGATCATGGTGGCGAATTTGAAAATAATGTCTTTGAAAATTACTTGTGATGAACATGGTATTAATCATAATTTCTCTGCCCTTTAGAACTCCGCAACAAAACGGAGTTGTAGAAAGGAAAAACCGTTCTTTAGAAGAAATGGCGAGAACTATGCTTAATGAGGCTCGCTTTCTTCCTAAATACTTTTGGGCGGATCTTGTAAATACAGCTTGTTATGTAATGAACCTGGGCCCTTATAAGGCCCATTTTAAAGAAAACCCCATATGAATTGTATAAGGGAAGAAAGCCTAATGTCTCACACTTTCATGTTTTTGGTTGCAAATGTTTTGTTTTAAACAATGGAAAAGATAATTTAGGCAAGTTTGATGCTAAGTCGATGAAGGTATTTTTCTTGGCTATTCAAATCATAGTAAAGCTTTTCGTATATATAATAAAAGAACTATGACCATTGAAGAATCTATTCATGTTGCTTTTGATGAAAGCCGACCCAAGTGGATCGAGAAAGGATCTTGCTATTGATGATGTTGCGAAGTCTTAGCGGAAACTCACTTGGATAGCAAAGAAAAAGAAATCAAGGAGCAAGAGGATAAACAAAGACACGAAGATTCGCAAGCTTTGGAACTTCCCAAAGAATGGCGGACTTCAAAATATCACTCTCTTGATCGGATCGGTGATGTATCTAAAGGTGTTAGTACTCGTAACTCCCTTAGAAATACTTGTAATCACTTAGCTTTTGTCTCTCAAACCGAACCTAAGGATTTAAATGAAGCTTTTGATGATGAACATTGGATCTTGGCTATGCATGAGGAATTAAATCGCTTTGAAAGAAATCAAGTTTGGGAATTAGTTGCAAGACCTAATAATCACCCCATAATTGGAACTAAATGGGTTTTTAGAAACAAACTTGATGAAAATGGGTTAATAACTAGGAACAAAGCTTGATTAGTTGCTAAAGGATATAATCAAGCGAAGGGATAGATTATGAAGAAACCTATGCACCCGTAGCTAGACTAGAAGCTATTAGGATGTTACTTGCTTATGCTTGCATCATGGATTTCAAATTATATCAAATGGATGTCAAGAGTGCTTTTTTAAATGGTTTTATTCAAGAGGAGGTATACGTTGAACAACCTCCAGGCTTTGAAAATCATAAATTACCCAACCATGTTTTCAAACTTAAAAAGGCTTTATATGGCTTAAAGCAAGCTCCTAGAGCTTGGTATGAAAGGTTAAGTAAGTTTCTCTTGGAAAATGGTTTTTCAAGAGGAAAAGTCGATACTACCCTTTTTATTAAAAATAAAAAGCTTGATATTCTTCTTGTGCAAGTTTATGTGGATGATATTATATTTGGTGCTACTAATGAATCCCTTTGCAAGGATTTTGCTAAGTCAATGCGAATGAATTTGAAATGTCAATGATGGGAGAATTGAACTTCTTCCTCGGACTTCAAATCAAACAAACGGACGAAGGGACTTTCATAAGTCAAACCAAATACTGCAAGGAGTTGATCAAAAGATTCGATATGGAAAACGCTAAACACATGGCCACTCCGATGGGCACGTCTTGCTATTTGGATAAAGATGAAGGAGGTAAATCAGTAGAAATAACGAAATATAGAGGTATGATTGGATCTCTCCTTTATCTTACTGCTAGTAGGCCCGATATTATGTTTAGTGTATGCATGTGTGCGAGATATCAGGCAAACCCTAAGGAATCTCACTTAAGTGCTGTTAAACGTATAATAAAATACCTAGTAGGCACTTCACAAATGGGCTTGTGGTACCCTAAGGGTGCCTCTTGTAGCCTAATAGGTTATTCGACTCTGATTTTCTTTGGGTGCAAATTGACGAGAAAAAGTACTAGTGGGACTTGCCACTTGCTTGGTAACTCTTTAGTTTCTTGGCATAGTAAGAAACAAAATAGTGTGGCTTTGTCTACTCTTGAGGCTTGAATATGTTGCAGCCGGAGTTGTTGTGCTCAAATCCTATGGATGAAGCAACAACTTTTAGACTACGGTCTTCACTTGATCGCATCGCATCAATAAAATGTGATAACACTAGTGCAATAAATATCTCTAAGAATCCCATACCATTCAAGAACAAAGCATATAGAGATAAGACATCACTTTATCGAGATCACGTACAAAAAGGGATTGCATTCTTGAGTTTGTTGAAACATCTAAGCAACTTGCGAGATATCTTCACTAAACCCTTAGCAAAAGAAGCATTCTTTTATATTCGAGGAGAATTGGGCATAATTGATCAATCTAATGTTTAAATTGTATGATTGATTCTTGGTTGTGTTCATATGATCATATGCTTTAAATGTTATAAACATATGCCTCTGTGTTAGTTTTATTCGAATAAGCATGCCATCACTTGAATAACATTCTTTGCTGCTCGTTAATATATGTGTTTAACATCGCTCTATTCGAATAAAACTTAGTTTATTCAATAAAGCGACTCCTTGCTTTACACCGTGTGCTTCTCGTCTCTGCTTATTCGAATAGCTCTTCTCTTTATTCGAATAACCAAAAACTGTGTTTATCGGTGCCTCCTTCTACCCTCTCGCTTATTCGAATAAGCCCTTCTTATTCGAATAACCGGCGTCCTCTTTATCGGGCTCGGTCTTGATCTCTGCTTATTCGA
The DNA here is from genome assembly GCA_029884595.1 of Ormosia semicastrata. NCBI lineage: Eukaryota > Viridiplantae > Streptophyta > Magnoliopsida > Fabales > Fabaceae > Ormosia > Ormosia semicastrata. The sequence continues at coordinate 3,353,894 of JAQQTO010000022.1, read as the reverse complement.
ATAGATCCCAGGTTATTCGAATAACCTGAACCTCATTTTATCAGTTTTGACTGATGGGTCTCTACCTATTCGAATAACTCCATAGTTATTCGAATAAAACCTTTCCAGATAGCCAACACGTTTGGCTTTCCAAGTTATTTTATTCGAATGGATCCTCTTCTATTCGAATAAACCTTAAACATTTTAAACCCTCCGGTTTCTGCGCTGTCTGTCAAATGTTGTCAGCAAGGTTTATTCGAATAAACCTCGTTTATTCGAATAAACACGGGCTCTTTAAATAACCCCCTACGCGCCCAAGTCTTTCACCCTCCTTCTTCTCTATTCTTTTCGACTTCTCACCTCCTCCTCTCAAACCGTCTCACCATCTCGCGTCCTTTCACCTTTTCTCCACCTTCCTCCATGGCTTCATCCTCTAGCAAACGTCCTCGCACGAAAAATGCTCCGAGGCACCAACCCGCTTGATCTTCGAAGGCTCTCCTCAAATGATGAGTACCGTGCACGCTTCATCTCTCATTTCTGGAACGCAACTTGGTTCAACCCAAGTATCTGGATCTTTCCTTCTTCCAAGAAGACCGCGGTTTTGACTTCCGACTCTCTTTGCCGCAAAACCAAGGAGTTCTTCGCTTTGCTCTCACCGGCCAACATCTATCCGGCTACGGTGAAGATGTTCTTCCGTAATCCGGCGTTTGACGGCCGAGAATCTTCTTTCGAGGTCCGTGATCGGCGGGTTGTGATCACACCGCAGACCGGCCGACGCCGCCGGCCGGGCTGCAGCTTCTCCGCGCCCTTGTTGAACATGATGACACACCTTTCCTTGAAGACTTCAACAAACTTCAAGCGAGTTGAAGACCTGCTTTGAAGCTTGGGCTTGGCCCCTCCGATAAAGGTCTCAAGGGTGGAATCTTGAAAAGCCAAGATAGGCTTCGCATTACGCCTATGCTCACATTCTGGCTCCTCGCGGTGGAAACTACGCCTATCTCAGCGAGGAAGACGTCTTCATGCTGTGGTTTCTGAAGAATGGCCATCAGGTCAACTGGCCTGTGTTCATCATGAGGCACATGATGAGGGCTAAGGGCAAGGACAAATCAGACCTTCCTTATGGCTTCCTCGTCACTACCCTGTTGGGTAAGTACCCTCAGGTCCTAGAGACTGAGCGAGCTATCGCCCTGACGCACCACAACGTGTTTGGAGCTCACACCTTGAGAAAGATGAAGATGATCCAAACCGATGAAGGCTGGGTGTACCCAGATGAGGTTGCTGAGGACGAGCTTGACCCTGCTGCTGCCCCTGCTCTCTCCCGCCGAGGTACTCTGCTTCTTTGCTCCAGCTCCGGTCACTCTAGAACAGATCATGGCCACCTTACAGGACAACCGAGCTTACATGGAACATACCTTCTCTATTCTGTTTGATAGAATAGAAGGTGTTGAACGTGAGGTTGCTGCCCTCCGATCTGCTTCACCCGCCTCTGCACCAGCGTCTTCACCACCACCTCCGGATGCTTACTTTTAGGAACTATAATTCTTAGTTTTTATGTTTTTTGACTTAGTGTAATTTGTTTTCTGGCTTGTAATCTATCTCCTATTATTAATGCATAAATGAAGTTTCCTATTATTCTAAAATGACATGAGTATGTTTATGAGACTTATTATGTTTTTACCCTCCTTTTTGCTCATGACAAAAGGGGAGAGATATCTATTTGATCACTTGACTTTAATTGAGAAAAGACAGTAAAATTGAAATAAGATTGGATTCAAATTGAAAGGGGAGTCTGCAACATATCTCGATATACATTACCTCTTATAATTAAAGAGGGGGAGTAAGCTTTTATACCTTTTTGTGAATTTCAATTATATGCACTAACGCTTTTCTCTTTGATAGTCTCTTTAATAATTTGTCATCATCAAAAAGGGGAGAATGTGTTTGGATGCTTACCATTGAAGACTTGTTTTGATGATAACAAACGAGAAGATTAAATGAAGATGAGTAATAGACCAAGTCCAAGTTTTTGTTTGATTAGTTTTAGGACTTAGGATCTATTGTGCGAGCTCACATTTAATATCTCTTTGTCTTTTGAAAGAAAAGTTTTCAAAGAATAGCTCACTTGTTTTTGAACTCAAAGATCTCTGAATATCCATTTCAAAAGCAGTTTTTAACTTGAATTATTCGAATAACACATTGCCTATTCGAATAAATGTCTTCATGAGAAACTGTTTTCAAAATGGCTATTCGAATAAACATTCGTTTATTCGAATAACTGAGCTTTTAAAACTTCATTTTAAATACGTTATTCGAATAACTCATCTGTTATTCGAATAAAGGTTTCTATCGAACTTCGTTTTGAATACGTTATTCGAATAACCAAGTTGCTATTCGAATAACCCTTTCAAATGAGCTTTTTCACGTTGAGCTTTATTCGAATAAGCTGCTGCCTATTCGAATAAACACGAACCTTCAGTTTACGAAAATAGAAACAGACAGAATTGAAATTTGTTTTCAATCAGCATTTAATGCCTTTTATCACACCCAACGGCTGCTTAACCTAATTCTCTCTATAAATAGCAAGCCTGGGTCACGTTTTCCATCACCCATTATTCTGAATGTTTTTCTGATTACTCTGTTTATGTGAAAACTTTTCCTACGCTCTTTTTGCTTAAAAACTTTGAGATATTACTGTGAGAGCTCCATTAGCACTTCAACTTGTATTACACACTCTGTTTGAGAGTTTCTCTTCATCTCTATTTTTCGATTATTTGTATCGAGGGTGAGGTATCCTCAAAGGTTTGTATAAGGGTGAGGTATCCTGAGTGAGACTTTAGCACAAGGGTATAGTGTCCTGTGTGTGAAAAGTGCTCTATTTTGTAACGGTAGCAAGCACCTATTGAAGCTTGTATACTTAGTGAAAAATCTCGACTTTCGAGGATTTGGACGTAGACCACAAGTGGGTTAGTGGTCGAACCAGGGATAAATCTTGTGCCTCGCTTTCTCTCTTCTTTAATCTCTTTAATTTAAGCAATTTAATTTATTGCACATTTATTTTACTGCTTTGCTCTTTCTTGTTTATTCTCTTCTTATTCATTCATTCGTGCTTTTATTTATCAAGTTTATATTTGTATTTTATTTTAAAAAGAGTTTTGCGAAAAAGTTTTTATACTCAATTCACCCCCCCCTCTTGAGTACTGGAAGCCACTTGGTAACATAAAGTATCTTTTTCTGAGTAAAACTGTGATATAGTAAATTCTAGTCCATTATCAGACCTAATGATTTTGACTTTATGCTCAAATTGAGTTTCAGTTAGAGCTATACAAAGGACTTAATGTGAGATGTTGTTTCAGACTTCAATTTCATAAAAAAAATCCAAGTATGTCTAGAAAAATCATTCACCACAGTTAAGAAATACTTATAGCCATGAATAGATGAAATTGAGAAGGGATCCCATATATCCATGTGCAACAAATTAAAAACATTTTCAGATTTACTTACACTGATGGGATAAGGCAAATGCTTCATTTTAGCCATAGGACATATATCACAAAGAGAATCATGATTACAAGTAATGAAAGGAAATTGAGTATGTAAAGAATCCAATGTGGCATTAGAAGGATGTCCTAATTTATAATGCCACAAATATGATTTTTGAGCAACAAAAGTATATGAAGAAGCAGAATTTTGTACAAAAGAATTTCTACAAGGAGATTGCATCACATACAACCCTTTGACAGCTTTAGCTAATCAATCTTCTTCAAGGAATCTTGTTCTTGTATGACACATTTAGTGGAAGAAAAGGTTAAGACACAATTAACAATATCAGTTAATTTGGCTACTGAAATCAAATGAAAAGTGAACTAAGGTAAGTAAAGGACATTGGTAAGGACAAGCTTATCTGAGAATTGGACTTTATCAGAAATAATTGTTAGGACTTGACTGCCATTTGGTAGTTTTATAGTAATAGGTGGAATTTCATTGTAAGAGACATACTGATTCAATGTGCAACAAATGTGATCTGTTGCACCTGTATCTAGTATCCAGGGAATGAACTTTGAATGACAAGAAAAAATAAAATGATCACGTGAGCTGAGAGTGATTCAGAAGATTGAGCAGGTTTTGACTCAATATGAGTAGTGACATGATTTGCTAAATGTGACTTCTGAAAAAGACTCATAAGTGTTTGGAATTGTTCTAAGGTGAAGCCTGGATGATGGTCTTCTATTGCTTCACTTTTGTCATATACAATTTCAATATGTTCTTCTGCTGAAGAAACATTATTCACTATGTGATTTGCATTATTTCGAAACTTATTTGTTGGATTGCCTAGTGGGAAACCATGTTTCTCATAACAAACATCTATGGTGTGACCAATTTTACCACAATGGATACAAACTTTCCCTGTACCATTGCCTCTGCCAAATCTAGGTTTCTTGACAAACTTTTGAAATCTAGAATTTCTGACAGCTGCTGCAATAGTTATAGGTTCTTCATGAAATTCACTATTGAACTGCCTTTCTTGTTGGACTGCAAGAGAGAAAACTTTACTAATAGATGGCAATGGTTCCATCATTAAATTTTGAGATCTGATTGCTGAAAATTGATCATTTAAACCCTTTAACAATCTCATAATCTGATCTTGTTGTCTATAAGATTTGATAGTGACAATCAAATCACAAGTGCACGGATATAAACACTTACAACTTAGAATTGGCCTAAAATTCTCCAATTCCTCCCATAAAGATTTTAACTGAGTATAGTATTGATTAATAGAAAATTCAACTTGTTTAATTGCATACAATTCTTCTTGTAAGCCTGCAATTCTGAGTTTATCTCCTTGTGAAAATCTATCTTTGAGGTCTAACCAAATCTCATATGCACTATTCATCCACATGATACTATTTGCAATATCTTGAGAAACATATCGAGTAAGCCAAGAAATTATCATTGTATTGCATTATTCCCACACCAAGAATAATGGATCTTCTGCTTTAGGTATTGGAATTGATTCATCAACAAAACCAACTTTATTCTTTGCTTGCAATGCCATTCACATCTGCCTGGACCAGGAATGGTAATTGCTACCAATGAGGGGTGAAGAAACCAGCAAGATTGCTGGACTTTCATTAGGATGCAAAAAATAAGAACTTGTAGGATCTAGCATTGGATTCACGGGATTCATGATGAAAATGAATTGAAAAATGATTCACGAAAATTTTGAATTTGAGCAGAGAGAAACACAACAGAGCTTTCACAAAGAAAGCTCTGTGATACTATAAAAGGATCTTGAATGTAAATGAAGAAGAACAGAATTTGGAAGCAAGAGAAAGATTAAAAAAACTAATATGATTGAATGAATGAATTTCAACATACAGATTTGCCTTTTATACAAGTGATAACTTCCTAACTAACTTGCTATAGCTAGCTAATTGCATTAACTGTAAACCAACTAACTACTGCTAACTGTGTAACTATTGTTATTGTAACTAACTAACACTAACTACCTAATTGTGTTAACTTAGTGTGCCAGTTGGATTTATTCTAGCTGAATAACTGTTAGCTTAATACTATCCATCTTTCTTCATTGAGAAATGAAATTTTGGCATCATCACAATAATATTGGATATTGAAATGGTTATATTAAAAATCATAAAAATATTTGACCAAGTCCCTATGTCTGGTCTCATTGTGTTTTCCCCTTGACGCACACCAATACCAGCCGTGTTGCTTCTTCAGCGAAGGGATTGTCCTGTTCAGTGGTCAATAGCGTCACTGAAGTGGTTGTTTCACACAGGGGGGGAAAAGAAGGGGGGGGGGGGGGGGGGGAAGAAGTAACAAGTGGTTGTTTTTCCTCTGTAACTCTAGGGACGCCAAGGAATTCTTTTTCATACGGAATGCTTTGCATTTTTAAATTATGTTCCTTTGTTTACATAAAAAAAATGGAAAATTATGTTCCTTTGTATCAATAATTTTGAATTTCTTTTTACATGTTTGACGCTTTTTTTAAAAAAAAATCTTCTGTTCCTTTGGGTCAATAACTTTTGACTTTTTTAAAAAAAATATTATTTTCCTTTTGTTTCAATTAATAACAAAATCAAATAATATCTTCCTTTTGACTTTGATGCTTTTTTTTTTTTTTGTTATTTGTGTCAATAACGGTTGACGCTTTTTAAAATGTGACCCAAGGGTATCCTTAGGTGATAACCATGTATGATGTAACATAGAATGATTTACTTAATTATGTAGAATGATTATATGTTTACAGTAAAATATACTTATTCATTTTATAAAACTAGGTCAATCACACTTTATGAGATATCTTTAAAACAAAGTAAGCCAAATAAATCCTACCGACTGCATGCTTCGTGGAATTTATTGGTTCATAATCTAGCTATATGACATACCTACTTGTTATATTGATACATTTAACTAAATTATCTTATTAGGAGTACAACCAGAATATGGCACAATTGACGAGTATAAAATAGTTTGTATATTATGATAAAAGATTCTATTGTGTACAAGGTCAAGTTAATTAGAGCTGTCAAATTAATAAAATGTTGGGGTTGAACTAGTAAAATTTAAGTTTAAATTTAATTTAGTTTGACATGACACTCTAACATGGCCGAAATCGGACTGACTCGCTTTGGATAAGGTTAATCTGTTGGTTTGAATCATTTTTTTTTTAATTTAACAAGCTACACATAAGAGTATATTATCATTTTTTTTGAAAAATTAAAATTTAATTGACAATTAGGCTAATTCTCTAATTTATTTGTTATTAACCCATAATTAAATAACTCAAATTTTCTATTTTTCATTGATTTAAAATTTTAAATATTAAATTTATTTTTAAAAAAATAGGAGTTAGCGGGCTGGTGAAATAATCCGCCTAACCCACATCGAGTTGAGCTGGACTAGCAAAATTATAGCCTGAACCATACTAGATTTGAATTGGTCAGCCCAAAGTAGCTTGGTTGAGTCGATCTATTTGGACACCTCTAAAAATTAATTTGACATTAAAATGACTGGTTTTAATTTGACATATTCTCTCCCATGATTAGTGTAGAGAATTTTGATTTTATGATTTAATTAATTTTCAACAAGGGCATTAAAGGTGAAAAAAACACAAAATGTATCATAATTAAATTTTAATAGCTATAACTAAATGTCTTGAGAAGTGATCAATAAAGACAACGTAATAATGAAAACTATCAATTGAGGTTAATGGAGCAAGACTCCAAACATCTAAGTACACAATTCCTAATGGAAAATGTCCAGTTAGACTAGTCTTGTAAAAAAGAAGTTTGTGACTCTCTTATTTAACAAAAATCAATTGCTAGTAACTGCCTCGAAAAGGAGACTAGTAGTTTGGATTATAGAATGATATGGTGTGATGGATGACAAAGATGATGGTGTCATTATTGGATGCAAGGATGTAGTTAGATGACGGTAGCTTGTGGTGGGTCATGTTTGGTAGAGGTGTCAACCAGGGTCAAGTCAGGCCTCAAGTTGGCCCATTGTTTCCAAGTTAATTTCAGTCTGACTTGTTATGAGCGAATGAATTGCTAACCTAGTCCAATCTTATGTGCGCCACAGGTTCTTTTTTCCTTTTTCAACACATAAAATTTTTTTAGTACTAACACTTAAAAACTTTATTCTTATGATTCGTCTCTTTCTTTTGTTTTGTATTGGTTAAATCGCAACAAATAATAAATAAAAGAGTTTTTACACTATAAGAAAAATTACGATTTGCAAAGGATAAATCTGCCACAAATCACATAAAATCTGGAGCAAATTAAAAATTTGTGGCGGATTTGCAGCGAATTCGTGACCACCACAAAAACTGTCATTGCAATTTTATTTGCAGTGAATTTTAATTTTTGCCACAAATTTGCGATAGATTATTCCACCGCAAATCGCTCTGACAACAAGCCGGAATCGTTACTGGAATGCCGCTAATTTGTGGCAGATTTGTCCGCCGCTAATTTATGGTGGATTTGTCTGCCTCTAATTTACGGTGGATAATTAGTGGTGGATTTGTCTGTCGCTAATTTGTGGCGGATTTGTCTTCCTTCCTACGTGATTTTGCAGTGAATTTTTCCGCCACAAAATTTTTGAATTTTTAAAATATTTAAAAGAATTGTTCAAAATCCATAATTATATTATTATCAATACATACAGTACTCAGACATTAATTTCAACCTGTCAATGCATTTAAAACAACACTCAAACATCAATTTCAACTTATTAATGCATTTAAGCAATCCATAAAACAAACATAATCCATACAAAGTTTCTTAAACAAAGTTTCTTCAAATACAAAGTTTAGTAAGAACTATTAGAATCCTCAAACATCAATTTCAATCCATATAATCATTATCATTGTCATCTTCATGATCATCTTCAGTATTCGCATTGTCTTCTTCTATTGGTGGTTGTTGCTGGCTTGGCTGAGTGCCAGCGGCTTGTAAATATGATTTCATCATATTACCAATCATTTGTTGTTGTTGACGTTGGTATTGTTCAAATCGCATTTTCCACTCTGCCTCACGTTGTTGGCTCCGTTGCTCCATTTGTTGTTGAATCTCCTGAACTCGATCCAACATCTCCTGCTGCAACTGCTCCTTAACCTGATTAACATATGTAAATATAAATTCATTAATCATTCCACAAATAAATTATTTAACCCAAAATACGAAAAATAGAATGATTGAGCACATCCATCAATATTCTAAAAACCAATTAATAAAAAAATATTGCAATTATTACTTAACTTGATTAATAACGTGTTCAGGAACTTGACTCAATCCATGCCTTGAGGAGGATGATTCTTCATGGTAATAGATAGATGCTTGAGAACTAAGATCATAAACACGACCCTTCTTTATCCTGCCAACAGTCTGAATCCAAAGCTCACGACTGGTCAGTTATGTACCAGATGCCCCTTCTTCATTTGAGCACTGAGAAGATTGTTCAAATTCCTTTGCTTTGAATTCCTCCTAAAGATGAAAATAAAAAAACTGTTATGGCTATTGTTATAAGATGAGTTAATATTAAAATAAAAAATTTCAAGTTAAGAAATACTAACATATACATCCTTAGCTTTTGTAGAAACCCATGCAGTACAGTCTTCTTTCCTCAAATGTACGTGATGAAAGGTTTCAACAACTGTAGGCTCTCTACCCCAAGCCTTAGCCTGTAATAATGAGAAAATAAGTTAATAACAAAATAATAAAATATATTACTAAACAACTGACGATAATAATTATCAATTTTTGTGCATGGTGCCGGTAGAAATGCAACCACCTATGTGCAAGCATCCACCAATGTCAAAAGCATGATTCATCTTTGCTTGCTGACATTTCTCCTTATACACGCTACTAGCCCAGTGCCTATATAAGTCTTCTTGTATACCTTCTCCAATCCAAAAAGGCCTTTCATTTAAGTTGTGTGCCTACCCTAGCAAACCTGGTAATCTCTTCGAACTACGACTATTACATGCCTTTCGCATATGGTTATGATGCTGAGGCATCCTCCAAACATAACCCTTCAAAAATATGTTGTAAATATCATGAAAGTTAAAAAAAATTGCACTATTACAAGACAAACAAACATAATTAAATAGATAAAAAATGATACATACTTGAAACTCTCGAAACCACATTTCTCTAGTATCCTTGGGTATTTCTCCTCAAGATGTCCAAGGTTGATTATACCTAGATAGTATAATCTTTGTTATGGCATCAGCAGCAAGTTTAGATGACAGAAACCTACAATATAATTTAAAAAAGGAAATGTAAATGTTCTCAACAAAAAAATTTGAATGCGCATAACTATAAATGAATAACAAGTAGCTGTACACATACTCAAAATCACCATCAGGCTCAACAAATGTCTTGTTGCTTTGATTTGTTGCAGAAATGGGAAAATTAGAATCACAAGTAGCCAGTGACTCATGGGTACCCAGCGACTCATAGGTATTCGGTGACGGGCCAATAGTAGGTGACCCAAAATCATACGATGTACCATGTAGTGAATGTGAAGTATGTGACGGACGCTGTGATCCAGGTGTAGGTATCATAATGTACTCAGAAGATGGTGGCTGAAGCAAACCTGTAGTGGGTAATATTGTAACTGGGGGTGGAGATGATCCTGATGTTTGCCCCCTAGGTGGCCTCCCTATATTGATCCTAAGACGTCGAGGTTGTTCCTTCTCCTTCTCCTTCTCTTTCCCCTTATCACCTCGTGACGATGACATCTACACAAATAATAAAAATATAATGTAAATAAATTCCAAATACAACACAATAATGTATAACTAGTAACTATAACATATTAATATAATTCTATATTCACAGTTATGAGGAAACATTGTCCTCATCACTATTTGTTTCATATTCATTATTGGAAGATGTTTCACCATCGTCGTCATTAAAACTTTGCTTATCTTCATCATTTTCATCCTGTCTACTAGAACCAACATCTTGAACTACATCAAAAACCACATTAGTGTCTTGCAAATGGTCAATGAGATCCACATCAACAATTGGATCCACAAGAGTCATAGTATCATCTTGAAATGTAATTTCTTGGGCACTTTCAATTTCAACTCGACCTCTTGCCTTGGTCTTTATTACCGCCCACCATTGGACCTTATCTTTTTTCTTTCCAGGAAAAGAAACGTAATACACTTGGCTCGCAGAGGAAGCAAGGATAAAAGGATCAAACCTCTCGTATCGTCTAGTGTGTCAAACCTCAACAATCTTATAATCTTTGTGAACTCTTGTACTTCTATTAATCATAGGATCAAACCATTCACACTTAAAAAGAACAACTTTTTTTTTTAGTTCCCCAGGATATTCTAACTCAACCACATCTTTTAGTATTCCATAATAATCATTTTCATTTTCACCATTAGTTGAGCCTTTAACACACACGCCACTATTGATTGTTTTCTTCCCATCTGACTAAGTATCTGTGTGAAATTTATATCCATTGACAAAATACATTGGCCAAGATGTCACACATCTACTAGGCCCCCATGCCAAATCATGCAAGTAAGAATTATTCACCATATTTTGTGGATTGTGAACTTAGAAAAAAATATAGTTAATGTTAATGATTTAAATCATATATAATGATTGGGATCAACAATTTAGTAATGTTTAAATACTTACGTAACTTCTGAATCACTCTATAAAATCTGCATTTATTCTTTCATTTGAATGTTCCTCAGGAATGTTGAAATGTTATAAAAAAACACTAAAAAATTAAAAGTTTATGATTTGATTGTTAGTGAGCAGTACATTTGAAATTTAAATTAAATTATTAGTACCACTTACTTGAGGTATGGTTCAACTTCTTCACAATTTAGCAAGATGTGCAATGTCGCAAATTTCATCTCAGCATCATTTAGCCACTGTATTTTTTATATTCCATAACCTTGGCCGGGTTGATTAAAAATTGACAAAGTCAATTCCATTAACATATTTTCATCTGTATCATCATTTCGTCCAACTCTAGTTCTCATTGACTTAACATGAGGCTCAAAGTAAAATGAACAGAAATGAGATATCTCTTGAATCAAATAAGCTTCACAAATAGAACCTTCAACCCGAGCTTTGTTCTTAACTGTTTTCTTTATCTTGTTTAAGTACCTCTCAAATGGATACATCCATCTGTATTGAACTGGGCCCCCTACTCTTGCTTCATAAGGTAAATGAACTGGTAAATGTTCCATGGAATCAAAGAAACCTCGTGGAAATATCCTTTCTAATTTACACAAAATCACCGGAATGTGCTGTTACATTTGGAGCATGTCTTTTTTCGTCAAAGTCGTTGGCCACAAGTCTCTAAGAAATTGACTCAATTCAGTCAATGGCTTCCAAATTTGATCTGGCAACAAAGAAAAAGCAATTGAAAGCAAACTGTCCATAAACACGTGACAATCATGACTCTTTATCCCAGACAATCGTAATTGATTCATGTCCACACATCTGGCTAAGTTCGAAGCATAACCATCTGGCATTTTTAAATGTTGCACCCATTCACAAACAATTTTCTTTTGCTCTTTTGTAAAAGTATAATTAGCCTTTGGTTTCATGATTTTACCATTTGAAAAATCAATAAGCTCCAATTCTGGTCGTTAACAATATTCTTTTAAGTACATTCTTGCTTTCACATTATCCTTTGTTTTGCCCTTAACATCCATAATAGTGTTGAATATGTTATCAAAGATATTTTTCTCAATATGCATGACATCTAAATTATACCTAATTAAATTATCCTTCCCATATAGTAACTCCCAAAATATGCTCTGCTTAGTCTAATTATGATAAACACCATACCCGTGGTGTTTGCACGGCTGCATTTCAGTTATTTTACTAAAGGCACTAACAATCTCACTTAATTCATGTCCAGATAATCCTGGTGGAGGCAAATCAGTCACCACAGTTTTCTTCTTAAATGCATTTTTGTTTATTCTAAACATGTGATCAACATGCAAGAATTGACGATCACAGTCCAACCACAAATTTTTTCTCCCATGCTTCAAAGTGAATGCCTTTGTTTGATCCATGCAATATAGGCATGCTAATTTACCAGCAGTCATCCATCCAGACAATATTCCATATGCTGGAAAGTCATTTATTATCCACATCAATGCCGCCCTCATCATAAAATTTTGTTTGCTTGACACGTCATAAGTTAAAACACCCGCCCATAAAATTTTCAGTTCATTGATTAATGGTTGTAAATAAACATCAATCTTGCTCTTGGGATTGTTAGGGCCGGGAATAATACATGTTAGGAACATGTATGGGGCAGTCATACACATTTCTGGAGGCAGATTATATAGAGTGACTATCACAAGCCAACAAGAATAAGGAGAAGCAAATTGATTGTATGGAGTGAAACCATCAGCACACAAACCAAGCCTAACATTTCTAGGATCAATTGCAAATTTAGGATATGTCCTATTAAAATGCTTCACCATCGGATGGGTGAGACATCTCCCCCAACTTCCTATTATTTTTAGCAAGCCATCTCATGTGTGCAGATGAGCTCATAGAGGAATACAACCTCTTGAGCCTAGGAATAAGAGGTAAATAATGCATTCTTTTCACCAGAATTTCATTGTTATTTCCATTACTGGTTTTACAAAGTACGTATCTTTCAGCACCACAAAACTACATTGTCTGGCACTGTCATAGTATAACATACAACCATTTACACAACAATCTATTTTTCTTGAAGCAAGCCCGAATTTAGAAACTAATTTTTTTGTCCTATAGTAATTCAGAGGAATTCGTGATCCTGGAGGAGCAAGCTCTCTTAATATCTCCATAAATGAATCAAAGCACGCATGCATTACATTATAATTAGATTTAAGGCTTAACATTCGAACTGCCAAGGATAACTCAGAATGAGTTTCGCAGCCAGGCCATAATGGCTGACTTGAAGCATTTAATAGATCATAAAACTCTTCGACCTCTGGATGTGGAGGCTCCTCAACACTCCGTTGAAAATGACTCCTAAAATCCCCAAATTCTGTTCCAGCCACATCACAAACCATATTTTGATATCTATCAACCATGTCTTCCTCCTTTAATATAGGACTATTAGCAGTGTTCACATCAAAGTTTATATCTACACTAATTGGATCAGGCTCTTCCTCTCCATGATCTATCCAATACCAATACCTAGGTTTGAATCCTTTTTTATACAAATGAACTTTCACAATCTCAGGTTTCAACCATTTCCCACTATAACACATCAAACATGGACACCTAATTGTTCCTTCACTTAAGTAATGAGAAGATCGACATGCATAATTCACAAACTCTTCAACTCCACATACAAATTCTTGTATAAGTCCTCTACGACCTGAATGAGTCCTATTATACATCCATCTACGATTTTCTAGAACTACTATTTTCTACAATGATAATTTTACACTTAAATCAAAATACAAAAATGTAAAATGCCCAACATATGTTGCATAATTAATATATTTTAAAACTATACTTGTACAAATATTTCAATCCAAATAACTATTATTTCCAAAATATTAAAATCTCTTAACAAGGTATGGCCCTATCTGTTACCAAGTGGCCTCAATACTCAAAAGGGGGGTGAATTGAGTAGTTAAAAATAAGTTCACAAATCTTTCGCAAATCGTTTGACAATCAATTTTCGTTGAAGCTATGGAATGATTAGAGATAATTGAATAGATGAGTTAAATACTTTTACTTATAAACGTAATAGCCAAGGAGACAATATCCAAATAAAACAATGAAACAGTGCACAAAGATAAGCAGAGGAGGGTTTAGAGAAACAAACACAATCGTTTATCTGGTTCAATCACCACTCCACTTGTGATCTGTCCAAATCCCAAGCAACACCTTGAGATTTTCCACTATATCTTCAAGCTTCAATGGGTGCTTGAAAAACCACTACAACCTTGAGCACTCAACAATATGGGATACCTCACCCAAAAGCTTGAGCCTCTATTTTTCAAGGGATACCTCACCCTTACAATACTTGAGGGATACCTCACCCTCACTAATCAGAATGTATAAGATTGAAATGGAAGAAGCTCTCTCTAGAGCAAGTGTTTACAAATTGAAGCTCTAATATGCTCTCAAAGATTTTTCACGTTTTTAATCAAAAAACAGAGCAAGAAATGAACTTAAGGATTGATTCACGTTTTGAAGTATTGATGATCAGTTTTTGGTTCAAGGTCAACCACAAATAAAGACCCAACTTTGGTATTTATAAGTTTCTCAATTAATAGAGCCGTTGGAGGTAGTTGGGCATGCATTTAATGCATTTAATATAGCCGTTGGACGTTGTCAGGATGCGTGTAATCGATTACATATCTCAGGTAATCGATTACATTGTTGTTCCAACGTTTTCTGAACTTTCTAGGCTCTGTGTAATCGATTACATTCTTGAGGTAATCGATTACATGACTTCTGACTTTGCTTGTAATCGATTACAATGCTCATGTAATCGATTACATGACTTCTGACTTGCTGTGTAATCGATTACAATATCTATGTAATCGATTACATAACTCATCGAACGTGTTCTTTGAGTTTCTGGGTTTTGTGTAATCGATTACATTGCCCATGTAATTGATTACATGACTTCTGACTTTGTTTGTAATCGATTACAATATCCATGTAATCGATTACATGACTTGTCGAACGTGTTCTTTGCCTTTCTGGGCTTTGTGTAATCGATTACATATATTATGTAATCGGTTACATGGCCTCTGACTTTCGTGTAATCGATTACATTACCAATGTAATCGATTACATTACCAATGTAATCGATTACAAACATTATGTAATCGATTACATTAGCCTTTGAACACATTTTTCAAGTCCAATAATGCTTGTAAGTCATTTCCAACACCTCAAGATACTTGTTTAAGCATAAATCCTTTTAAGAGTGTTTAGATTTAAAGTTGAAAACTCAAGTTTTATTGAAAGCCATGTTTATCTTTGAAATTTCCCATTTATTTTGAAATTATATATTGAAAAACCATTTGAGAAATCTTGAGAGCATTTAACATTAATATCCTAAGTCTTATAACTAAATAAACCTTCTGTCTTCTTTCTTTGATCTTGATTTTTCCTTTTGCGCTTGATCTTCTCTTTTACTTTTGTTATCATCAAAAATCTTTTGACATGCCTTAGAGACATAAGCATTCACATTCTCCCCTTTTTGATGATGACAAACTGATCATAGGAAAAAGAAAGAGTTTTTGCATTTGTATATAATAGTCATTTAGGTACAATGTTTTTCCTGAGTTTATGCATGATATTGGGTTAGATTTTGCATATGAAAAGCTTAATAACTTAAAAGGTCAATAACTCCCCCGTACTCATGAAACCTTTAATTTCTCATGCAACCATTAATTACATTTCATTTCATTTTCATTTTTCCTCATTTTCTCCCCGTTGGCATTATCAAAAGACATAAGCGAGTTAAGAAAAATAGACAAAGATGACATGATGACTATATTTCATGATTCCCAAAATTTTGCCATAACAGAAAAGCCACAAAGATTAATCAGTCCAATCAATATTCCAAAAACCAAACATTCAAAGTGAAAACAAGTTCATGTATTAATAATCAGTCCAGCCAAACATTCATAACCAGTAGGCAATAATCAAAATATAACCATAAAGGTATACCAATTTTATATAATCAGAGTTAAAACAAAATAAGTACAAGGTGGTCATCAATACAAGAAAAATATATCAAGGCAATAAGCCATGATCCGCAGCAGAGTCTCCTAGATCAATGTTATCATCGCTGGGCATAAGATCGTCGTCAGAGTCCAGAAGCTCCTCATCATCAGCAGGAACTCCAGATGGACCAGCGAAGGATAGGGGAACCGGAGGGGCGAGAGGATGTGGGAGGTGCAGCAGCAGCAGGACACTCAGGAATAGGAGGTCCACTTAGGAGGGATCGAATGGAGCTAAGCTCCTGGTTTGAGTAGTCCATCCTCAGCTCAAGATGGTCAATCTTTTGCTCTATATGATCCATGCGTGTGTTTACATTGGCGCTCAGGTTGCGCATTTCTTGGAGCAGAAGATCAAGAAAAGCTGGAGCAGGAGCAGAGGCAGGGTACTGAGCCTCCTCATCATCACTATCTGGATCGTGATAGATATGACCAAACGTGCCATGAGTAATGTAATGCCACCTATCTTCCATCTTATAGAGCTGAAGCTTCTTCAGAGTATGCAACCCAATTGATTGGGGTCCCTTCGAGCTGGTGTCCTTGGACTCTTCAGCCAGCGAAATGCGACAGTACTCGAGGATTGTGGTGACCAACATGGCGAAGGGGAGAGCGAGTTCTTCTTTTTCTTGACGTCCAACATATGCTTTAAAATGTAGTAACCCCAATTTATTGGGTGCCCCGTGGTCATTGCCCATAATGCCACAACATCATCCTTGAGGACTTGGGAGTAATTCCTCCTCGGGGAATCAATCCACGAACCAAGAGGTAGTGGAGAACCCCGTTTTCCATAGTGAGGCCAGTGGCCATTATTCTTCGTTTAGGATCACTTGGGGAGGTGGTAGCCAATCCTAATCGAGAGAGAAGAGCAGCCTTATGCTCAAACTCATGCCCCCAGACTTTTGCATTTCCACAGAACTGAGCTCCATCAGGAGTGAGCTTTGTAAGCCTATACCACTCTGTCATTGTCAACCTGATTTGTTGCTTTTTCACTTCAGAGATTATGCAATTATCCTCAACCTTCAGGTTAGCATAAAAGACTCTGACAAGATTAGGGTAGATGGCCTTCTCTATGCTCAGGAATCCCAGCAAGCCTAAATTTTCTATTGTCCTAAAGCTCTCTAAAGGTTCACTCTCGCAGAAGGTGATGGGAAGATACCTAGGAGAGATGATTTTGTGAAGCTGGAAGTTCTTCCGGAACAACTCAGCTTTCTTCACAGTGGAGAAGTGCCTCGTGAGGTCCAGGCCAGATATATTACGTGAAGAGCCACCAGAGGACCCTCCAACAACAGTCCCTGTTCTTGGGCGCTTCGAGCGATGAGAGGATTCACCATTGAAGAAGGAGAAGCAAGGGATGAGTGATTAATGATTGGGGATGAGAGAGGGACAAGATTAGGGCGAGAGAAATGGAGATGGGGTTCGTGAGAGAAGATGGGGAGATTTGGATGAGGGATGTGAGGGGATTTTGAACGATGGGCTATGTGGAGAGGGGTTTTCCGAGATTGAGAGAGGTGAAATGACGGGTTTTGATGGAGATTTGAGTGAGAAAAGAGAGATTTTGAGATTTGAGGTGCGTGGGAGCGAAGGAGAGAACGAAGAAGATGAACAGTTCCAAATGAGAAATGAGCTCTACGCGCGTCAAAACCTTTTAAAAACCCGTAATCGATTACATTGAGTGTGTAATCGATTACATGCATTCTGGTGGGTATGTAATCGATTACATTCTTTATGTAATCGATTACATACTTTCTGGGAACCTTGTAATCGATTACATAGTTGACGTAATCGATTACCTGAGTTCTGAGTTGGTTGTAATCGATTACAAAGGGTGTGTAATCGATTACATGCGTGACAGAACATGTGTAATCGATTACAAAGACATTGTAATCGATTACCAGCACTCTTTAACTCAGATTTTGCATTCCAAACAGCATATAATCAATTTTAATCCATCCAAATCAGTTTTAAAGCAACTTAAATCAATTCAAATCATCATTTAAACATATAATCAAATCATGTTATGATTCAACTCATATAATTGATCAAAGTTACCATTTTTACCAAGAGTTTCAACAAATTTGTTGAGGATATTAGTTGCTTGGGAGTCTTGGTCACGAGGGAGCACCTGCAAAACAACTTAGGGGAAATCTCTAACGCTCAAGTTAGTATGGGATTCAAATATAATGAAAATTCAGAGATTTTACAGCAATGTGGTATAATTATGTAGAAAAACGCAAGCTTAGGCATTTGTTTTAGGATTATGCAGCAAATATCTAATTTATGCATGATTGATCTAAGATGCCAAGTTCATTTCTTATATAGAAAAATGCTTCTTTTGCTAGGGGTTTGGTGAAAATATCAGCTAGTTGCTTAGTTGTTTCAACAAATTCAAGTATGCAATCACCCCTTTGAACATGATCTCTAATGAAATGATGTCTTATTTCAATATGCTTAGTTCTAGAATGCAAAATGGGATTTTTTGACAAGTTAATTGCACTAGTATTATCACATTTTATGGGAATGTGATCAAGCTCAAGACCATAGTCCAAGAGTTCTTTGTTTCATCCAAAGACTTGAGCACAAAGAACTCCCGGCTACAACATATTCACTTGGTGTGGACAATGCCACACTATTTTGTTTCTTGCTGTGCCAAGAAACTAGTGAGCTTCCAAGCAAGTGGCATGTCCCACTAGTGCTCTTTCGATCCATTTTGCATCTAGTAAAATCAGAATCGGAGTACCCAATAAGACTACATGAGGCACCCTTAGGATACCATAAACCCATTTGTGATGTGCCTATTAGATATTTCATTATTCTCTTAACAGCACTTAGGTGTGATTCCTTAGGATTAGCTTGATATCTAGCACACATGCATACACTAAACATTATATCAGGCCTACTTGCAGTGAGATAAAGGAGTGAGCCAATCATACCTCTATATTTTATAATTTCTACCGATTTACCTCTTTCATCCTTGTCCAAATAGCAAGAGGTGCCCATAGGAGTAGCCATATGCTTGGCATTGTCCATTCCAAACTTCTTGAGCAGTTCCTTGCAATACTTGGATTGGCTTATAAATGTTCCTTCTCTTGTTTGCTTGATTTGTAGACCAAGGAAGAAGTTGAGCTCACCCATCATGGACATCTCAAACTCACTTTGCATAATATTTGAAAATTCTTTACAAAGAGAGTTGTTAGTAGCTCCAAATATAATGTCATCGACATAGATTTGAACTAGAAGAATGTCATGCAATTTGTGTTTTATGAAAAGAGTGGTGTCAACTTTACCTCTAGAAAAGCCTTTTTCTAAAGAAATTTGCTCAACCTTTCATACCAAGCTCTAGGAGCTTGTTTCAAGCCATACAAGGCCTTTTTCAATTTAAAAACATGGTTGGGCATTTCAAAGTCCTCAAAACCAGGAGGTTGTTCTACATACACCTCTTATTGTATAAAACCATTTAAAAAAGCACTTTTGACATCCATTTGATAGAGTTTGAAATCCATGATGCAAGCATATGCAAGTAGCATTCTAATGGCCTCTAACCTAGCTACGGGAGCATAAGTTTCTTCATAATCTATGCCTTCTTCTTGATTATATCCCTTAGCTACAAGCCTAGCTTTATTTCTTATTATTAAACTTGTTTCATCAAGTTTGTTCCTAAAGACCCATTTGGTGCCAATTATAGGATGATCATTGGGCCTTGGAACTAATTCCCAAACTTGATTTCTCTCAAATTGGTTTAGTTCTTCTTGCATGGCCAAGATCCAATGCTCATCATTAATAGCCTCATTTATGTCTTTAGGTTTAACTTGAGAGACAAAGGCTAGATGATTACATGCATCTCTAAGTGAGTTTCGAGTGATTACCCCTTTTGATACATCACCTATCACCTTGTCAAGAGGATGATATCTTGAAGTCCTCCATTCCTTGGGTAGATCTAAGATTTCTGAATCTTCTTGCCATGTATGATCAAGGAGTCTCTTTTCTTCCTTCTTGGGCTCTTTCTCTTGATTTTCCAAGTGCGTCTTCTCCAAGATTTCTGCAACATCATCAACAAGCTCCTTTCTCGACTCATTTGGGTTAGTTTCATCAAATGCAACATGTATGGACTCTTCTATGGTCATAGTTCGTTTATTATAAACTCTAAAGGCCTTGCTATGAATAGAATAACCAATGAATATTCTCTCATTAGATTTTGCATCAAACTTCCCCAAGTTATCCTTTCCATTATTCAAAACAAAGCATTTACATCCAAAAACATGAAAATGTGACACATTAGGTTTCCTTCCTTTGTACAATTCATATGGGGTTTTCTTTAAAATTGGCCTTATTAGGGCTCTATTCATAACATAACAAGCGGTGTTAACCGCATCCGCCCAAAAGTACTTAGGAAGGTTAGCCTCATTGAGCATAGTTCTTGCCATTTCTTCTAAAGATCGATTTTTCCTTTCTACAACACCATTTTGTTGTGGTGTTCTAGGGGCAGAAAAATTATGCTCAATGTCATGTTCATCACAAAAAGTTTCAAATTCATGATTTTCAAATTCACCACCATGATCACTTCTTATGGATGCAATACAAAAACCTTTTTCATTTTGGATAACTTTGGCAAGTTTTCTAAATGATTGAAAAGCATAATTTTTGTGGGCCAAGAATAATGTCCATGTAAATCTAGAAAAATCATCCACAATCACTAATGCATAGTAATTCCCACCAAAGTTCATAGTTCTAGAGGGTCCAAAAAGATCCATGTGCAAAAGTTGTAAAGGTCTAGAAGTTGAAACTATGTTTTTAGCTTTAAAAGAGACCTTTACTTGTTTTCCTTTTTGACATGCATCACAAAGTTTGTCTTTTTCAAATTTGAGCTTTGGAAGACCAATTACTAGTTCTTTCAAAACTAATTTGTTTAAGTGATCCATGTGAATGTGAACAATTCTTCTATGCCATAACCATGAATCATTTTCTCTACTCATAAAGCATTTAGCATCATTTGAGGAAATATCATCAAGACTAATCATATATATGTTATTGACTCTATGACCAACAAACTTAACTTGCTTATCATCCTTTCCCTCAATTATGCAACAAGAGGAATCAAATATAACTCTATTTCTTTTATCACACAATTGACTAATACTAAGTAAATTATGTTTAAGTCCTTCAACAAGTAAGACATTATCAATAGATGATGAAGGGATCTTACCAACTTTGCCAATTCCAAGAATCTTCCCTTTGTTGTTGTCACCATATGTGACATGACCATGTTTCTTGTGTGTAAGGGAGGAGAACTTGGAGCCATCACCGGTCATGTGCTTGGAGCAACCACTATCAAGATACCAACTTGAGCTCTTGGTCTTCAAGCACACCTACAACACACATTCAAGATTTAACTTTTGGTACCCAAATTGTTTTGGGTCCTTGTGTGTTAGAATTAGGTATGGTGCCTTTAGGGACCCAAACCCTTTTGATTCCAACCTTGGTGTTTATGTTCTTTCTAACATTGCAAGTGGATGCACTATGCCCTTTCCTACCACAATGAAAACATTTAACAAAGGGCTACTTGAAGTTTTTGAGGAAACAAAGTTCTTATAAGACTTTTGATGGTTGTTTGGATTAAATCCCAAACCGGCTTTTTGGAAAACACATTTTTGTCTCCCTAACAACACATTCAAGTTGTCTCTTCCAAAAGTGAATTTTGCAAGAGTGTTGTTCAAGTCTTCAATTTCTTTTTCAAAAGCTTTGCATGATAAACAAGGTAATGATATGGATGCATTATCATGTGAGGAACAAATCATGCATGATGAATTAGCATCTATGAGTCCTAAAGTCTCATTTTCAATTTTAAGTTCATTTATCTCCTTGGTTAAAGTAGAAACTTTCTTTGTCAATAGGGAGATTGTTTTATTGGAAGACAAAATTATTTTTGTGAGCCTCAAAGATTCATCATGCAATTCTTGAAAGGCATCTTGCAATTCATCATAAGAAGGTGGAGGTTCTAGGTTAGAAGAGATTACCTCGGTGTCGCTTTCTCCACTTTCTTCTCCTTGAGCCATGAGGCAAAGATGGGCTTCTTCATTTTCTGAATCGTCCGAAGAGCTTAAGTCATTGTCCTCCCAAGCTATATATGCTCTTCTTCCTTTCTTTTCCTTGGAGGGTCTTTTCTCAAACTTCTCCGTCTTCTTGAGATATATAGGACACTCCATTTTCATGTGCCCCGGTTTTCTGCATTCGTAGCATTTTGGTGGAGTAGAGGATCCTTCTCTTTTGTGATATGCTTTCTTTTGAGGAAAGGGTGGTCTTCTTTGAAATCCCTTTTTCTTCAAGAATCTTCCGAATTTTCTCACAAGGAGACTAAGATTCTCCTCACTTAGCTCAATATTTTCACCATCCTCTTCACCATCTTCATCATCATTCTCAAGTATGGAAGAGGTGGCCTTGAGTGCAATTCCCTTCTTCTTTTTATCATGTTCTTCATTTTGATTGAGTCTACTTAGTTCCAGCTCATGCTCTTGAAGTTTTCCGAATAGGGTGGCTAGAGACATGGTTGATAAATCTCTTGATTCCGCAATCGCCGTTACCTTGGGTTGCCAATTCCTGCTTAGACATCTCAAGACTTTGTTAATAAGATCCTCATTAGGAAATGTCTTTCCCAATGAGATGAGATGATTAACAATATGAGTAAATCTCTTTTGCATATCTTGAATACTCTCACCTTGATTCATTCTAAACAATTCATATTCATGAGTAAGAGTGTTTATTCGAGATCTTTTTACCTCACTAGTACCTTCATGAGTTACTTGTAGGGTATCCCACATTTCTTTTGCGGTCTTACAATTTGACACCCTAAAGAATTCATCATACCCCAAAGATGTGGTGATGATGTTCTTGGCTCTCAAATTATATTGAACCTTCTTTTTATCATCATCGGTCCAATCACTTCTAGGTGTATTAATTGTCACACCATCCTTAGTTTGTGTAGGGACAAAAGCACCATTTTCAATCTGCGTCCCACACATCTAAGTCAATAGCTTCAATAAAAATTTTCATCCTTTCTTTCCAATAGGCATAACCATCCCCATTGAAATAAGGAGGTCTATTTATAGAAGAACCTTCATTTGAAAAACCATTTGAAGCCATCACTTCTCTTGAAGCTGCTAAGCTCTTTATACAAGAGTCTAGCTCTGATACCACTTGTTACCAAGTGGCCTCAATACTCAAGAGGGGGTGAATTGAGTAGTTAAAAATAAGTTCACAAATCTTTCACAAATCGTTTGACAATCAATTTTCGTTGAAGCTATTGAATGATTAGAGATAATTGAATAGATGAGTTAAACACTTTTACTTATAAACGTAATAGCCAAGGAGACAATATCCAAATAAAACAATGAAACAGTGCACAAAGATAAGCAGAGGAGGGTTTAGAGAAACAAACACAGTCGTTTATCCTGGTTCAATCACCACTCCACTTGTGATCTACGTCCAGTCCCCAAGCAACACCTTGAGATTTTCCACTATATCTTCAAGCTTCAATGGGTGCTTGAAAAACCACTACAACCTTGAGCACTCAACAATATGGGATACCTTACCCAAAAGCTTGAGCCTCTATTTTCCAAGGTACCTCACCCTTACAATACTTGAGGGATACCTCAACCTCACTAATCAGAATGTATAAGATTGAAATGGAAGAAGCTCTCTCTAGAGCAAGTGTTTACAAATTGAAGCTCTAATATGCTCTCAAAGATTTTTCACGTTTTTAATCGAAAAAGCAGAGCAAGAAATGAACTTAAGGATTGATTCACGTTTTGAAGTATTGATGATCAATTTTTGGTTCAAGGTCAACTGCAAATAAAGACCCAACTTTGGTATTTATAAGTTTCTCAATTAATAGAGCCGTTGGAGGTAGTTGGGCATGCATTTAATGCATTTAATATAGCCGTTGGACGTTGTCAGGATGCGTGTAATCGATTACATATCTCAGGTAATCGATTACATTGTTGTTCCAATGTTTTCTGAACTTTCTGGGCTCTGTGTAATCGATTTCATTCTTGAGGTAATCGATTACATGGCTTCTGACTTTGCTTGTAATCGATTACAATGCTCATGTAATCGATTACATGACTTCTGACTTGCTGTGTAATCGATTACAATATCTATGTAATCGATTACATAACTCATCGAACGTGTTCTTTGAGTTTCTAGGTTTTGTGTAATCGATTACATGACTTCTGACTTTGTTTGTAATCGATTACAATATCCATGTAATCGATTACATGACTTGTCGAACGTGTTCTTTGCCTTTCTGGGCTTTGTGTAATCAATTACATATATTGTGTAATCGATTATATGGCCTCTGACTTTCGTGTAATCGATTACATTACCAATGTAATCGATTACATGCCTTCTGTTTGATGTGTAATCGATTACAAACATTATGTAATCGATTACATTAGCCTTTGAACACATTTTTCAAGTCCAATAATGCTTGTAAGTCATTTCCAACACCTCAAGATACTTGTTTAAACATAAATCCTTTTAAGAGTGTTTAGATTTAAAGTTGAAAACTCAAGTTTTATTGAAAGCCATGTTTATCTTTGAAATTTCCCATTTATTTTGAAATCATATATTGAAAAACCATTTGAGAAATCTTGAGAGCATTTTTCATTAATATCCTAAGTCTTATAACTAAATAAACCTTCTGTCTTCTTTCTTTGATCTTGATTTTTCCTTTTGCGCTTGATCTTCTCTTTTGCTTTTGTTATCATCAAAAACCTTTTGACATGCCTTAGAGACATAAGCATTCACACTATCCCATTCAAGAAGAAACCTTTTTAGCACTTGATTGATAGTACTCTAAAAAATCATACATCATATACTTGACAAAATTTTGGCAGCATTTCCCATTGGTCTCCAAGTGCACGACTAGAAAGTGGTGACATCTACCACGATCAAGTGTGCACCCAGAGAACAAAAGGAAATATTGCACAATAAAATTTTATCAAGTATATGGTATGAGATTTAATGAGTAACTATAATCAAGTGAAGTAAAAGTTTCTTCCTAAATTGTCCAAATTGGACAATTCAAGATTCAATACAATGAGCAGTTCCTTCAAAAAGTACGTGTGCTCACTAATATTGAATCTCAAACGGGAAACTAAGGCTTCGCTTGGTAATATGATTTATCACATGCATCAAATATATTACAAAGATAATAATACCAGGAAGAGTTACAGTACATTGCAATAATCAAATTCAAATTGATCATAGACAGATAAATTTTCAGAACCCGATCATAAGCATGTGATCAAATTCTAAATCTACAATTCATAATCTACAAATCACTCATCTTCTCAGTAAACAAATCATTGGTTCAAATACTAAACCAACATCAAGACTTTTTTTACATTAAGTATCTTACAATACATAAAAAATGAAAAGTGATGAACAGAGCAAGCAATGAACAGTGGGGTACCTAGTTGGTAGGTGGGCGGACTAGTGGAGCAGTGGTGGCCGGCCGGGTTGGTGGTGCAGCGGGGTCGGGGGTCGCGGGTGGCGGTGCCGCAGGTCGGTGGGTCACTATAGGGGGTCGCGGTCGAAGGGAGGGGGAGCCGGTGCCGCGAGTCGTGGGGTCGCCGGTGCTACCAATCATCGGGGTCGCTGAAGCAGGTCTCGGTCGCTGGCTTGGGTCAGGGTCGCATGTCGCGGGTTGCGGGTTCGCGGGGTCGGTGGCTGTTGCGGCAGTCGGTGGCGGCAGGCGATGGAGGTGGTCGGTCGGTTGAGGGAGAGGAGGAGGTTGAGGGAATAAAAACGGATTCGAAAAAATGAGAATGGAAGAAGAAGAGCAGGCGTTATATCGAGTTTTGCGATGAATTTTTTGCAGTGGATTTTTCTGCCGCAAATTCAATTTTTAAATTGCAGCAGATTTTTTCCGCCACAAATTATTTTAATAATTTTTTATTACTTTTATATATTTTGCGACAAAAAAATTCATCGCAAAATTTTTTTAAATTGTGACGTATTTTTTGTGGTAGTTTTTTCTTCAGCAAAAAATTTTACTATTTTTTTACGAATTTTTTATTACATCATATATTTTGCGATGGATTTTTTCGCCGCAACTTTATTTTTCAAATTGTAGCACCTTTTTTGCGGCGGATTTTTCTGTCACAAAAAAATTTTTAAATTTTTTTATGAATTTTTTATTAGTTTATCAATTTTGCAGTGGAATTTGTCTGCTGCAATTTATTATTTTATCAATTGCGGTGAATTTTGTGGTAGATTTTGTGACGAGTTTTGCGGTGGATTTATCCACTGCAAATTGTTCAAAAAATTTAAAAATTTTCCTCCCAATTTTTTTTTATATTTTATTAAGTTTGTGGTGGATATTTCCATCGCAAACCTTTTTTTACCAACTGCAGCAACATTTCACGATGGAAAATGTCACCAAAAAAATTTTACGGAGGACAATCTGTCGTAAAAATCCATCGCAAAAATGATCCATCGTAAAATTCATCACAAATTGAGACGGATCATAATCCGCCACAACGCCTTTCGCAATTGCGGTGGATGCGAATTCACCGCAAAAAATCCACCATAAATTTGCTATTTTCTTGTAGTGTTATGATACAAATAATTTACATAAAAGAGAGTAAGGGTAAAACCTTTCATGTAGCATATAAAATATTTGATAGTACTATAATAAAAGAATAGGAGATTGAGCCATTAGGTTGGTTCTGTCCACCGCAGGCCAACCCATGTTAGGCTGAGTCAAATTTGGCCAAAACATATTCGGGCTTGAATTTTGTTGCCTCAATCCATCCATTTATTTGGGACAATTAGGCTTAGCCTATTTTGATACCTTTGTTGTTTGGCGAATTAGGAAAGCTTGTAGACATGATGATCATTCGAATCGCAAAGCGGCATCTCCCTTATGCTCAAAGACCTCAAAATACAATGGGGAGAATTCAATGGAAACATTGTTATGTGTGCATAATTATGAAACATAAATCAAATTATGAGTGTATTAAGAGTCTTATAGAATAATACGAAGAGACTAAGTAAAACATCGACTATCACCTCGTGTCGACATTAGACTAATGAAATAGACACATAATGTGTCGGGTTAATGCAAATACACTGGTGTTGACAAACATCTAGAAAACACTAATTAAAATCCCGTGTGAGAAAAGAACCACCTAGGTAGACAATTATCCAACACGACTAGCAGTCATGAAGGCATGCATCATGGAAGCATTTGGAAAGCAAGCATGTAGGGAAAAATCCAATAATCGCTAAACAACGACAGCGGAAGACATAATCACATTCAAAATTCAAGTTTGTGAGTGAGAATTCAAATTGGTTGTGTATAAATAGAACAACTTGGGACTAAGTTCATTGCTTCACACTCAACACACATCACACAAAAATAGTAAGAAAACAAGTCCCTCAAGTACTTTTATCTTTTAGTTCTTTTGTTTTCAACCTTTGTTTTTACTTTTGACTTTGTACTTTTGTAAGTTAGTACTTTTTTTTCTAATACTATTAGTTTCTTATTCAGCATACATTTTGAGCATCTTCATTCTCGACACCTGTACTTCTGCACTCTAGAAGTTATGTGCGAATAGAGAATTCACATAAGGAAGTGACTCCCTATCTCGATTTGATATATGAAACCAAATTATCGACGAGTTAGCAAAATTCAATGGAAACAAATTGGCATGCTTGGTGGAACTCGATAAAATCAATGTCTAATCTTATACCACCATTGAGAAGTGGTACTAGAATCCCAAGAATGTCAAATGTCAATACTTCTAGTGTAGACACCCAAAATGTACCCCTACCTCCACCAGAGGCTAAAGAAACCCTTGCTACCAATCAAGCAATTTCAACTGTAGGACATGGTAATGGGTCTAATGCAATAGGGCATGGGAGTGGATTTAACATACAAAACTATACTTATCCACCTGACTTTGTACCTTTATTTGGCATGGTAGTAATGAAAAGAACTCTCAATACACAAGAAGAATTTTACAAATTTGTTACCAAATTTAGTTATGGAAATTTTTCATAACTAATCTGTAACTAATTAGTTACAGATTAATTACGAAATAAATTTTCGTAACTAAATTTTGAATGCAAACAAAATTTTTTTTATCAAGTAAATAGTTAAAGAATAACTACAATTTAACTATAAAATTTAGTTAGAATAATTTTTTATAACTAATCCATAACTAATTAATTACAAATTAACTATGAAATAAATTTTCTTAACTAAATTTTGTATGCATAAAAAAAATTATCAAATAAATAACTACAATTTAGTTACAAAATTTAATTAAAAAAACTTATATCATAACTAAATTAACTACTACATATTTTCTAACCAAATTTCAATTGCATAAAAATAATTTACCCTTTCCTCCCATTTTCTCAAATCTCAAATTTACATATCTTATTCTCCTCTCTGCCTCCACTCCCTCCCTCCACAAATTCTCCTCTCAGCCGTCCACCACCCAAAGACCCACCACTCCCTCCATTCTCATCTCTTATTTCCCCTGCCTCTGCCAATGTACAGATTTACGAGCCACTGTGTCCCTCGCGCAAACCACTACCACGCACCAACAACCGCATGACCCCCTGTCCGGATCCGCCACCCGTGAGCCACCGTCGTTGCTTCCGACGATCTCAACCACCACATCAGTCTCGAATCCAACAGATCTCAACCACCATGCTGCACCAGAGTCGTTGTCCTCCGCTGTGCCAGGTATAAGGTTGCAAAATGATAGAGCTTTATGGTCATATTTGTTAATTTTGGCTAAGCCTTTCGGTTTAGTAACTATTTGTTAGCAAAATGGCATGTTAATTTTGTTGAATTTTCTTCTTTTAACTTTTTTTTTGGGTTCAAACATAGCATTTTAATACTTCTCCTTTTTACATCATTTCTTGCTTGGTTTTCTAATTTTTTTTCCTCAATTTTTATTTGTTATAGGAACCTTTAAGAGAAGAACTTGAGATGAACCTCTATTTGCCTATAGTTTTGCTGATGGGGGCAGCATAGGAATGGGTTTTAACTAGAAAACTATGAAGGCTCTGCTCTGGAATTTTTTGATTCCTGATATGTGACTTCAAATGGCCAAGGTGCAATAGTGGATGATGGTTAGTGTGTTGCTTCAATGGCCACATTGGTGAACAACAACTTCGTGAACCCTGCATTGATCTCAAATCTCCAACAAGCCTTGATCCGTAGAGAGGACACTCTACAGGAGCAGCAGCACCCAAACAGAACACAGGAGGAACCCATCAAAGCTTCTACAAAGCATGTGGTTCTAGTCACTAATGGGGAAGGCATGGAGTCTCCTAGCCTTACATTCCTCATTGAGGCCCTCCTTCAAGATGTCATTCTTGATGTCCATGTCTGTGCCACACAATCGTAAGTCACCACTCCATTTCCTCAACATGATTTTTCATGTTAAATTATGTGCAAAAGATAAGCTTGATGTTGAATTTACATTGTTCCAATAGATCATGCTAAAACTTCAACTGGGATTAGTTTAATCACGATTTGTGTGTTAGAGATATAATAAAACCATTCATCAAAGCATAGATTAAGACAAATGAATTGTTTTATTATATCTCTAGCCTGCCCTTCTATGCAACAGCTTTTTGAGCTTAAAGCGTGGATAATAGATAAGTCCATTTTAATATTTACTGAAATTCAACATTTTATTTAAAAGAATGAGAGTAGGCTCTGATAGAGCCAACTCTCCCAAAATGCTTAAATTGTTAGGTGAAGGCACGTGAATGATTTTATTATATCTTTAGTACTGTGAAATAGCAAAAGATCATGAAATGGTGTTTAAGAATGGCTTTTTGTTAATGTAGGTATAGATCAGTCTGTGGCCATGAAGCACAAACACGGACACGGACACGGGACACGGACACGGAGACACACCAAATTCAAAAATTGTAGGACATGGACACGACACGTTGGTCAGCCTGTGTTAGTGCCGGAAAAGGCAAGGTTAGGTGGTCCCGTACATGCAAGTGGTGGTCCCGGTAAGAGAATTCCTTCATTATGTCTAGGATATTCAGAAACTTAAGTGAGCTCTCCTTCCGTAGTGGGAAGGCTTCTAGCATAGGTTCCTCACAGTTTAAATCTGCATCCTCTAGATTAGAAGTAGATCAAGATCAGGTTCAAGCAAATGAATTAGAAATTGCTAATATTAAAAACAACCTTCAAAATTGGGCAACTCCTTATGTTCCTCCTAAAGAAATTTATAAAACTAGTACTTCCTTATTCAAGCCTAAGGATCAGATCCATATGTTCGAAGCTACTTATATTCTAGAAAAACCTTGTGAATCGATAAGTTTACTAAAAGATAATATTATTGATCAACATGTTAAGGATAATTATCAGTTTATACATATTGGTTTAGTTCAAGTAGCCGCCAAAGGGCAACATAGGTTAGGAATTGATAATCCTGTGTTAATTTTGTTAAGAGATAAAAGGTTAAGAAAATTTCATGATCAAATTACTGCTATTTTAGAATCTAATTTGCATGATGGTCCTGTTTTCTTTAATCAAGTATCCTAATTATACCATGCCATTAAATGATTATATGACTAAGCAAGCTTTAGAATTAAATGTTAAGATATTAGATAATGTTTTTCAAGAAAGAACTAAGCATATGTCTCATTATGTATAGAGTTCACTATAAAGTCTCTTATGAAGATCAAAACTTTAAAGCACTAAGACAATCCCCAAAGCATGAAACTGTAATTATGGAAGCAAATCTTAAGAAATCATCAATACTAACTCCTAAAAGATTATCTCATGAAGAAATCTTGTCTAGGATTCTGAAGATTGGGTGTTTCCGGATGTAATACCCCTCAACCGATAAGAAATACTAGAATAAGAACAATAGTTCAAGATGGTTCTAATATAAGGATAGGAATGCTTATGTCTAATTCTCACTCTAGACTAAACACTCCTACAAATCCGATAATTAACATCCCTTCAACTGCTCCTACTTCCTCAAGACATTCAGTAGATGGATCGGCTGTTAATATAAACCTAACTGGTGTAAACTTTGAACCTAATGTTCCTCAACCAATTTACCAACAAACTCATAGATCAGAATCACCATAATATTCACCCACCAGATCCCAAGTCATTAATGTATTAACTAAAGAAGAACCCTTTGAAATAGATAAAAAATGGATAAGTAATGATTTTGAAGCTCCTTATAATAAAGATAAAAGAGATTGGTATTTTAAGAATTTTAGTAAAAAACAAACTACTAAGTTTAGAGAAGAATTTTACTCATATTTGAGGGAACAACAAATTAATTTATATTTCTTTGACTGGTTTGAAAAGTATTGCAAAGAAAATAATATTCAAAATCCTTTTATAAGAATACCGAAATATTAATAAATAATAAAATATCAACTTCGTGGAAAACAGAGAAAGACAAGATAATAATTTCAATTTCCTCCCTTAGAAACCAATAAGGTAACCACAAAAGAAGGATTAGAAGTTGAAGCCACCCCTTTTAAGGCAATAGCTTCAAGAGCTCATAATTTACCTATAGATAAGGGCGATTTTAATAAAGTTCATCAACAACTTAATTACTCTAATCAAATGCTCCATACTATGTCTAAAACATTAGAAAGGATAGATAATCAAATAAGTGAAAAACCTAAAGAATATACATCAGCTCAAAATGTTAATAAAAATTTAGATCCTAATAGACCCATTTATAAGGTAATTAATGTCCCAGAATCAGATTTAAAAAATATACACTTTGGTTCAAAATCTGACAACTCTATTGAAGAAATTAAGAAAAAATTAGAACAGTTAACCATATGAACGAGTTCTATACCCAAGATACATACTTTACAAAAAATTGAAGAATTGGAAAATGAACTTTTAAATCTTCAAGTTAATAAGTTAAGGAAAGATATGCCTGTCTCAAAAACTAGAAATTATTACCCAAGACCCACATATCCTGATGTTCAGTATGAAGAAAGACCATTTCAAGATTCTGTAGCCTTTTCTGGTGAATCAATTAATGAATGGAATATAGACGGATTAGGTGAACAACAAATTTTAGACACTGTTCAACAAATGACTATAGCCATGCAATGTACTTTTAAAGGGAAAAATAATACGATAGAACTTCACCTCCTTAATTGTTATGGGATTTACAGCCACAAAGGATGGTGGGATAATGTGCTAAGCCAAGGAGAAAAAGATTTTATAATGAATTCAACAAAAATTAATTCTAATGGACAAGTATTTGAAGATGCAGAACAACTCTTTTGTACACAATAACAAAGCATTTTATAGAGAACCCTTAAAATTTCAAAGAAAGAATTGCGACCAAATTGTTAATCTATATTGTCCCTCCATGTCTGATTATAGATGGTATAGGGATATGTTTTTGTCTAAGCTATATTTAGGAAGTGATGCATCAGCTGATTACTGGAAAGAAAGATTTATAGCTGGTCTTCCTAAATTATTTGTAGAAAAAGTTAAAGTAATGATTCAGAATCAAAATGATGGTACAATTCCTTATGATCAACTTCTGTTTGGTCAATTGTCTAATTATATTATAGAAATTGGATTGCAAGTGTGTTTAGATATTAAACTACAACATAAGCTTAAGAATGAAGCAAAAATCACTAGAAAAGAATTAGGATCATTTTGTTCCCAGTAGGGAATAGAAGGAGTCAAAGCTCCAAGCAGACAAAAGAAAGTTCAAAAATATGTTCCCCATAAATCAAGAAAATCTAGGCGCTACTATAAAAAGCAATATAGAGAAGAAGCAAGGTCATCAAAACCTAGAACATCAAAGAAAAATAAGTATAGATCATCTAAGTCTAAACACGAAATAGTATGTTATAAATGTGGTCGAGTAGGACATTATAAGAAAGACTATAAAGTAAAACAAAAAATTAATAATCTAAAAATTGATGAAGAATTAAAGAAATCTTTAATAAATATATTAATTAATGAATCTGAATCTTCTGAAGAAGAATACGCTTCAAGAAGAAATGGTTAATCAATTAAAAGACTCATCTTCATCTGAATTAGAAAGCGATAGTGAGAAAGAATGTACAGGCTTAGGACCAGAACTATGTGATTGTTCATCGTGCTTAAAAACTATTAACGTAATTACTAGAGATCAAGCATCATCATTATTAAGCATAATAGAAAACATGGAAGAATCATCTATTAAGCAAGAGTTCATTCAGCAAATAAAAGAATTTCTAGAATACGAGGATAAGAAAAAAAAAAGTGCAAAAGATAGATATGAAAGAAGTATTAGAAAGATTTAAGAAACCTTAAAGAAATGAAGTTACCCTAAAAGATTTACAAAGAAGAAATAAAAAATTTAAAGAATGAAGTTAAATTACTTAAAGAAAAAGATACTTGATTTAGAATTCAAAATGCTAAATTTACAAGCACAAATAATAGTACAAAATCAAGATACAAGTACCAGTCAAGACCCAGAAAAAGATCCTTATATTCATTTATTAAGTCAAGTAATTGTTCATAAATGGCATTGTCCGATAGAGTTAGTAATAAAGGATGAACGATTTAATTTTATAGCCTTAATAAACTCAGGAGTATATGAATTGTGTTCAAGAAGGATTAATCCCAACTAAGTATTACGATAAGACCACAGAATCGTTAAGTAGTGCTTCTAGAAATAAAATGCAAATTAAGCATAAACTAAATAATGCTAAGATTTGTAAAAATAAAATTTGTTATAAAACCTCATTTTTATTAGTAAAAAATATTTCTGAGCAAATAATTCTAGGTACTCCTTTTTTTATCTTTACTATACCCCTTCTCGATAGAAAAAAAGGATTAGTTACTAACGTA
Source organism: Ormosia semicastrata (assembly GCA_029884595.1). Lineage (NCBI taxonomy): Eukaryota > Viridiplantae > Streptophyta > Magnoliopsida > Fabales > Fabaceae > Ormosia > Ormosia semicastrata. Next base: position 3,319,773 of record JAQQTO010000022.1, on the reverse strand, counting down.
TTAGGAAAAGAAATTTGTTTTGAGTTTATAAAACCGCCTCTTAATTAAAGAATTAAACATGGTTCAAGATTCATTAATTTCTAAGATTAACTTAATAGAAAGGAAAACAAAGCACATAAACATGTTAAGCGAGAGAAGTTCAATATAAAAGAATTCAAGAACAAATAAATAAACCCCAAGTTCAAGATAAGATAAAAAATGTTCAACAAATTTGAACAAGAAGTATGTAGTGAATTCCTAATGCTTTTAAAGAACAAAAAAGGTACAGAGTTACTTTACCATATGAAGAAGGATTTGAAGAAATTAATATTCCTACTAAAGCAAGACCTATTCAAATGAATCAACAATACTTAGAATATTGTAAGAAAGAAATTCAAGAATATTTAGATAAGGATTTAATTAGACCAAGTAAGTCCCCTTGGAGTTGTGCAGATTTTATGTTATGAACGCTTCAGAAATAGAAAGAGGTGCCCCCGCAGTTAGTAATTAATTATAAACCTTTAAACAAGGTTTTAAGATGGATAAGGTATCCAATTCCTAATAAAAAGATTTAGTAAGTAGAGTTCATCAGGCTAATATATTCTCGAAATTTGATATGAAATCTGGATACTATCAAATAGAAGTAGCTGAAGAAGATAGGTACAAAACTGCTTTTGTAGTACCCTTTGGACATTATGAATGGAATGTAATGCCTCAAGGATTAAAAAATGCCCATTCAGAATTTCAAAATATAATGAATAATATTTTGAATCCTTACTCAAAGTTCACCATAGTATATCTAGATGATGTATTAGTATTCAGTAACTCTATTGATCAACATTTTAATCATTTAGAAACTTTCTTTAATCTTATTAAAGAAAATGGTTTAGTAATCTCTGCTAAGAAAATGAAACTATTCCAAACTAAGACTAGATTTCTAGGATTCGAAATTAATCAAGGTACTATTGTTTCCATAGAAAGATCAATAGAATTTGCAGATAAGTTCTCTAACGAACTCAAAGATAAGAATACTCTTCAAAGATTTTTAGGATGTGTTAACTATGTGGCAGACTTTATTCCTAATATACGAATAATTTGTGCTCCTTTATTTAAAAGGCTAAGAAAAGACCTGCCTCCTTGGGATAATCAAATGACTAATGCTGTTCAACAAGTTAAGAATTTAGTAAAAAATATTCCTTGTTTAGGACTTCCGGATCCTCGAGCCTCTCTCATAGTAGAAACAGATGCCTCTGATTTGGGGTATGGGGGAGTGTTAAAGCTGTTACTACCTGAGTCATCCAAAGAACAAGTCGTCAGATATCACTCTGGAGTTTGGCAACCGGCTCAACAGAATTATAGTACTGTTAAGAAAGAAGTTTTATCTATAGTGTTAAGTATCATAAAATTTCAGGATGATTTATTTAATAAAAGATTTTTGTTAAAAACTAATTGTAAAGCTGCTCCTTCAATTATTCAAAAGGATGTTAAGAACTTGGTTTCAAAACAGATTTTTGCCAGATGGCAAGCATTGTTATCTTGTTTTGATTTTGATATTCAACATATTAAAGGAAAAGATAATTATCTTCCGATTTCCTAACCGTGAGAGGTTTTGCGGGGCTACAATGGCCGCTAGCTCCTCATCAAAATCAAAGGCTAAGAAAATTACTCGATAAGTACATGCGATTTCTCGCAGATAAGAACACTTGAGATAAGTACAAGGTCATCTACCTCCTTAAAAGGGTCTTCCATCCTAGTTCATGTTCCTAATCCTATTCAATCAGACGACCTTCATCTCCCTCACCCAATAGGTTTACACCTCTATCTTACTCACAAACCATTACTTGGTACTCCTTCTAGAACTCCTCGAGACCAAAATAATCTTCACCGCTACTCACCAATTCTCCTACCACAGAAGAATGCAAATACGTTAAGAAAAATATTTTTGAACCTATAATCACCCTTGAACCAGATTCTTTTCTCCTCACTCGACCCTCGAGAAATCATTCAAACATGCTTCCCCCGATTTTCATTTTGTTCCTCAAGAGTCACTTAAAAAGAACGAACGTTTTATGAACTCATCCTCATTGATACTGAATCAATCTCTTTAGATCATTATTATAGTGATACCAACCCCGATTATATTGATTTTTCTAAAGTAAAAATCCTTAAGGTTTTAGGTCCAAAAGATTGGAATCAAGCTCCTCACACTCCAAAATCATTTTCAATTAAATTTGATCCTCAAACTTATACTTACTGGGATTATCAGCAAGCTTGGTACAGATTTATGCTCCTCAGGCCATATTCTCACTCTTGGTTCTTTTAGTTCCAAAAAGGGATAAAAAACTTTCCCTCATGGTTTGCCGATTGGATGTGTACCATTGGTCCTTGTGTTGATATTCTTCCTCAACTTGCTAAGGATTCTTATAATTTGTTTACTCAAAAAACTGATTTTCCTCAGGGTTCCAGACTTTTACATTTTTATGCTGCTTTTAGAATTGCTTGGATTAATGTTTAGGATTATAAATTCTATTAGAAGTATCAGATTCCTCATCCAGAATGGGTCGCCAGAGAATTTAGTGTTAAATGGTGGCCTCAGTTCAATATGAAATTAGTAAGTATTGAAGCGGTTAATCAATGGTTCCTTGCTAATCCTTCTTTGGTTAAGAAGAATCATAAGAAGCCATCACAATTTGAGGAACTTAAGAACAAGCTTCTTCAAGAACTGGCCTCTTCATCCTCAGAACAAGAATTGCTAAGCAAAATTAAGACAACCATGTCCACCTCTGGTTCGTCTCCTCCCAGTGAAAGAAGTGAAAACAACGACCTTCTTGGTAATAGTAATGAAGATGATTATTATGGTGTTGACCTTTCCAACTTGTAAAGGCCCACACAAGAAATTTATGAAATTTTTCATGAAGGTTCCTTATTTGTCATATTATGAAGCTTCCGATTTGTTGTTTAGCCAGGGAATTTCCTAAGATTCCTAAGAAAGTCCCCACGAAGGTTACTTATTTGTTACTTAGCTGAGCAGGAAATTTCCTATGAAGGTTATTTATTCGTCGTCTAGCTATTCGTCAAGATTCCTACGAAGGCTCTTTATTTGTCGTTTAGTTCATTTGTCTAATTATGAAGTTTCCTAGTTTGTTGTTTTGCCAAGCATGCAGCTTCCTGAGAAGATTCCTTACTTGTCATCTAACTCAGCATGAAGCTTCCCGTGAAGGTTCCTCATTTGTCACCTAGCTAAGGATGAAGCTTCCCGTGAAGGCTCCTCACTTGTCATCTAGCGCAAAGACGAAGCTTCCCATGAAGGTTCCTGATGTGTGCATATTCGAAGTCTTTTCTCTATATAAGCTGAAGCTCCTTCAGAGAAAGGCATCGGAAAAATTTAGTTTGAAAAATCTCTGTAAACACTTTGTATCAAAAACTCTTGTATTCTGTTTCCTCTGTAAACCTTTGGAATTCAGCTTTTGTTCAAGACTTGTAATTTTGTATCACGTAAGTATTTTGAAATTATCAATAAAGTATTTTGATCCTGATTTTTGATATATCTCTTCTTTCTATTTTCAAATGCATATTTTTACTACTGTTGAGCCTATGCCGTCGGTCTTGTCGTTATTGGTATCAGAGCCTCGTAAGAGGTTCTGAGTATCCGAAGCCGAAGGAAGGGAGAAGGACTTAGCGTTGGTCAGCCCTTGGTCGGTACGTTGGTCTGCCTGTGTTAGTGCCGGAAAAGGCAAGGTTAGGTGGTCCCATACATGCAAGTGGTGGTCCCGGTAAGAGAATTCCTTCATTATGTCTAGGATATTCAGAAACTTAAGCGAGCTCTCCTTCCGTAGCGGAAGGCTTCTAGCATAGGTTCCTCACAGTTTAAATCGCATCCTCTAGATTAGAAGTAGATCAAGATCAGGTTCAAGCAAATGAATTAGAAATTGCTAATATTGAAAACAACCTTCAAAATTGGGCAATTCCTTATATTCCTCCTAAAGAAATTTATAAAACTAGTACTTCCTTATTCAAGCCTAAGGATCAGATCCATATGTTCGAAGCTACTCATATTCTAGAAAAACCCTGTGAATCGATAAGTTTACTAAAAGATAATATTATTGATCAACATAAGGATAATTATCAGTTTATACATATTGGGTTAATTCAAGTAGCCGCCAAAGGGCAACATAGGTTAAGAATTGATAATCCTGTGTTAATTTTGTTAAGCGATAAAAGGTTAAGAAAACTTCATGATCAAATTACTGCTATTTTAGAATCTAATTTGCATGATGGTCCTGTTTTCTTTAACTGATTATCCTAATTATACCATGCCATTAAATGATTATATGACTAAGCAAGCTTTAGAATTAAATGTTAAGATATTAGATAATGTTTTTCAAGAAGGAACTAAGCATATGTCTGTTATATATAGAGTTCACTATAAAGTCTCTTATGAAGATCAAAACTTTAAAGCACTAAGACAATCCCCAAAGCATGAAACTGTAATTATGGAAGCAAATCTCATGAAATCATCAATACTAACTCCTAAAAGATTATCTCATGAAGAAATCTTGTCTAGGATTCCTGAAGATTGGGTGTTTCCAGATGTAATACCCCCTCAACCGATAAGAAATACTAGAATAAGAGCAATAGTTCAAGATGGTTCTAATATAAGGATAGGAATGCTTAGGTCTAATTCTCACTCTAGACTAAACACTCCTACAAATCCGATAATTAACATCCTTTCAACTGCTCCTACTTCCTCAAGACATTCAGTAGATGGATCGGCTGTGAATATAAACCTAACTGGTGTAAACTTTGAACCTAATGTTCCTTAACCAATTTACCAACAAACTCATAGATCAAAATCACCAGAATATTCACCCACCAGATCCCAAGTCATTAATGTATTAACTAAAGAAGAACCCTTTGAAATAGATAAAAAATGGATAAGTAATGATTTTGAAGCTCCTTATAATAAAGATAAAAGAGATTGGTATTTTAAGAATTTTAGTAAAAACAAACTACTAAGTTTAGAGAAGAATTTTACTCATATTTGAGGGAACAACAAATTAATTTATATTTCTTTGACTGGTTTGAAAAGTATTGCAAAGAAAATAATATTCAAAATCCTTTTATAAGAATACCGAAATATTAGTAAATAATAAAATATCAACTTCGTGGAAAACAGAGAAAGACAAGATAATAATTTCAAATTTCCTCCCTTAGAAACCATTAAGGTAACCACAAAAGAAGGATTAGAAGTTGAAGCCACCCCTTTTAAGGCAATAGCTTCAAGAGCTCATAATTTACCTATAGATAAGGGCGATTTTAATAAAGTTCATCAACAACTTAATTACTCTAATCAAATGCTCCATACTATGTCTAAAACATTAGAAAGGATAGATAATCAAATAAGTGAAAAACCTAAAGAATATACATCAGCTCAAAATGTTAATAAAAATTTAGATCCTAATCGACCCATTTATAAGGTAATTAATGTCCCAGAATCAGATTTAAAAAATATACCCTTTGGTTCAAAATCTGACAACTCTATTGAAGAAATTAAGAAAAAATTAAAACGGTTAACCATAGGAACGAGTTCTACACCCAAGATACATACTTTACAAAAAATTGAAGAATTGGAAAATAAACTTTTAAATCTTCAAGTTAATAAGTTAAGGAAAGATATGCCTGTCTCAAAAACTAGAAATTATTACCCAAGACCCACATATCCTGATGTTCAGTATGAAGAAAGACCTTTTCAAGATTCTGTAGCCTTTTCTGGTGAATCAATTAATGAATGGAATATAGACGGATTAGGTGAACAACAAATTTTAGACACTGCTTTCAACAAATGACTATGGCCTATGTACCTTTAAAGGGAAAAATAATACTTGATAGAACTTCACCTCCTTAATTGTTATGGGATTTACAGCCAACTTAAAGGATGGTGGGATAATGTGCTAAGCCAAGGAGAAAAAGATTTTATAATGAATTCAACAAAAATTGATTCTAATGGACAAGTATTTGAAGATCTTCAGTAACAACTCTTTTGTACACAATAACAAAGCATTTTATAGGAGAACCCTTAAAATTTCAAAGAAAGAATTGCAGACCAAATTGTTAATCTATATTGTCCCTCCATGTCTGATTATAGATGGTATAGGGATATGTTTTTGTCTAAGCTATATTTAAGAAGTGATGCATCAGTTGATTACTGGAAAGAAAGATTTATAGTGGTCTTCCTAAATTGTTTGCAGAAAAAGTTAAAGTAATGATTCAATCAAAATGATGGTACAATTCCTTATGATCAACTTACGTTTGGTCAATTGTCTAATTATATTATAGAAACTGGATTGCAAGTGTGTTTAGATCTTAAACTACAACATAAGCTTAAGAATGAAGCAAAAATCACTAGAAAAGAATTAGGATCATTTTGTTCCCAGTGGGGAATAGAAGGAGTCAAAGCTCCAAGCAGACAAAAGAAAGTTCAAAAATATGTTCCCCATAAATCAAGAAAATCTAGGCGCTACTATAAAAAGCAATATAGAGAAGAAGCAAGGTCATCAAAACCTAGAACATCAAAGAAAAATAAGTATAGATCATCTAAGTCTAAACACGAAATAGTATGTTATAAATGTGGTCGAGTAGGACATTATAAGAAAGACTATAAAGTAAAACAAAAAATTAATAATCTAAAAATTGATGAAGAATTAAAGAAATCTTTAATAAATATATTAATTAATGAATCTGAATCTTCCTCAAGAAGAATACGATTCAAAGAAGAAATGGTTAATCAATTAAAAGACTCATCTTCATCCGAATTAGAAAGCGATAGTGAGAAAGAATGTACAGGCTTAGGACCAGAACTATGTGATTGTTCATCGTGCTTAAAAACTATTAATGTAATTACTAGAGATCAAGCATCATCATTATTAAGCATAATAGAAAACATGGAAGAATCATCTGTTAAGCAAGAGTTCATTCAAACAAATAAAAGAATTTCTAGAATACGAGGATAAGAAAAAAAAGAAGTGCAAAAGATAGATATGAAAGAAGTATTAGAAAGATTTAAGAAACCTCAAAGAAATGAAGTTACCCTAAAAGATTTACAGCAAGAAATAAAAAATTTAAAGAATGAAGTTAAATTACTTAAAGAAAAAGATACTGATTTAGAATTCAAAATGCTAAATTTACAAGCACAAATAATAGTACAAAATCAAGATACAAGTACCACTCAAGACCCGAAAAAGATCCTTATATTCATTTATTAAGTCAAGTAATTGTTCATAAATGGCATTGTCCGATAGAGTTAGTAATAAAGGATGAACGATTTAATTTTATAGCCTTAATAAACTCAGGAGCTGATATGAATTGTGTTCAAGAAGGATTAATCCCAACTAAGTATTACGATAAGACCACAGAATCGTTAAGTAGTGCTTCTAGAAATAAAATGCAAATTAAGCATAAACTAAATAATGCTAAGATTTGTAAAAATAAAATTTGTTATAAAACCTCATTTTTATTAGTAAAAAATATTTCTGAGCAAATAATTCTAGGTACTCCCTTTTTTATCTTTACTATACCCTTCTCGATAAACGAAAAAGGATTAGTTACTAACGTATTAGGAAAAGAAATTTGTTTTGAGTTTATAAAACCGCCCTTAATTAAAGAATTAAACATGGTTCAAGATTCATTAATTTCTAAGATTAACTTAATAGAAAGGAAAACAAAGCACATAAACATGTTAAGCAGAGAAGTTCAATATAAAAGAATTCAAGAACAAATAAATAAACCCCAAGTTCAAGATAAGATAAAAAATGTTCAACAGAAATTTGAACAAGAAGTATGTAGTGAATTCCCTAATGCTTTTAAAGAACGAAAAAGGTACATAGTTACTTTACCATATGAAGAAGGATTTGAAGAAATTAATATTCCTACTAAGCAAGACCTATTCAAATGAATCAACAATACTTAGAATATTGTAAGAAAGAAATTCAAGAATATTTAGATAAGGATTTAATTAGACCAAGTAAGTCCCTTGGAGTTGTGCGAGGATTTTATGTTATGAACGCTTCGAGAAATAGAAAGAGGTGCCCCAGTTTAGTAATTAATTATAAACCTTTAAACAAGGTTTTAAGATGGATAAGGTATCCAATTCCTAATAAAAAAGATTTAGTAAGTAGAGTTCATCGGGCTAATATATTCTCGAAATTTGATATGAAATCTGGATACTATCAAATAGAAGTAGCTGAAGAAGATAGGTACAAAATTGCTTTTGTAGTACCCTTTGGACATTATGAATGAAATGTAATGCCTCAAGGATTAAAAAATGCCCCTTCAGAATTTCAAAATATAATGAATAATATTTTGAATCCTTACTCAAAGTTCACCATAGTATATCTAGATGATGTATTAGTATTCAGTAACTCTATTGATCAACACTTTAATCATTTAGAAACTTTTTTTAATCTTATTAAAGAAAATGGTTTAGTAATCTCTGCTAAGAAAATGAAACTATTCCAAACTAAGACTAGATTTCTAGGATTCGAAATTAATCAAGGTACTATTGTTCCCATAGAAAGATCCATAGAATTTGCGTTGATAAGTTCTCTAACGAACTTAAAGATAAGAATACTCTTCAAAGATTTTTAGGATGTGTTAACTATGTGGCGACTTTATTCCTAATATACGAATAATTTGTGCTCCTTTATTTAAAAGGCTAAGAAAAGACCCGCCTCCTTGGGATAATCAAATGACTAATGTTTGTTCAACAAGTTAAGAATTTAGTAAAAAATATTCCTTGTTTAGGACTTTCCTGATCCTCGAGCCTCTCTCATAGTAGAAACAGATGCCTCGATTTGGGGTATGGGGAGTGTTAAAGCCTTGATTACTACCGAGTCATCCAAAGAACAAGTCGTCGATATCACTGAGTTTGGCAACCTACTCAACAGAATTATAAATCTTGTTAAGAAAGAAGTTTTATCTATAGTGTTAAGTATCATAAAATTTCGGGATGATTTATTTAATAAAAGATTTTTGTTAAAAACTGATTGTAAAGGTCACTCCTTCAATTATTCAAAAGGATGTTAAGAACTTGGTTTCAAAACAGATTTTTGCCAGATGGCAAGCATTGTTATCTTGTTTTGATTTTGATATTCAACATATTAAAGGAAAAGATAATTATCTTCCTGATTTCCTAACCAGAGAGTTTTTGCAGGGCTACAATGGCCGCTAGCTCCTCATCAAAATCAAAGGCTAAGAAAATTACTCTGGATAAGTACATGCAGATTTCTGCTCAACAGAATTATAGTACTATTAAGAAAGAAGTTTTATCTATAGTGCTAAGTATCACAAAATTTCAGGATGATTTATTTAATAAAAGATTTTTGTTAAAAACTGATTGTAAAGCTGCTCCTTCAATTATTCAAAAGGATGTTAAGAACTTGGTTTCAAAATAGATTTTTGCCAGATGGCAAGCATTGTTATCTTGTTTTGATTTTGATATTCAACATATTAAAGGAAAAGATAATTATCTTCCGATTTCCTAACCGAGAGAGTTTTTGCGGGGCTACAATGGCCGCTAGCTCCTCATCAAAATCAAAGGCTAAGAAAATTACTCGGATAAGTACATGCAGATTTTTGCGAGATAAGAACACTTGAGATAAGTACAAGGTCATCTACCTCCTTAAAAGGGTCTTCCACCCTAGTTCATGTTCCTAATCTTATTCAGGTGCATGACGACCTTCATCTCCCTCACCCAATAGGTTTACACCTCTATCTTACTCACAAACCATTCTTGGTACTCCTTCTAGAACTCCTCGAGAGACCAAAACAATCTTCACCGCTACTCACCAATTCTCCTACCACGAAGAATGCAAATACGTTAAGAAAAATATTTTTGAACCTATAATCACCCTTGAACCAGGGATTCTTTTCTCCTCACTCGACCCCTCGAGAAATTATTCAAACATGCTTCCCCAGTTTTCATTTTGTTCCTCAAGAGTCACTTAAAAAGAACAGAACTTTTTATGAACTCATCCTCATTGATATCTTGAATCAATCTCTTTAGATCATTATTATAGTGATACCAACCCCGATTATATTGATTTTTCTAAAGTAAAGATCCTTAAGGTTTTAGGTCCAAAAGATTGGAATCAAGCTCCTCACACTCCAAAATCATTTTCAATTAAATTTGATCCTCAAACTTATACTTACTTTGGGATTATCGAAAGCTTGGTACAGATTTATGCTCCTCAGGCTATATTCTCACTCTTGGTTCTTTTGGTTCCAAAAAGGGATAAAAAACTTTCCCTCATGGTTTGCCGATTGGATGTGTACCACTGGTCCTTGTGTTGATATTCCTCCTCAACTTGCTAAGGATTCTTATAATTTGTTTACTCAAAAAATTGATTTTCCTCGGGTTCCGGACTTTTACATTTTTATTCTTTTTTGGAATTGCTTGGATTAATGTTTGGGATTATAATTTCTATCAAAAGTATCGATTCCTCATCCGAATGGGTCGCGAGAGAATTTAGTGTTAAATGGTGGCCTCAGTTCAACATGAAATTAGTAAGTATTGAAGCGGTTAATCAATGGTTCCTTGCTAATCCTTCTTTGGTTAAGAAGAATCATAAGAAGCCATCACAATTTGAGGAACTTAAGAACAAGCTTCTTCAAGAACTGGCCTCTTCATCCTCAGAACAAGAATTTCTAAGCAAAATTAAGACAACCATGTCCACCTCTGGTTCATCTCCTCCCAGTGAAGGAAGTGAAAACAACGACCTTCTTGGTAATAGTAATGAAGATGACTGTTATGGTGTTGACCTTTCCAACTTGTAAAGGCCCACACAGTAATTTATGAAATTTTTCATGAAGGTTCCTTATTTGTCATATTATGAAGCTCCCTAATTTGTTGTTTAGCCAAGCAGGAAATTTCCTAAGATTCCTAAGAAAGTCCCCACGAAGGTTACTTATTTGTTACTTAGCTGAGCAGGAAATTTCCTATGAAGGTTCATTATTCGTCGTCTAGCTATTCGTCAAGATTCCTACGAAGGCTCCTTATTTGTCGTTTAGTTCATTTGTCTAATTATGAAGTTTTCTTAACCTTTTATCTCTTAACAAAATTAACACAGGATTATCAATTCCTAACCTATGTTGCCCTTTGGCGGCTACTTGAATTAACCCAATATGTATAAACTGATAATTATCCTTAACATGTTGATCAATAATATTATCTTTTAGTAAACTTATCGATTCACAAGGTTTTTCTAGAATATGAGTAGCTTCGAACATATGGATCTGATCCTTAGGCTTGAATAAGGAAGTACTAGTTTTATAAATTTCTTTAGGAGGAACATAAGGAATTGCCCAATTTTGAAGGTTATTTTCAATATTAGCATTTTCTAATTCATTTGCTTGAACCTGATCTTGATCTACTTCTAATCTAGAGGATGCAGATTTAAATTGTGAGGAACCTATGCTAGAAGCCTTCCCGCTATGGAAGGAGAGCTCGCTTAAGTTTCTGAATATCCTAGACATAATGAAGGAATTCTCTTACTCGGGACCACCACTTGCATGTACGGGACCACCTAACCTTGCCTTTTCCGGCACTAACACAGGCTGACCAACGTACCGACCAAGGGCTGACCAACGCTAAGTCCTTCTCCCTTCCTTAGGCTTCGGATACTCAGAACCTCTTACGAGGCTCTGATACCAGTAACGACAGGACCGACGGCATAGGCTCAACAGTAGTAAAAATATGCATTTGAAAATAGAAAGAAGAGATATATCAGAAATCAGGATCAAAATACTTTATTGATAATTTCAAAATACTTACAGAGTACGTGATACTTAGCACTATAGATAAAACTTCTTTCTTAACAGTACTATAATTCTGTTGAGCCGGTTGCTAAACTCCAGAGTGATATCTGACGACTTGTTCTTTGAATGACTCAGGTAGTAACTGCTTTAACACCCCCCTATACCCCAAATCAGAGGCATCTGTTTCTACTATGAGAGAGGCTTGAGGATCCGGAAGTCCTAAACAAGGAATATTTTTTACTAAATTCTTAACTTGTTGAACAGCATTAGTCATTTGATTATCCCAAGGAGGCGGGTCTTTTCTTAGCCTTTTAAATAAAGGAGCACAAATTATTCGTATATTAGGAATAAAGTCTGCCACATAGTTAACACATCCTAAAAATCTTTGAAGAGTATTCTTATCTTTGAGTTCGTTAGAGAACTTACCTGCAAATTCTATGGATCTTTCTATGGGAACAATAGTACATTGATTAATTTTGAATCCTAGAAATCTAGTCTTAGTTTGGAATAGTTTCATTTTCTTAGCAGAGATTACTAAACCATTTTCTTTAATAAGATTAAAGAAAGTTTCTAAATGATTAAAGTGTTGATCAATAGAGTTACTTGAATACTAATACATCATCTAGATATACTATGGTGAACTTTAAGTAAGGATTCAAAATATTATTCATTATATTTTGAAATTCTGAAGGGGCATTTTTTAATCCTTGAGGCATTACATTCCATTCATAATGTCCAAAGGGTACTACAAAACTGCTTTTGTACCTATCTTCTTCAACTTACTTCTATTTGATAGTATCCAGATTTCATATCAAATTTCGAGAATATATTAGCCTGATGAACTCTACTTACTAAATCTTTTTTATTAGGAATTGGATACCTTATCCATCTTAAAACCTTGTTTAAAGGTTTATAATTAATTACTAATCTGGGGGCACCTCTTTCTATTTCCGAAGCGTTCATAACATAAAATCCTGCACAACTCCAAGGGGACTTACTTGGTCTAATTAAATCCTTATCTAAATATTCTTGAATTTCTTTCTTACAATATTCTAAGTATTGTTGATTCATTTGAATAGGTCTTGCTTTAGTAGGAATATTAATTTCTTCAAATCCTTCTTCATATGGTAAAGTAATCTGTGTACCTTTTTCGTTCTTTAAAAGCATTAGGGAATTCACTACATACTTCTTGTTCAAATTTACGTTGAACATTTTTTATCTTATCTCGAACTTGGGGTTTATTTATTTGTTCTTGAATTCTTTTATATTGAACTTCTCTCGCTTAACATGTTTATGTGCTTTGTTTTCCTTTCTATTAAGTTAATCTTAGAAATTAATGAATCTTGAACCATGTTTAATTCTTTAATTAAGGGCGGTTTTATAAACTCAAAACAAATTTCTTTTCCTAATACATTAGTAACTAATCCTTTTTCGTTTCTGAGAAGGGGTATAGTAAAGATAAAAAGGAGTACCTAGAATTATTTGCTCAGAAATATTTTTTACTAATAAAAATGAGGTTTTATAACAAATTTTATTTTTACAAATCTTAGCATTATTTAGTTTATGCTTAATTTGCATTTTATTTCCAGAAGCACTACTTAACGATTCTGTGGTCTTATCGTAATAATTAGTTGGGATTAATCCTTCTTGAACACAATTCATATCAGCTCATGAGTCTATTAAGGCTATAAAATTAAATCGTTCATCCTTTATTACTAACTCTATCGGACAATGCCATTTATGAACAATTACTTGACTTAATAAATGAATATAAGGATCTTTTTCTGGGTCTTGACTGGTACTTGTATCTTGATTTTGTACTATTATTTGTGCTTGTAAATTTAGCATTTTGAATTCTAAATCAGTATCTTTTTCTTTAAGTAATTTAACTTCATTCTTTAAATTTTTTATTTCTTCTTTGTAAATCTTTTAGGGTAACTTCATTTCTTTGAGGTTTCTTAAATCTTTCTAATACTTCTTTCATATCTATCTTTTGCACTTCTTCTTTTTCTTATCCTCGTATTCTAGAAATTCTTTTATTTGTCTTGAATGAACTCTTGCTTAACAGATGATTCTTCCATGTTTTCTATTATGCTTAATAATGATGATGCTTGATCTCTAGTAATTACGTTAATAGTTTTTAAGCACGATGAACAATCACATAGTTTTGGTCCTAAGCTCGTACATTCTTTCTCACTATCGCTTTCTAATTCGATGAAGATGAGTCTTTTAATTGATTAACCATTTCTTCTTCAAATTGTATTCTTCTTCTAAGATTCAGATTCATTAATTAATATATTTATTAAAGATTTCTTTAATTCTTCATCAATTTTTAGATTATTAATTTTTTGTTTTACTTTACAGATCTTTCTTATAATGTCCTACTCGACCACATTTATAACATACTATTTCATTTTTAGACTTAGATGATCTATACTTATTTTTCTTTGATGTTCTAGGTTTTGATGACCTTGCTTCTTCTCTATATTGCTTTTTATAGTAGCGCCTAGATTTTCTTGATTTATGGGGAACATATTTTTGAACTTTCTTTTGTCTGCTTGGAGCTTTGACTCCTTTTATTCCCCACTGGGAACAAAATGATCCTAATTCTTTTCTAGTGGTTTTTGCTTCATTCTTAAGCTTATGTTGTAGTTTAAGATCTAAACACACTTGCAATCCAGTTTCTATAATATAATTAGACAATTGACCAAACGTAAGTTGATCATAAGGAATTGTACCATCATTTTGATTCTGAATCATTACTTTAACTTTTTCTGCAAACAATTTAGGAAGACCAGCTATAAATCTTTCTTTCCAGTAATCAGCTGATGCATCACTTCTTAAATATAGCTTAGACAAAAACATATCCCTATACCATCTATAATCAGACATGGAGGGACAATATAGATTAACAATTTGGTCTGCAATTCTTTGCTGAAATTTTAAGGGTTCTCCTATAAAATGCTTTGTTATTGTGTACAAAAGAGTTGTTACAGCATCTTCAAATACTTGTCCATTAGAATCAATTTTTGTTGAATTCATTATAAAATCTTTTTCTCCTTGGCTTAGCACATTATCCCACCATCCTTTAAGCTGGCCGGTAAATCCCATAACAATTAAGGAGGTCAAGTTCTATCAGTATTATTTTTCCCTTTAAAGGTTTCATTGCGGCCATAGTCATTTGTTGAACAAGTGTCTAAATTTGTTGTTCACCTAATCCGTCTATATTCCATTCATTAATTGATTCACCAGAAAAGGCTACAGAATCTTGAAAAGGTCTTTCTTCATACTGAACATCAGGATATGTGGGTCTTGGGTAATAATTTCTAGTTTTTGAGACAGGCATATCTTTCCTTAACTTATTAACTTGAAGATTTAAAAGTTCATTTTCCAATTCTTCAATTTTTTGTAAAGTATGTATCTTGGGTGTAGAACTCGTTCCTATGGTTAACTGTTCTAATTTTTTCTTAATTTCTTCAATAGAGTTGTCAGATTTTGAACCAAAGTGTATATTTTTAAATCTGATTCTGGGACATTAATTACCTTATAAATGGGTCTATTAGGATCTAAATTTTTATTAACATTTTGAGCTGATGTATATTCTTTAGGTTTTTCACTTATTTGATTATCTATCCTTTCTAATGTTTTAGACATAGTATGGAGCATTTGATTAGAGTAATTAAGTTGTTGATGAACTTTATTAAAATCGCCCTTATCTATAGGTAAATTATGAGCTCTTGAAGCTATTGCCTTAAAAGGGGTGGCTTCAACTTCTAATCCTTCTTTTGTGGTTACCTTAATGGTTTCTAAGGGAGGAAATTCAAAATTATTATCTTGTCTTTCTCTATTTTCCACGAAGTTGATATTTTATTATTTACTAATATTTCGGTATTCTTATAAAAGGATTTTGAATATTATTTTCTTTGCAATACTTTTCAAACCAGTCAAAGAAATATAAATTAATTTGTTGTTCCCTCAAATATGAGTAAAATTCTTCTCTAAACTTAGTAGTTTGTTTTTTACTAAAATTCTTAAAATACCAATCTCTTTTATCTTTATTATAAGGAGCTTCAAAATCATTACTTATCCATTTTTTATCTATTTCAAAGGGTTCTTCTTTAGTTAATACATTAATGACTTGGGATCTGGTGGGTGAATATTCTGGTGATTCTGATCTATGAGTTTGTTGGTAAATTGGTTGAGAACATTAGGTTCAAAGTTTACACCAGTTAGGTTTATATTAACAAATTGATCCATCTACTTGAATGTCTTGAGGAAGTAGGAGCAGTTGAAGGGATGTTAATTATCGGATTTGTAGGAGTGTTTAGTCTAGAGTGAGAATTAGACCTAAGCATTCCTATCCTTATATTAGAACCATCTTGAACTATTGTTCTTATTCTAGTATTTCTTATCGGTTGAGGGGGTATTACATCTGGAAACACCCAATCTTCAGGAATCCTAGACAAGATTTCTTCATGAGATAATCTTTTAGGAGTTAGTATTGATGATTTCATGAGATTTGCTTCCATAATTACAATTTCATGCTTTGGGGATTGTCTTAGTGCTTTAAAGTTTTGATCTTCATAAGAGACTTTATAGTAAACTCTATACATAACAGACATATGCTTAGTTTCTTCTTGAAAAACATTATCTAATATCTATACATACCAATATTTGCTACCTAATAAGTCTCTCCTAAAAAATATGGAGCATAATTTCTATTGATATATTCTAAAAAATATCTTAAACTAACTTCTCCTAATAAAACTAATCATGAACGAGTACATGTGCATAAAAAAAATTAACTAAAGGGAATATTGGTGTGAAGCAAGCTTCGGTGATGACGAAGTGGACAATTTGGTAAGAGCAAAGGTAGAAGAAGTAGATGAAAATCGTGGTGTGTGAAAAGATAAAACTTAAAAGTCTAATAGTGATGTATGAAAAGATAAAACTTAAAATACTGGTATATGAAAATAGTGACTTGGGACGTTAGTTATGTGATTGGGCTTAAGTAGGTTACGGGCTTACTAATTGAACGTTAATCATGGAAATTATTTAAAAATATATATATTAATGGATCGTGTCCAAGTCATGTCCTAGATGTGTCCTAGACGTGTCCAAACGTGTCTGAGATGTATCCAAGCGTGTCCAAGACGTGTCCAAATTGAAAAAAAATAATCTTTTTAATCGGACACATTCTGACATGCAGGACACATGTGTCGTATGGGTGTCTCTATGTGTCTGACAAGGACACGTGTCCGACATGTGGACACACCTCAACAATAGTGTGTCCGTGCTTCGTAGGTCTGTGGTCACTCAGTTACCACTAGGGAGACACTAGCTGGGTGTTCAGCAGAAGTTGGTGGTGCCACTACTTATGAAGCGTCAGGTAGTTTCACTTTCACAGCTTGGTTATTTGAGAGAATTGTGATTTTGAGAGCTATTGGTATCAGTATCCTGCTGAAACCTGATTAATGCATTGTCATATTCAATTCTTACAATTTAATAATTTTCTATGCTTTTGAAGGGTGTTTGAATATTTTATTTTATGCCAGGAACCCCAGCAGATTGTGTCTCTTTAGCTTTATCTGGGGCATTGTTTTCTTGGTCAAAGCCTATTTTGGTAAGTAGTAGTGTTATTCATAAAATCTATCACCTTCATCAATTATCATATATGTATAGTTTTATACCATCATTTTACTTACATACATGACTCTGTAAGATTGTAACCAGAGAGGTGAATTTTGCATTTCTTGGTTATGTTCTCAATAATCTGTTTGTCAACATTTAAGATTGGTACTATTAACTTTTGAATTTTGTTTTTTCTTTTGATATTGTGAGGAAAAAACCCAAATCTAAAGAACCAAAGGCTAAAAGGTTCAAAGTTGAGAAGGGGAAGAAGGTCAAGGATCCTCACATGCCCAAGTGTCCTCCCATGGCCTTCTTTCTCTTCTTGTAAGCCTTGGTTCTGCTTCCCTACGTGTACTATTAACAATGTTGTGATTATGATTGAATGTCTTATTGAGGTAATAATCTGTTGCGGGGATGACTTTAGAAAAGCTTTTAAGGAAGCAAACCTTGATTCTAAGGATTTTAAAAGGGTAAGTGAAACTAGTAAAATTGAAATCTGCTTATGGTATTATTAAGTGAATTAATATCAGGTTTCATTAATTAGCTTACTTGTTGGGAAAAAAAATGTAGGTTGGTAAGGAGGCTGGTGAGAAATGGAAGTCCATGATTGATGAAGTAAGTAAAAAAGAATTTGCTTTGATTTAGTTTTCTTTTTTCATTGTTTAATAATGTGATGTTGATCAAATGTCTTGATTTGTCATCAATGGTTCAAGAGAAGAAGCCTTATTTGGATAAAGTTGTGGAACTCAAGGCAGAATATGAGAAGGCTATGGAGAGCTATAATACTGCTGAAGATGAAAAAGTATGGTTTTCTTGCTTTTAAGTATGCCATGTAGATGACTTTCTCTATCCAGATGTAGTTGGTGTCTATGTTGGAGCCTATCCTATATAGGATTGTTGGCTCCCAAGCAGGAAGTGGTGTGCCACAGGCACCATTACAAGGCAACGCAGTTGGGTAGGATCATGAAGTTGATGATGATGAGGCTAACTTAAATTGATTAGTTATGCTTATTGATGATGATGATGATGATGATGATATGACTAACTTGTTTTGAACTACTTGTATTAACTTAGACTTATTGATTAGCTAAACTTTCCTTGTAGAACATGATTTGAACTTACTATGTAATTATAACATTTTGTTGTTTTGCACAACTTATTTGCTGGATTTTTCTGTTTGGATTGAAATATTTATATAGGTATAATTTTAAAATATACTAATTATCATTATAAAATTAATCTAGGTTAACTTCATAATAATTACGTAATTGCTAGGGATTTAGCAATACAATAACTAGGAAATAGTTACGAATTTAACAACACAATAGTTAGAAAATAGTTATGGAATTGTTATGGATTTAGCAACATAATAGTTACGATTTTACTATAAACTTGTTACAGATTGTTAAAAATTAGTTACGAAATTAGCTATAAATATTTTGTAGCTAATTAGTTACGAAAACGAAGGAAGTTCTGAACGAAAATTAGATATAGATAAGTTTCGGATTAGCTATGGGTTAGTTATAGAAAATTTTGATAGCTAAATAGTTACGAGAATTTAACTATGGACCAATTCATAGCTAAATTGATTAGCTACTGTTTGGTCTACAGCTAATCCATTGATTTCTTGTAATGCATGTCAAGGAATACTGTTATATATACAAGTCCTAGTCTAGTGACGACTATGGCAGGAAAAACGTGCTTTAGGTTGAATATGAGCTTCAACCCTAGTTATCTTTTGGCAATAAATACTATGGGGACTCTCCTTGGACTATTTGGTTCAAGTTCTAGTAGCCAGAACCCTATTGCAGACTTTAATAAGAATGTAAGGGTAACAATCAACTAGTTTACTTGGCCAATATACCCTACCATGACTAGGGAAATGCCCATGAAAACTTCTAAACAAGGGTATAATCTAGAGGCGGGTGCTACTATGCATCTTGCCTAGTTTGGGTGTACCATACACCCAAACTTTTACCTGTAACAACAGGTTTTTTTTTTATTTACAGGTTGCATCTCTTTTTTTTTCAAGCCTCTTTTTTTTTCAGGCAGTCAGACACTACCGTCGTTCAACGCCGTCGGCCACCGATCAACACCACCGGCCACCGGTCAACACTGGTCACGCCGCCGCTGCCGGTCAATGCCGCCATCGGCCGCCACCCACCTCTGTTGATTACTGTTCACATATTTTAAAATTACATAGTTCTGTAAATAATACTAGTTAAAATTATATCAGTCAATATTTATATTTTTTCATAAATAACTGTGTATACTGAAATTTTTTTCTAAAACTATTATTGTTAAAAAATCTTATAAATTTTAACTGATAATATTTATACAGTTATACAACTTAAAAAAAGTGGAGGTGATCGGGTTTCCTAAAATTATAACTGTGTTTTTTAAAAAATCTTATAAATTTTAACTAATAATATTTATATAGTTATACAATTTAAAAAAATTGAAGGTAACAAGGTGATAATCGGCAAGTAAGCGTAGAACCGATGATAATGATAGTAGTAGTATGTAAAAAAATATAAAAAAAATTAAAAAAATCTAAAAAAAAGGAAACCTGCTTAACAAGTTTTCTGTAATTGATGTAAGCTATTAATTTATTTTATGAATAAATTAATGATTTAGATTATGAGGTGTAAGAGAGTGTACATTAGAAATAGTCATAATCTAGATTGTTTGGCAGAATGCAAGAATAGATGGATGAAAGTAATCACAAGATGGCCTGCATGCTGACCCAACAAATGCACATTGTGATTAGCCCACTTATTGAGGTAACAAATAATACTGGCAATGCCTCAGCCCATCAAGTAGGACAACTCGCTAACGTGTTAAGGGGTATGAAGAATGAGACTTATAACATTCCAAAGGCCCACCACCTCCAATAGTTAACCCATTTAATCCATACCAGCAGTTCCAATATGGCCATGTAGGTTTTCACGATAAGAATGGTCAAGTTATTAACCCACAACCTTAAGGGGGAACACAAGGGCTAGGTCAATTAGGCTTTGTGCCAAACCAAGACATAAATGGGGCTGCCGAACAAGCCCTTACAAGGTTTGGATTCAATGTTGACCCTGCCTTTCACTAATAGCTTGTATCGACTTTCCTAGAGTAGATTAACCAATTAGAGTTGCCCAATAGGTATAAAGTGCCTAAGTTTACCAAGGTCTCTGAGGAAAGAAGAGAGTAGTCAATAGAACATGTGATGCATTTTACTATTGAGTGTGAGGATATAGCTTCTAACGAGTACTTAAAAATGAAACTTTTTACTAACTCACTAACATAGAACCTTTACATGACATTCTACGCTACCTCCCCACTTTATCCATTATTGGGCTTCGTTAGAACGAATGTTTCATGAACAATTCTTTAGGGTGGAAATAAAGATAAGCTTAATAGAATTGTTTAATATTAAAAGGATGCCTGAAGAATTAGTGAACGTATATCTGACCCATTCTTTGTTACTAAGAAGTCATTGTTATACTCCTATTCTAGAGCCTAAAATTGTTAAAATTGTGGATGCTGGTTCAGATTTCTCCATTAGAAAGAAGTTGACTAATTATCAATTTGTTGATATGACTCAATTGGCCAACAAAGTTCAACAAATTGAATGCTTGCAAGAAAAAGAAAGATTAAAAAAGCATACTAAGAAAGAGGGTGGTCAGCTACCATCACCCATACTCTTCGTGAGGCAAATGCTTGTGCAGACTTCATGGCTAAGTTGGGAGCA
The DNA here is from genome assembly GCA_029884595.1 of Ormosia semicastrata. Taxonomy (NCBI): domain Eukaryota; kingdom Viridiplantae; phylum Streptophyta; class Magnoliopsida; order Fabales; family Fabaceae; genus Ormosia; species Ormosia semicastrata. The sequence continues at coordinate 3,298,610 of JAQQTO010000022.1, read as the reverse complement.
CAGGGTGAGGATGTGTTCACTGTTTGGGATACTCCTCCCCCTGGTTTATCTTTTTTTATGTTGGCAGACTCTTTAGGTGTTTCTTTCATCCGTTCTTAGCTTTTCTTTTTTCTTCTCCCATGTACCAAAAAAAAAAAATCATTTGTTGACATTTTGTTTTATTTTAATGTCAGTTTTTTCCTTTTAAATTTTAACTTTTAATTGAAATATCCCAAGTCGACATTCTCAATGTCATCTTGGCTTTCTTTTTAAATTTTGGATTTAAAAAAAATTCTAAGTCGAATGTCATCTACTTTCTAGACTTTAAAAAACTTAGCCATATAAATAACAATTGAAAATCAGTGCAAGATTAATTTATTCAAGCCACCGTCATTGTTGCTTGATATAAAACTAAAAAAAAAACCATGTGGAAGAACAAAACATCGACTTTGTTGCAAGTTGCATTTTGGGCTCCTGAGAGATTATCTTTTCAAATTGAGTCAACATTGGACTTGGAGTTGTAGGCGTAGGAGTATAGGACATTGAATGTTGACGTTCTTGTGATCCGCCAAATGTTTATATAGTGACAATGAGAATCTGAGCTTATATGTTCTCGAATGGGGTTTTGAGAATGACCTGATTCAATGGTAGTAGATAGATCAATGTATCAATTAAAGGACAGGAAGATAGATCCTCTGTTATTCTGCAGAGTTGAGTAACGTTGATGCATCTATGATCTAAAGTAGTAAAGTACATATTGGTGAGGTGGGAGTGGGAGATATTGAGGATGTTAGTCTTTCATATGCAGACTCGCAGTGGCTATACACTTTCTTTGTCATGGTATATATTGTTGGAAATTTAATAAACTTGATATATGTATTTAATTAATTAGTATTCATGTATTGGCATATTTATTTATTTATTTATTATTATTATTATTATTTTTGATAAAGATGAAGCTAGGTCCCAAGAACAAGAGATGGGGCATAAGCCGAAAATTTAACTTCCAGCAAGCCTGGAAGTGTAGCTGGTGGAAGATGGAAAAAAAGGAGATGTGATTTAGGAGGTGACCTACCTTCTCTGATGACAATATGCTTTACGCTATGCTTCTTCAACAATCGTTCATTGAAGGCTGCCACTGCTTTCTGTGAATTGTGACTAGATCATTGACTAGGGTGCACACGAGTTAAGACAGAGAAGTACTGTCCTTAGAAACTTTGACAGTAGCTATGTATATAGTGCTCCTGACTTGGTTAGAGGCATTTGGAAGGGAACTTACCTCATGATTTGAACTTTGCAATGCTGCTTGCATCCTTAGCTCCAACTCTACTCGCGCTGGTGTAATATGAACAACCTTGTCATCCTTGTCGTCTTCTTTCTCGTCGTCACCAGCACAAGACTTTGAAGGTTGGTTGATAGAGGACGCCATAACACTGGACGAGATAGTAGTAGTGGGCAAGGGCTTTGGGTCACAGGTCGATGAGATCGCTAGGGGTTGGGTTACAAATCGGTGTGGTCATAGGGGTAGGTCAGGCCTCAATCGGAATGGTCGCAAGGCGTGGTTGCAAGTGAAAGAGGAGGGTTCGCAAGGATTTTTGTGGAGAAGGAGACAAGGGTTTGGCTGGGAATAGGGGAACGGTGAAGATGGCGACAGATTTGCCTTGATGGATGTGGCAGAGCTGAGCTATGTAGGGGTGATGACTGCACAGCAGTGTGGATAGGGAGAACATGGAGACTGCATAGCGGTACTGAGCATCACGAGCGTTGGACACAAATGGAGAGGGGAGGTCGTTAGGGTTGGGTATCGGAGTAGAGGAGGCTGCATGCTGGGGATGACCAGGGTCTGAGATGTTGGCCACAAGGGTGGGTGGGTTGGGGCAGTAGTTCCCCTAGCGAAGAAGACGACAATTACAATAGAAATGTTTATTGTATTTGGAAATGAGGAAACAGACAAGGTAGGGGGTTGGCTTCAGTAAAGGTAGGGTGGGTGGGTTGGCTTCAGTAAACAGACAAAAACTCGCAGAGCCACATCCTCGTAAAATTCTCGTATTGGCATATTTATGCATTTCTACATTCATGAATTTGTAGGTTCTATGTATTTATCCATATATCTATATATATATTTAGTTAATACTTCATATAAACATTTAATATTTTGGGGTTAAGATCATTGTACGAGTTATCATCTTATTATAAAAACTCTTGTAGTTGTGCTTTTCATATAAGTCAAGGTCAAGAGTATGGCAAGCAATTAAGCCTACAAAATTCAAGTTAGACGAGAATTTCAAATAAAGTTTGTTTCTTTAGAATGTGTAAATATTTCCCTTCTTTACCATCTTCTTCACCAAGTTTTTGAAACGATTGCTTTTGTGGGTTCTTCTCATCATCTGGGGATCTATATATAATAAATTAATATATAATGGCTCATCAGTTATTCAAAAGTTCAGTTTTTTGGATGGCGAAATTTACTTGGGATGAGATAGTTGTTTTGAAGAAAGTATGAAATCTTTTAATCAAGGGAGTGAAGTAGATCTTTTTCTTTCCTAATTAATACTGGATTCCACTATAAGATTAGCAATTAAAAGTAAGGTCAATAGCTTAAATTTGGTGTAAAAGTACGTAAGAGCCTGATTCACTTCTCAGTTTTTAGTTTTAAAAATCATAAAGTAGGTTTTATAGAACAATTTCTGAACAACTGTAAACAAAAACCTATTTGACAAAATTGTTCTTAGAATAGTTACCCAAAAAAAAAATTGTTTTTAGAATGTTTTAACTGAGAAAACGCTCGTTGTCTTCAAAGTTTACGGTGGCATCAACTTTAGTATGAACTAACCGGAACATGGTATTTCATAATAACAATTTTTTTTGGTGTACTGAAATAACCATCGGCGTAAGGTTTATTCCAGTATAAACAGTTAAGGAGTATGAATAGGGTTAGGAAGAAGATTAGGAATAGCAAGCAATAGAAATCATAATAGTCACCACTAGAAGGGATCTGCAATCATGGGACAACAAAATCAAAAGTAAAAGGCACTGGCGTCTCTTAGGTACCAGCAATCAACATCGCAATTTAAAGGAAATTAGGCCATTACATGAGCTACAAGACAAAGGGCTAGAGTAGTCCGTAGTAGCTAGTAGGAATAAGTTGCCTACGTTAGATGTTTTTAGTTTCTTTTTTAAAAAAAATTAAAGTTTAAAGAGAGAAGAAGTTACTTTAATCCTAAGATTAGTGTAGTGCATATAGCACAAGATTAGTGCATAGCACAAGATTTAATGAGCACTAATTTTAGTAATATTTACGAATTACTTAATAAAAAAATTGCTAGTAAGGACCCTTTGAAATGAATTACTTTTTTATTTTTACCAACTGAACTAATTCTGTTGGCCTTGTGATTTTTTTAATGTATATGTTTTCAGAAACACACGTAAAGTGGACCAAAAAAAGAAAGAAAACACACATATAACAAAAAAAGAATTGGGGGTCTTTCACGTGGAAGACAAGGGATGAGAATTGTCCTTTATTACAAAATTGCTAGTAATTAAATGTTTTGACGTGTTTTGGACACAAATGTAAAGAGGATGTATTTCCACTTTCTATAATATATACATACATACAGGAAGCATATAAAGTGAGATAAATAATTTATTATGAGAGTAAAAAAATAAATTTTGATCATTAATATTATATGAATAATTAAGATTAAAATTAAAATATAAAATTATATAACTTTTTAAAAAATAATCATGTGACTTTTATGTAACTTAATAATTTTGTTAAGTGGTGGCATGTCATGAAGTGGATATTAACGTAGACTTTGAGAGATTTTTTTTTTAACATTAAACGTTACTATTTATCAAAATAATTTGAATAAATAATCATTATAAGGATGATAGTAGAATGTAATTAATAAATTGAATGACTAAATGAACAAAAAATAAGAACTAAAATGAGCACCTGGGAGAAATATATATAGGAGCCAAAAACTTAATTAAGCCGTCTGTGCGATCAATTTACACTGTCACTAGATGGTCAAAAAAATATTTACATTGACACTAGGCCTGACACATTTAGACCACTTAAAATTTTATGTTACGTTTGGATGAAAGGAAAAAAAAGAGGAAAAAAGTGACCAAACTCTCTTTTAAAGATGTTTAAGGGAGAAGAAAGAAAGGGCAACAAGATCCTATGTCCCCCCCCCCCTCCTCCCCTCAACACCATACATACCAAGCTGATAAAATTGCATATTATAATCAAGTTAAAATAACAATCTTGATGAGAAACTTCTTATTGTTTAAATTTTTTAAAATTTAATATGAAAGATATATATATAATAATGAGTTCGTTTATATACTAATTGCAAGAATAAATTTTTAGAAATACACTTCAACTCTAATCCATGTCATGTATATTAATAATCTAATTTCAAGATTTTGGTTTAAAATTACCTATATATCAGAATCGAGATAAGCACCATGAGAAGAAGGTAGGAATTCTACTTGTCATATAGAAGAGAAATTACCTTTATTGCCAAATGCCTTCATGCTTATGGTGTTAATGGAGTAACTATAGTTCTTATATAATGGGAGTATGTACTTTTCTTAGTATTTATGATATGAATTAACCTACTCATCATAAAAAAAAAAAAAAAAAACTTGTATGCACAAGGCTCAAATATTACCACAGCAAATAATAAATTTAAGTGCTTACAAAACTCCATTAACATAAAAGTGATTTAACAATTGGGCTTAACAAAAATATGCTTCACAGAATATGACATCCAAATAATACGGATTTTAATAAATATGTGATTATACTAGTCCGCTTTAAATAAGCCAAAATAATAAGTTCTTTTATATCACCCAATTCTTTTGTAATAAAGATTATTGAATATGATACGTCAATGTTTTAAATCTTATATTGGCTTGTGTTGTTCCGATAATTATCACAATATATGTCTTTTTCAAGATTCATAATTCAATTATTTTGAATTAGGAACTGTTATTTGTTATTCAAAGAATCAAATCAGTTAGTTCAACCATTAGCAATGAGATATTCTTGCATGGGCACGTGAGTGTGTCTAACATACACTTGTGCGGTAAGAAAAATTTCGGATCTCTTGCTGTGCAGAAGTGATAATTTTCAATCAACAATGTGTATGGGCAAATACTAATTAAGAAACTAAGGAAACGGGATGGAAAGCGACAGGGTTAACGTGGGAAATTTTGGTGGAAAGAACAGAGAGGACCCTACAGTATTGCAAGTAGCACTTAGGGCTCCTGAGCGAATATCTTTTATGAGTCAGCATGGACTTGGAGATGAGTGTAGGCGTAGGACATTGATTGACGCTTCTAAACTGGCGATTCATTGTTGTGACAATCATAATCTATCATTATACGTTCACTAATGGTGTTTTAATTTATTTATTTGAGAATGACCTAGTTCAGGTGGTAAAAGATAGATCAACGTATCTTTAAAAGAACCAGAAGATAGATCCTGTTATTCTGCAGTGTTGAGTAATATGGATGCGTGTAAGGTCCATACTGATGAGATGGGAATTACGGGAGATACTGAGGATGTTAGTCTCTCAATATGCAGAATAAAACCCAGAAGAGTTAAAGTGGGAATGAAGGTAAACCAAAGAAAATCGAAGTTTGTGAGCTGCTCATGCTATCGAAATTAGGCTTTTTTACCGAACTACCACTGATGGTAAAATTATTTATCAAAATGTTATTTTTTAAAATTATTTATCAAATTACTATTTTTTTAAACTATTTACTAAAATGTTACTTTTTTGAAACTATATACCAAACTGCCACCTTTTTGTCCAACGTGACATTTTTTAATAATTTCTGATCCACATGGATGCGCCATCCTGTTTGGCGCATCCTACGTGGACGCGCTATCCAACATGACGTTTTATATGTGGATGCGTCATGTAGGATGACGTTTTTTAATTAAAAACGCCAACACAGTTGATATTTTCCACGTGGATAAAAAAATAAAAATAAAAAATACTTATAGGACAGTTAACCCATTTCACGTGGTTCTCGCACTCCTCTCAAAGACACATGCATTTCACATGCCTACTAGAGAGTACACCATACCATTGAAAGACATCACTATTAATTAGCTTATTTATAGGTCAAGTGTTTGCTTCTAATCCTAAAGTAGTCGATGTGGGACTTTGGTGTTGATAAGGCAAAACAACTAAGTAAAACAACAAAGTAAATTTGTTCGATGTGAGACTTTGATGTTAACAAAGTAAAACAATTAAGTAAGATAATAAAGCACCACTGTTCGATGTAGGACTTTGATCTAATTCCGCCAACTCCATATATTCCCACCATGCAAACCATGTTACGAGATTCAATATCTAAAAGTGACTTCATTTCTTTTATAGGAGTCTGGTATCCAATTACGTGTTCATCAACATATAATTGTTCACAATGTAATTTGGTAGTAGCCAATTCTACAAATTTTCGGATAAATTGATATTCATACCTACACAACCACAAGGCCTTTTAATTCATGAAGTCTATTCAAGAAAAAAAAATCAACAAAACTATTCCATTTCTAAATCAAACTATCATGACTTATTCCTCTCCTTTCATTATCCAACAAAGTCTATTCAAGTACCTTTTTTTCCCTGCTAATCAGAATTTATTTCTTCAATATAATAAATCTAATTAGGCTTGACTAGTCAGCACAAAAACATATTGTACGTCACACACTAATACTTGAAACAAAACATTAACAACACACATAATAGCCCATGTCCACGACAACATTCCTTATTAAAAATGTCATATTTGAAGATAATTAATTAGAACACTAGAATAAGTCGGCGACTTCAGACAAATAAGTTGGTTCTTCAACTTCATACACTCAAGGATCTTGACAAGTTCATCAAGACACCACGAGGAGGATGCATAGTTTTTAGAAAAAAAATGATAATTGAAATCCTTGATTCTTCAATTGCTTTGACAAGAGAGAGTGAAAGTTAGTCACTTTTAGATATTGAATCTCGTAACATGATTTGCATGGTGGGAATATATGGAACTGGTGGAATTAGATCAAAGTCCCACATCGAACAAAAGTGCTTTATTATCTTACTTAGTTGTTTTACTTTGTTAATACCAAAGTCCCACATCGAACAAATGTACCTATTGCCTTACTTAGTTGTTTTGCCTTGCCAACATCAAAGTCCCACATCGACTACTTTAAGATCAGAAGCAAACACTTGAGCTATAAATAAGCTAATTAATAGTAATGTCTTTCAACGTTATGGTGTACTCTCTAGTAGGCATGTGAAATGCATGTGTCTTTGGGAGGAGTGCGAGAATCACGTGAAATGGGTTAACTGCATTATAAGTATTTTTTATTTTTATTTTTTTTATCCACATGAAAAATGTCAACTGTATTAGCATTTTTAACTAAAAAACGTCATCCTACATGGTGCATCTATATAGAAAACGCCATGTTGGATGGCGCATCCACGTAGGATGCGCCAAACAGGATGATGCATCCACGTGGATTATGCCAACCGTGTTGGCGTAATCCACGTGGATGCGCCATCCTATTTGGCGCATACTACGTGGATCAGAAATTATTAAAAATATCACGTTGAATAAAAGGGTGGCAGTTTGGTATATAATTTTAAAAGAGTGACATTTTAGTAAATAGTTTAAAAAAATAGTAATTTGATAAATAGTTTAAAAAAATGACATTTTAATAAATAATTTTACTATCAGTGGTAGTTTGATAAAAAAACCTCGAAATTATTATAAACGTGAAAGGTTAGTCTTACACAATGTGTAAGTTTACAGTTTTTTACACATCTTAAACAGTATAATGACATAGAGGGTTATTAAAATTTGAAAGAAGAAAAATTAAGAATGACATGTGTTAGTATTAAAAGAGGAGTAGAATATGAGGTTGTCACTCTCAAGAAAATATATTCTAATTTATTATATAGAAGTGGATCTACATGTCACTTGTCCTGTTTATGTTTGTTATAGTAAATATTAACAGCCCCTTAAGTTATAAATTTCACCCAAATTGCGGATATATATTTCACATATAAGGGTGACAAGATTGTTTCCAATTTTACTCCTCCAGAATTTGATGAGCCTAGCATATTATTTCATGTGGGCAATTTTTATATTTATTTAATTTCTCTTATAGGCAATTTGTTTGAAAGTCTTGTTGGCTAAGATTCTTAGAAGTGCTTCATCCGTGATAGTATGGAATGTGTCAAATAATATTTTGAAAAAATCATGTATTTTGTTTGAAATTAAACTTTTGATTGCGAAAATTTGCCTATTGAACATTTTATGCTTTTGAAGCCTATGGTGGCTAATATAGATATTCTAGTTTGCCATAAAAGAACACTACCTTTATTGCCAAATCCCTTCATGGTTATGGTCTTAATCGGGTAATCATAGTTCTTATATAATGATAGTATAGACCTTTCCTAGTGTTTATGATATAGTTAATCAACTCATCATAAAAATTTTGTGCACTCAAGGCTCAAATATCACCATAGCCCATAATAAATTTAAGTGATTACAAAATCCCAAGAACATAAAAGTGATCTAACAAATGGGCTTAACAATAATATGCTCCACAAAATATGGCATCCAAATAATATGGATTTTAATAAATATGTAATTATGCTAGTCTACATTAAATAATCTGAAATAATAAGTTCTTTTATATCACCCAATTCTTTTGTAATAAAGATTATTGAATATGATAAATCAATGTTTTAAATCTTATATTGGTTTGTGTTGTTCTGATAATTATCACGATATATGCCTGTTTTAAATCCAATACCACGTCTACTTCACTCTTAGTGACTTCCCTTGGTTGTCATATTTGGATTTGCACATATAGGACAAATGGTGACTTCCCGTGGTTGCTCAATTTGAATTTGCACATATAGGACAAATACTGCATGGTTATCTCGGGAAATTTTCCACAATTCAATTGCCACGTCTACCTAACTTTGCTACAATTCAATTGCCACGTCTACTTAACTTTGCTACGAAAATTTTCCACAATTCAATTGCCACGTCTACTTAACTTTGTTACAATTCAATTGCCACGTCTACTTAACTTTGCTACGAAAATTTTCCACAATTCAATTGCCACGTCTACTTAACTTTGCTTTGGTCGCCCGATTTGCTACGACTTCCCTTTTTTCTAAATAGAGTCCGGTTTCTCGGAATTGAGCCGATTGTCATTTCATTGCAACTCATCTTGCGTTTAATATTAACTTAAAATTAATTAATATTAAGTGAAGTGATTTAATAAAATAATATTATATAAAATTTTAATTTAAAATTAATTAATATTAAATGAAATAACTCAATAAATATATAAATTATATTATAAAAATTAAGATAAATAATATGAAACTCTTCACAGTGACAATCATATCTGTGTTCATATGTTCACTAATGCGTTTTTCTTTTTAATTCAAAAATGACCTAATTCAGATAGTGAAAGATAGATCGATGTATCCTTAAAAGAACCGGAAGATAGATCCTCTGGTATTCTGCAGTGTTGAGTAATATGGATGCGTCTAAGGTCCATACTGATGAGATGAGAATTACGGGAGATACTGAGGATGTTAGTCTCTCAATATGTAGAATAAAACCCAGAAGAGTTAAAGTGGCAATGAAGGTAAACCGAAGAAGATCGAAGTTTGTGAGCTGCTCATGCCATCTAAAATATTATAAATGTAAAAGGTTAGTTTTCCACTATCTGTAAGTTAATAGTTTTTTGCACATCTTAAACAGTATGATGCTTTGAGATTTTATTTATTTTGTAAAAAAGTGGAGCCGAAACCCTAAAACTTGCAGAGACTTTAATTCATATAAATTAAAGTGAGAGTGGCTGGTTTTTTCTTTGGACTGTTGTAGCTTATCAACTACTTCAAGTGATCAAGAGCTCATCCCTTCAATCCCAAGCCATGCCATCTTCATATTTCTAGATCCACTACTCCTTGGAGTGCTCCAAGTTGAGTATCAAAACAAGCAAGAATCACCCTTTGATACGCACCCAGTTCAGATGCAAACGTTCTTGACGGCCATCTGCATCTATAGCGCGGTATTTGGACTCAATATTTATACACAGACTCGCAGTGGGTACCAAGCTCAGATCCTCAGCTTTGTCCTTGTACTCTCTGGATCAATTTCTTCTGCATCCCTACTGTCCATCTTATTGCAGCGACTGCTTTTGTGGGTTCTGCTCATCATATGGGTATTTGTACTCATCATATTGGCTCGTCATTTGATAAAAAATTCAGTGTTTCGGATATTAGGAATGGTGGCGAAATTAGCTTGGGATGTTCGTGATTTCATGTTTGCAACCATGGTCTCAATATTCCACTGTGAGGCATCAACCAGTAGCAGCAATAACAGTTACCTAACTGATCGAGTTGAAGGTATTTAAGTTTTGTCTTAATTAAAAGGGTACATTTCTCTCCTAAACTTTGAGATGTGTGTAATATTGGAAAAGAATAAACGATTGAATTCTTCACCATTTTGTGGATGGTGGATTCGTCATTTTAACATTGAAAACACTTGGAACTGATTAAAGGGTTAGGTTTTTTGGAGCTTGTTAAGCAATTTGAACTTTGAGATAACTAGTACTCATCAATTGCTTATGAAACAAAACAATACACATATTTCTCTTGGACATTTTGGGACCTGGATCCCTGCAGTTCTTTTTTGAACTATAGGGGTGTAGTTTTAAATCTGATGGGTATTATTGAATATGCCACATTTTTCTTTAACATTTTATTATAAAAAAACTAACTTTTAATGGTTAGGATCTTTGTAGTTTGTTTTCAAATTGCAACTAATCCTGGTACAACATTACGTGAGTGGTTGCAGTCATAAATTATTTATCTCAAAAGTTTAAGTTATAAGGTAAAAGTACGTAAATAACTTTATTATATCTCTAACTCAACTCTCATACAAAAGTTTTTTGAGCTTGAAACGTAAATTATATATAGGCACATCTTTACAATATACTAAAATTCAACTTTTATTTAAAAGAATGGAATTGACAAGAATCAAACTTTAAATCACTTGATTTTTACAAATTCTGATATTAAGTCAAGAAATAACTCACTTGAAAATTTTAACTTATTAAGTAAAGATACATAAATTACTTTAGTATATCTTTAGGTGGATTCGACAAATTTACATTGAAAATACACTTCCAACTCGTTGGATAATTCGATAAAAGGGTTTGGTTTTGGGGGTTTTTATTAAGCAGTTTGAACATTGAACTAACTAGTGCAAAATCCCCCTTTCAACTTTCAAGTGTATCAATTGCCTCATAGCTCATGTAATCATCCCACAAAACTCGATATTGGGAAGCTTTCACCTTCTAAAAATGTTGATTCTTCTGATTCCTAGAAATGGGAAGCTATTCTTGACATGTTCAATGATCTAATTGAGTGTTTTAAAAGTGAAACGAGATTAAAGTTGCATGTCCAAACTGTCGTCCGCGTCATGTAGTGACTCGACCAAGTCGACGCTGTCGTGGCATTACTCGCCGGATCTTCAACGCCGGTGATAGGCCATCCTGTGGCGGCGGAGGAGGCCACTCACGCCGCTATCTTCAAGCTCCACGCCAAATAATTTGCAGCGGACAGGCCACCCACGCCTCCGCCGTCGCCGGCCAGATCTAGGCCGAGGCTTTGTCAGCCGTCGGTGGCTCCGACTCTGCCGAGGATCATGACATTGACATCCTCCGTCGGCTGTCCCCCGCTCCCCCTCCGCAGCGGATTCTTGACACCTTAAAGGCCAGAGCTCCGGTAGGTTCTGCCGTCGATAATGGTGGTTCCTCCAACGTTAGTCCTTCCCCCGCCGCGGACGGCATCCCTGTTGTTGTTTCCACTTTTTGGTTGCCCACTATAGGAGAGAGAAATGGAGTAAGGAGTGAGAGAGAGGGTTGCAATTATTATAAACAAAAAGATTTGACCGGTTATATGGTTTACAGGTTATTAATATATTATCAACCATAGGTCTACATTTTGCAAAGATCAATGGTTATTTTTTGTTGTTACATGAATATAACAACCTCTGCTTGTGGTACTGAAAACGCGACCGTTTTACTAGACCCATATAAGTTGTAACCCCTACACCGTGGAACTTTGGGGGAATCTCGGGTCTCCAGGTTGCGTGGAACTATAGATTTAGGAAAAGGTCATTGTTGAGAGTGAGTATTTGCAATATTTGGCCAAGCTCTTGGGCGGGTGCTATCATACAGGTTGCTTTTTTTTTTTTTTTTACATATTGTTTTTTTTTTCAGACACCATTACCAACCACAGCCGGCCACCGCCGTCCACCGCCATCGCCGATTGCCGATTGGCCACCAACAACCATCACCACTTTTTTTTAGTTATACTATTCGTCTTTTTTTATAATTGTATAATCAGTATAAATAATATCTATTAAAATAATATTAATTAAAATTATATTAATTTATATATTTTTTTATAAATAATTGTGCGTATTAAAAATATTACAAGATGTGTAGATATTATCGCTTAAAATTTGTAAGATTTTTAATATGCATAATTGTTTATTAAAAAAATTAATATTATTTTAACCGATATTATTTATATAGTTGTGTAATTTAAAAAATAAATAAATATAATTTGACAAAAAAAAATGTGATGGCGATTGTTGGTGGTTGGTAGATCACTACTGACAGAAGGCGATAGGTTGTAGGCAGTGACCGATTAGTAGAAGGCGAAGTGGCTGAAAACTCAAAAAAAAACTTAAAACTAAAAAAAACATAAAAAAAAATTTACTTAATCTAATTCATTGATATTTTTTATGATTAAATAATGACTTAAATCAAGTAGTGTATCATACACCTTCTTTTAAATGGTGTATATTACAGAGCACTTAGCTCTTGATTGAACAACCAAACTTAAGGATCAGAGCCCCAAAATAGATTGGTTGAGCACATCCTTGTTTGGACAAATTAACAAGGACTAGGATCAACACACCTTGATTGAATGCAAACTCTTGTGTTGATCGGCTGGCAAATCAAAGCTTCAACCATATAGTATTGGATTTAGGAACGAATCACCGCTCAAGAGACCTGAAACCCCACCTCTTTGCTGTTGTTGCAAGGTGTCGTTGACCCGAAATGTCCATTTCATAGCTTTGGTGGTGTTTGGTATATTTTTATTTTCATTTTTAGTTGATATTTTGGAAATAACAATGTTGACTTTTTTAAAAGAATAAGTGATCACAATTAATTTAATATTTTAAGGTTCATTTCCTTATTTTTTAGGTTGATCATTCATATATCTACTAAGTTTTTTTTTTTGGTTTAACAAATTAATTGTATAATTTTGAGTCGTGTGATAAAGTCATCATTAAAATGGTAATTTCAAGACTCAAACTCCTAATATTATAGGTAAGGTTCATTGGAGTCATAGTCTACTTCCATTGCGATTGATTATTATTAGGTAACTAAAAGAAAATTTTCTTGTATTTCTTAAGTTAATTGTATCTTTATATTTTCAATAAGTCACTTAGAATTTATTTTTCATTAATTTAAGACTAATTTAATTGAGTTAAATATAGAACTATTTAAAGAGCTTATAAACATGTACCTTATTCATGAATAAGTTATTAAGTCAAGTGAAACAATTCAAATTAAGATCATAAGTATCTTCTTCATACTTTTTTCTCATTCATATCTTTTGATTTTTTTCTTTTGTGATTGTTTATTTTCACACTACAATTGTCAATTTTGGGTTGATACGACTTAGTTTACATTATTATTTTTCACATATATGTTTTTCACTAATAATTACATAAATTTAACAATATTTTCTTTTTATTTTCTATTTTTAAATTTTTGTGAAAGAAATAATAAAATAAAAAAATTAGTTTCATCATTTCTTTCACAAAACTTATAAAAATAAAATAAAAAAATAATATAATAATTTTATAATTATTAATAAAAATATTAACTAAAAATAAATATAAAAAACAAACCAAGCATCTTAATTATTCTTTTCTTTCTTTGGGCACTCGCCCTCAAATGTACCCATAACAGAAAAAAAAAAACAAATTATAATGTTGCCATGGGCTTTTTTTTTTTACATGGTGAATCCTTTTTCTATCATTCTATTTTTCCATTACCTTGTTTTTTGGGAGAAGTTGAAGAAATACTAGTGTCAAATCAAACATCATTTTATTTTAGATTTCACGATTTTTTAAAATTATTTCTTAAAGAATCATTCTTCTTTTTATGATAATTAGGCCATGTTTGCATGAACTTATTTTCAATTAATTTGAGTTTATGTATTGCAATAAGCACTTATAAATCATTTCGTTTTTGTTTGAATAGGCTCATTCAACAACTTTTAAAACTCATATAAGCTGTTTTACTCTTATTTTACTAATTAAGCTTTGCAAAAGTGAAGAGCAGCTAAGGCAGTAGCTGTTTTCATAATAGTTTTCAGTAAAACTAACCTTAATAAATTGTCAAAATTCCATTCCTACATAAGCACTACTCAAAATATAGAACCAAACGCTATTCGACTTATTTTAAACTACCAAAATAGAGTTTGTTAAAGACTTTATTTATCAAGCTCTATTCAAATAAGCACTTATTTAAGCTATTTATTCAAATAGAGCCTTAATTACAAAAATTAAAGAGTATAATTATTTTATTGTCTAAAACGATTTTGTTGATATTTTAGTTATTCCATTTTTTTTTATATCTAACCTTTCTTTCTTTTATGATTGGGCGTAGCTATTTTTGAAGGGAAAATGAAATTGTTGTAGATGGAAGGCGGAAAGGCAATTATAGTTAACTATAATTTAAGGACAACACTTGAAATTTGAGGTGAGTTGCTATAAAATATAATTTTACATGATGATCAGACATACTACTCAAAGAATTGTGTATAAAATACATAGGAAATTTTTTGATTTTGGGGATGAAACTGCCCTCTTCTGCCTTCACCCAATTCCGCTCATGACTATAGTAGTCTTGTGTAAGACGTCTCTAGGATGAACATGAACAAAAGCTATAGAGCCGTATCTATTGCAATGGTTTCTCAATTCTTCTGAAACAAACTTAGACAAGTTGAAATACATAATTTGAATTTGGGAGCTGGGTCCTTAATCTTGAAACAAATGTTAGTTCTTTTACTTCTTAGGCAAATAAAGGGTTAAATTTTAAATTTAAAGGTCCGTTAGAATAATAAAGAGTAAATATTTTGAACAATAACACTTTAGTCCTTATTAAAAAAAAGACACACACTTTAATTCTTAAAAGTTTTAAAATTCTATCACATTCATCTCTACTTGAGATTAAAGTATAATTTTTTTTAACTGCAAAGGACTAAAATGTATCCTTTTTTTATAAGGACCAAAGTATTATTATTCAAAATATTCAAAAAATTAAAGTAACTATTTATTCAATAATAAAATTAGAATTACATTTTAAAATTCTAATTTTATTTCTAATATTTTTGTCAGAATTAGAAATAATAAAAAATCTTAATTTTTATATTTGAAGTAAATAAAAAATTAAGATATTAAATCACAATTTTGAATTGAATCAGTGGACAGCATCGGCAACTGTAGAGTTTTGAGCTTCTGTGTGATCACATGGGTTTCCGTGCTACTACAAAAATGTACTTCTTCTTTTTTATATACTATAAGTGAGAGGAAAATCATATTTTTGTCGTTTTTGGGGATCTAGGATAGGAAGCTCTTGGAGGTATTCGAGTCTTCCTAGAAGAATTTTAAAAATCAGTTCTTAAAAGTTAAGCCTCAGACGGCTTCTCTTCCTTACTTCTTGGGTGCCCACGACAATCGTAAGTTCCCCTTTAAATGGGCATTTGATAAGTGGAAAACTTCAAAAAGGTGGAGAGTGATGACTTTGAGCCAAAAGAAGATTGGGACAATGTTGAAAAGCATTGAATGTTTGTATATTCCAGTATAGGAAGGGTTGGACTTAAAAATACAAACCTATCATTTTTAATAGTAAATGAGATCATTACCTAGGACTTCCAGACTTCAAAATGGTCTATAGAAAGATCGGGAGCGTAAAAAACTTCATCTTTTATCACTGGAGCAGTCACAGTGACAGCATCGAGTAGAACTACTATTTCTTGTGATTCAGAGCTTGAGTGTGAAGCTTGGGTGGAAGAAGCAGTCTTATTAGAAGAAGAGGCCATTGGTGATTAAGGTTTTGAAGCTTGAGAGAGAAATAAAGATAGAGAATCTGACAAGAGGATTCAAGGTTCAGCAATGGCAGAAAGGTGTACGCAAGGAGGAAAGGACTCAAAAATTGTGAAGAAAAGAAGTGGAAGGGAGAAGGTTTTCACGATATAAATAGGAGTTTTCAAGTTAGAAGAAAGAGAAGATATGAGCAATAAAATTCATTTAATGCAGACATGATGGAGTACAGCTGAGGCCGTTTTTATCCATTAAAAGCCATCATTAGCTTTGTAACTCCCTAGAAAGTGGAGGTGGTTAGTTAATGTGGAATAGTCACGTAGTAACTGTTTATGTATGTGGAGATTTAAATCTCAAAATTACATATTTTGACGCTTGATTTTTTCAGTTGCTTTGTTTTATATTGAATTGATGTGAAATAGGCAAAATCCTAGTAAAATTCCTGTCTAATGGTGATCAAAAGTAATATTTGAAAAGCTAAAATATTTATCTCTTATACTTCGAGAATAAATATTGGAAGGCATCTGTTAGTATAAAAATAACACTTTTCGATTTAGGAAATTTTAATGCATAGTCGAATGCTTACTTCGAGGAACTTATACAGTTCAAATAGAATCAAAGTTGTAATAAGGTTGTCAAAATAATGTTTTCGATTTGAAATTTACCAAAATGATGATTTTGATTCGGTGTCGAAACACTGGTTTGGTATTGAAACATAACTTCGATTTGGAGTTGAAAGTCTTGAAACTATCAAGTATTAGTTTTGATATGATATTAGAAAGGATACATGGTCACTTCGAGTAGATCTCGAATTTTGAGATTTAAGAAGTAACTACACTTAACAAATTCTTGAAGAAGAATGGAAGATCTCGACTAGATGGAAAACCAAAAAGTGGTTGAAGATTCAAATTTGAATTCAAAAAGATTTTCTGAATTTAAATTAGAAGTTAATAGCAGATGCATGTTAGATCAAGACAACAAAAGGATGAATGGTTGAAATTAAGCAGTTGCTTGTAGTACGAGGATCGCTGATAAAGATTTAGTGGTTATTAAACAGAGATTATCATTCATTTAGTAGTTATCTTGGTTCTAAACACATGTCAAGATCTTATATAAAGGGTAGTTACTGAGAAAGTCTATAAATACCAAAAGGATGGAAACATTTAGAGGTTAGAAATTCATTACTCACAAACACTTGTAAACTCACGCTCTCACGTCCATTAACATTTCAAGCAAATAGCATGCAAGTCTAGTTTGGTATGTTTCCATTCACTTTCATTTCTGTATATTTTATCAATTCAATGTAAATTTATCTTCAGTATATTTAATTTCAGTCACTTTACTTTATTGTAAAACTCTTTTCTACTCCTGATCAAGTGTTCTTTTAAGATCATTTGATTTCTTTTAATTGTTTTCTTTACTTTATTGCAAAAAATTCTTTTCTACTCCTGATCAAGTGTTCTCTCGAGATCATTTGATTTCTTTTAATTACTTTCTTTACTTTCTTGCAATTTACATATTTACAAATTTACAAATTTAATTTTCATTGTATTTACTTTAAATTATATTTATGCTCTTTATTGTAAGCATTTTACATTACTTGTCACATTTATTTCAATTACTCTTTAATTTTTGTCATACTTATTTTCATTTGCATTTATATCTTTGATTTCTCGGGAAAAAACCAAAGTCCTTTTTATTATTAAACTTATTTTTCATTAAGTCGAAAACAAGCATAAACATTCGATTTTGAATTTGTTGTCTTGTATTCAAAATCATTATTTGCATTCCTTTAAGATATTGACTTAGACTAGAAACTCAAGATGAAGCGATTCTCTTCTCCGAATGAGATCGAGAATTAAACTTTATTCATTAGACAAATGGTTTACCATAACTTGAATTGTGATAATTGAAAATTTTGATAAACATACTTACAGTTCTGTTGTTACCATTACTCGATTGTCTTACTCTACAACCACGGTCAACATTCAGAGAGCATATCGTACTATTCCATGTGTGCCTTGGAGACGACTGGGGAAGGCTCGGACTTGGAAGTGAAAAAGGGTGCTCTGAGTGACTAACAAATTTGTTTAAGATGGAGATGAGAATGCTGATTGTTCGACGGTACAGATATTTAAGAGTGAATTTACATACTTACTACTAATTACATATTTAAGGGACTTTTTATCGATGTTGTTTAATTATGTTAGTTAAGCCAACCCTCTGTGGCTGCTCTTCCACAATTGTTTAACAGTATATATAAATATACAATGTTAAGATTATGTTATAACAATATTAATTGTAGCCAATTAACCATTAGTGAATAATTCACATTTTTTCCTTCAAAATAGTGTGTGAGTAATATACTTTTGAGTTATATATCTAATTTTATTTGGAGAATTTTACTAAGTATCGATATGCAACCAAAAAAAGCAAACAACTTAGGTTGCAATTCCACCAATTTCACAGCTTTAACTATTCATCATGAGGAAAGGAGAAAAAAAGTTCGATTATTCGTACTATTGATCAATAAAAGATAGAGGCCTTTTTTATTAGTTTTTGCTCACATAATTTCATAAATCTCCTTTGTTTATTCAAGTAAATTAATAAAAATTATTATAAATAATGTGTAAGAATAATAATCAATCGTGTGTCTTTAATTTTCTCATTTTCCATAATTTTGATGTTTTATTTTTCTCAACTTATTTAACTTTATGCAAAATCAGCAGCTAGCCCAATTAACACGATTAACTCTATGTCAGCTCTTGTTGGGTTTCTTCTTGTACTACGATTGCTCATACTCTTGTTTTTCGTTGGCTGGCTTGGGACGTCTAGGTCATCTGTTGATAGTGAATATACTCGCCTTCTTAAGTAATTAGGCAGTTATGGGCTCTGAACTGAGATGCTATATATTAATAAACGGTATGAACCATTTTGCTTAATGGAACATAAATTTCCTTAAATTTGACAAAATTAAAAAGAAAAAGGAGGGGAGCAGGAACTAAGTAATTAAACTTATTGTAAGGAGAGAGTTGGAGAGGTTGTAGGAGCAAGTGTGGTAACTACCATTTATAGTGTACCTTTTTTTTAGATTTCAGGGTATATTTCATCTTGATAAGTGAGAGATTAATCTCTTAAAATATAATCAAACGTCTAATTGGAGATCTCCTCCCAATAGTATTACTTCCATACATATAAATCTTATGGTTAAATATAAGATCACATGTTTAAAAGACACGAACCTCTTTCACTTGAACCAACACACATTTATATTTTATGGTGTACTTTAAGCTTTATTAGGGAAGTCCACTAAGAGAATAACTTATCATTTTCGTAAGTGCAAATCTTATTTTAGTCTTTTTTTTTAAAAAAAATGCTTGTTTATTAATTGAGTTGTCATATACACATTTAATAGAAACATGTACATATTTAAAATCCCAATTCCATGTCACTTTGATCTTGGTAGAATATCTAGTCACTCTCCCTCTCTCTTCATTACTTTAATTACCATTTGGATTTTAAAACATTATTTATAACATCTAAGGAATTCTTATAATCTCTATGTGCAAGACATCTTTCTTGCTCTGATTCATTTATTGTTTTCTACATGCCATTCTTGTTTCCTCAAATTAAATCTTTTAAAATTCTTAAAAATTAAAATACTAAAATTGGTTAGCTAAAAGTAGTAACCTTTTTACATTTCCCTCTTCTTCTCTTTTTTTTGTTTTGTTTTGTTTTTCTTTCCTAAATTCCTCTTTTCTGTGCCTAGTCCCTCCACCGATTGGGATTGGAATCGAAGGCAATTAGAGATAGAAAAGCAGGTGAAACAAAATAGTGATACGCTCAACTTCTCATGCCCCAGTATACTGGAAACCCCACCATTCTATTAGCCATTTGGCTAAGTGGCAGCACCATCTCAAACAGTCGAAATTGCAATTCAGTTGTGTAAGCTCACACAAGAAAAAACATTCATATAACCAGTGAAGGGCCTAGAAATTTTAGGTAGTGGGGGCAAATATCTCTACGGTTGAAGCAGATGCGAGTGAGTCTGAGCGGATAATATCTTCTATCACCGCTAATATGTAGAAATAAAGAACAATGAGAGAAGAAGAATTTTGTGCTCTGAGTATATTGATACCAAATTTACATAAATGTTATTAAAAAATAAAAAATAATATTATATAAGTATATTCAAGTACCAAATCAAGTGAATATCTTGTTGAAAAATAAAAAATAATATTATATAAATTTTACTTTTTATCCATATAAATTTATTAATTTATCTATATATGAGGATAAAAATTACACATATAAAAAATAAAAAAATATATACATATATACTTATATGGGATCAAAGAAAAATTTTAAAGTAAAGTGGAGACATGTATCCCCACTCCTTAATAAGTAGATTCGTCACTGCATATAACTTGATAAAATAAATCAATTCTTAAAAAGACAAATTGAAAATTGATGAAAACAATCTATACTTATACAACACAAGATCCCTTTTGAATTGGAGAGGAACAAGAAAAGTATAAAAAAAAAAACAATTATTCAGCTGGCAGCATGTCATAAAATTTAAACACGCTCAAGTAGAGTCAGTAGTAGATTCAGAGGAACCAATCTCAATTTTTTTTCTAAAGAAAATGCAATATTAATCACAAACTGGTATTCGAGCATGCAATGATTGAGCAGAGCGAGGAAATAGATAATCTAAATTAGTTTTGCAAACGCAAGCAATATAAGAATTAGTAGTACTGCAAATTGAGAAAGAAAAGGGGTGGAAATCATGGAATTGAATTGAAGTGCGGAGAGGAAAAATCAGTGACGTATAGACTTTACAAAGAGGGAAATGTACTTTTACTTTTAGTTAACCATAGTTAGTATTTTAACTTTTAAGAATTTAAAAAAATTTAATTTGAGAAGAGAAGAATAACTGACAAGCTGATGTGGGAAGCAATAAATGGATGAGAGCAAGGGGGATGTCTTGCTTCCAGAGCATATAAAAATTCCTCTTGTACTCTGTCCACAAAAGTTTGCAGGAAGATTATATTAGCATTACTATGCTAACCATGGTGTTTGCAATGACACTACTGGCAATGCAGTGTATAGAAATTTTTCCAGTGAACTGTCCTTCAATGAGTGATCGACTTGCAAAGTCTAGATAGAAAACCCTTTCAGATATTCATTGTGTTCTGAAGAAGATTCAGAAGGTACCTGAAATAGGCACGTTACGGTAGTTTCCTCTTTGAACTGCAGCTGAGCTATTGCGCAGGGGGTGAGTACCTGTAAAGGGACTCCAACGCTCAAGTCAAACAGTGCACAAGAATATTTATGAGATTGAGTTGAATAGTTACCTTCTTAAGATGACTTAACCTTGTATTTATAGAGCGTATACAAAATCCTAATGGGATCCTTATTGAAAGCAGGTAATTTAGGATTAGTATCCTGATGAAGATCACCTTTCCATTATCATAGGATATATCCCTGTAAATCTGGGATTCGAGATATGGAAAGTATCCAGCAATTAAAGATAACTATGAATCCTATAATATCGTAAGTTGATGATTGACAGTTACGGATATTTAGGGATTCATCCTCTGCGTGAATCTATCAACCACGACGTCATATCCCAACACCGCTTGAGGGCCGTAATCCGTGGTCCGGAATACATTGTGAGTCTTCCTCTACGCCAGGTAGGAGGAGTCCGGTAGTGTGCATGCCGAGTTGATCCCATGGAGCGGGATCCCAGATCACGGTCCAAAACAGTTGCCCCCAGCTTGACTCTTGGATGAGACAGACCAGAGTCAAGTTTAGAACGGATCAACCGTCATATGGCTAACATGGTAATTCGACAGATAGGTGTTAGACCCGGGTTATTACCGATGTCCACTTCCTATTCAGTTGCAAGTAAAGATTACTGCCCCCAAGTAAGATAACTAGGAATTCTTGGAGATATATTCAATGTGAATTCTGAACATGATCTCTGGTGGTAACAGTCTGTGATTCTCTAGGAAACTGATACTTGAACTTTATTGGGGAGTAGTGATTCTTTAAAGAAAACGTCAGTTTTATATGGATTTTCTCAACTGCTCCCTATCTTTGTGACCAATCAGAGGTTAGAAGCATTTATTTTAGCTGACTTCATGGGATCAGGTCACCTTTTACGAGACCAATCAGAATCTCCCATGCATGTTATAAGTAGAGAATACTTCTTCGTGAGCTAGCATCCCCTTCTTTTTCATTCTCAAACAGATATGATTTCTTCTAAGAGAGTGAGTGTAGTTCTTCCTTCATTTCCCACTTTTATGAAGATAGCTTCATCATCTGCAGAGATTATACTCTTATTTTTCCCAAAGTTCCTGAAGATGTTTGATATTCCCCGAGCGTTTTTTCCTTTCGATAGGGGCCTTTCTTTCTTGGCGTAAAACTAGGTTACTATGCATTTAGAGAGGCGGAAACCTTTCTCTCCTGGCGTACACGGCGGTGTCTGGTCCATCGTGTTGCTAGGATGAGACAATGCCTTCGCCTACTATTGCATGGGGACCTGACGGAGCACACCATTCCTTCTTCCACCTTCTTGCCGGGCTATTTGAAAGCACCTGACCGGTTTTTTTCATAGTAAGGCTGGGTATGCAAGGATGCTGGGTCAAAGGAAGGAAAGACCCCTTTAGATCAAACTGAGGTGATTTGCTTTCTTTGACTTGCTTTCAAGGAAGCAGCGGGTATCCGCCTCTACCGTTATCCATTGAGAAGGTGGAGGGAACGAGTGGACGGAGCACTTCTACTTCGGAGTGGCTTCAGTCTGTTCCAGGGTGGAAAGGCCACCGGAGCTTCTCCGTATCTTGAGGCGACTTGGAATGATTGATGCCGGCAGAGGATTATTCAGCTAGAGAGGTCGTACCCTGTCCAACAAATAAGAGAAGATTTCGGTCTTTAGTTGCATCACGGAGAAAACAGTGCAAGGAACTTTGGTATTTTCTCTGGGATTATGATCCCAGTTTGCCAATGTTCTTCAAAGCCAATCCACTTTTTCAAGAGACCGAGGTTTGGAGATGTGGATGGGGTGTGATTCAGGCAGCCAGAGATGTTTGCCCCCTTTCCCGGGATACCTTTATACATTCCATGTCTCAATATTTTCTTTTTCCTCATTTTCGGATGTATGATGATTAATGGAATGAAGATGATTCGATAGACTTTAAATTCTCTGTATCTGTTCTGTACTTTCATTGTTTTTCCACCGAAGTAATGCTGCCGGGATGAGTCCAACGCTTATTCTGGTATAACCCCGTAAAGACATTATCGGGGTAGGTCCAATGCCAACCTGGCATAATTGCCATAATAATTGCACCTCGGCGTTAGTTTGCAGTCCGTGTTGTCAACAATGATTTGAAGTTGGGATCCGCGGTACAAACTCGGGTTTTCTTTTAACATTCGTACGATGCTTTGGATTACTGCGTAACCGTCTTTTCAACTACTATTACAGCTGTGTGGGCCACGTGGTGCGATTTCATACGAGAGACGTGCCTAGAGCTCCGCGAGCCATGATGAGCACCTTTTGAACTTGCGATAGAGAGGACAGAAATGTCTCCTAACTGTTCAAACCTTTATAAATAAGAGTCAAAGGTTCGTCTTCCTCACTTCACTGAAAACACCGTTCGGCGAAAGCTTTGGCTTCTTTTGGGTGCTTTTCAACCACTCGCAACTTCTCCATTGTTCTGGCACAGCTTCTCCATTGTTCAAGCGTTCTGCCTTTACATAGTAAGTAGTTTTCTCTCAATCCTTTTGTTATTTATGCTTTCAGAGTATTAATAATTTTCTAAAGAGTAGAGTAGCTTTGCATTTCTAGTTTTGTTTTCCTTCAAGTAGACCTTAGTGATTTAGATAAATTTAGTCGCTTCCCTGAAACACCATCTTCACTACGCTATACGCAGCGGAGGAGTTCCCCTGAATACTTCGTTTCTGGCGGGACAGGAGGTCGGTAGGGGAGGTTTGGATTACTTCGCTCTCCCTATGTCTGAATCTATGAGATTATTTATTCTGACAGTTGCTCACCAACTTCTTTGGATGTTCTCAGGATTTTCATGGCCAAAGGAAAAAAAGGCTAGAGTCCAGCCCCCACTCCACGACGTTTATGACCCAGTAGAGGACGAGCTGATTCGAATTCAGTGGGGTCCCGGGCTAGTATGCCCCTGGGTGGTGGACGACGTATGAAATCGTCAGTCCAAGTTTTCGAGCGAAGCCGTACTCTGAGAATGCTTATTTGCCTTGAAGTTAACTGTGAACAAAGCTAGGGATGACGAATTCCAAGTTATCTGTCCAAGCTGGAGTGAGAGAGTGTGTTCCTGCCGAGAAGCCGGTTCACATTTTATGTTCCTGTATGAGCCCCTTTTCCTCAAGTTGGGGCTTAGGATGCCGTTTTCTGACTTTCAAATGGCCGTCCTCCGTACTCTTCATGTGGCCCCTTCGCAGATCCATCCTAATGGTTGGGGCTACACCATCTCGTTCGAGAGGTTTTGCTGGTTAATGAGCCTTAAGTGCTCAGTTAATACCTTTTTTAGTTTTATACAAGAATAAACACTCAGGGGATGATAAAGCAAACAAGTTGGCTTGTCATCCGGTCACAACTTGGTCGTAAGTCCTTTGATGTTTTAGAAGAAAGCTTCAAAGGGTTTAAGACTGTGTTCTTCAAGGTAAAAGCCAATGAGGGATGTCAACCATTCTTCCTCAAACTGAACGGGGAGCCAGAATTTTTGCTTTACTGGACGCAAAGCTGCTAGGATGTGCCCATCGATTTGATTGAAAAAGAGGAGGGAGATCTCGACCCCGAGGAGCTTAGGTCTGTCAAGTTCATAACCCGATATGCCGAGAAGCATGAGAACATCAATATTAGAGATGTTCTTTGTATCCCTGGTGATGATCTTCTTTATGCTTTATTAGGTAGGAATTAGGGCGTTATTACCCGTAGTATCCCTAGGTGTTTGCTCTGTCTTCATATAATAATGTTTCGTGATGTGCTGATTGTACTTGTTTCTATTTTCTTTCAGTTAGCAACATGACTTCTAGGTCTTCCATGGTTTCCCTGTATTCTTCAAGAAACTGGAGGAAGGGGAAGAAAATCGCAGTTTCTTCCTCCGCGGCCATTCCAGCCTCCTCCGACCAGGGCGTTGTTATCGCAGAAAGAGATCAGCCGGGTTCCCATACCCACAATTTTAAAGGGAGAAAGAGGCAGGCTGTCGAAGGACCTTCTAAACATGATGGAAGGTCGTCGGAGGGCAGTGGTAAGGAAAGGGCGGATTTCTTGCCAATCATCACGGGGTACTCCAATCCTGGCCCCTTTATAAATGGACGATTTTTAAGCGACGAGGTGAGACATCATATTACCGAGCAAGGCCTGGCCCAAACCTTGGCTGCACTTCTAAGGCAAGCTCTCCGGGCTGCAGTCGAGATTCGTGTAATCGAAGAGACTATCAAGAACGCTGATAGGCGGGCATCAGAAGAGCTGAAGACTTTGAGGAAAGAAAAGGAGGAAATTAGACAGAAGTTGACCGCGTACTTAAAATCAAACGAGGATACTAGGGCAAGGGTCATCGAACTGGAAAAGAGGGTCATCAAATTGGAAAAGGCGTTGGCGGACTCTGAGGCTGCCAGGAAGACCGAGAAGCTTGAAGCTGACAAAAGCATTGGCGCACTGAGGGCTGAGGTGACTGAGCTCGAAAAGGAGGTGGAGGAGTTGGACGAGGTATCTGGAAAGGTCGGGAGAGAGCGGTTCCAGCATGCCGTGGCACAAATCCAGCATTTCAATCCCGGGGTCCCCCTTGTCTTGGAGGGTGTTACCTCGGATAAAATCTTTCATAACGGTCGACTTGTAGCTGTAGAGGAGTTAGCCGCGAATGCTCCTAGTGGCAACCCAGAGGTTATTCAGATCCCGGAAGGAGAAGAGGTCGACATTTAAGCTTTGTCTTGCTTTTTTCGTTTCTTGTCTTCTGCCCCCTGCGTGGGATTTTGTTACTTATAAAGATAATTGCCCCATGATTGAGGTATTATAATTAATTACTTTGTTTCACCATTCATTCTTGTTTTTCATGGTTCGACTTGGGTCCAACACCCATTTTTATAGTCGTTTTAATGGACTTAGAAAACTGTTTGTCGTAGAAAACCATGGTCCGGGATCCTTCACTTATGCCGTTGAGTGGATGGCATTCCACTTGACTTAGGTGGGAATAATGCCTTGGTCTGTAATTAACGTTTATAACAGTCAAACGTCATGGAATTTTAGACTTAAGCAAAGTAAAACCTTAATCCATATTCCAATGCTTGTTATGGGAAGTGTTTGGAATTGCGGATATAGGTAAGAGTGATGCCCTGACTTAGGGTATTTTATGCGAAGACCTTTTTACCTAAGGCACCAATATTATTTAACCTTACCCGGGGTAGGTACTCTAATAATCATATAGATTTTAGGACCCCTTCATGGTTTAGGTATTACGAAGGAGTGTGTACATATGATCCGTACTGCCTCCTATCCATTTGACGTCTTAACAGTTCTACCGCGCGTTGGACCAAATTTGGTATCTGAATAACTATTTTATTGATGATATTGGAAGGACAAAAGTCCATACAGAGCGTGTTTATTCAAAACAAGGACGGATCAAACATAATTTTACTAGAGGGCTAAGCCACTACGGGCATTTAGCTATAGTATTTTCTTAGTTTATCTGCATTCTAATAATTCTTGACCAGGGTTCCGAATAACGTTTCCAAGGTGTAAGCTCCCTTACCCGTACTGGTGACGACACGGTAAGGGCCTTCCCAGTTAGGGGCTAATTTCCCTTGGGAGACATTTTTTCCTCTTATGTCAGCTCTCCTAAGTAATAGGTCACCCGGTTGGAATTTTCTCGAGACCACTTTCTTATTGTACCTGGCCGCTGTCTTCTGCTTAAGGGCGGCATCCCGTATGTGAGCTACGTTTCTTCTTTCTTCGAGCAAGTCCAGGTCCTCTCTGATTAGACTGGGGTTTTTGTCAGATGAAAACTATTGGTAGCGCCAGCTGGGCTCCCTGATCTCCACCGGGATCATGGCCTCACAGTCATAGGTCAATTTGAATGGAGTTTCTCCCGTGGTGGAATAGGAAGTGGTCCGGTATGCCCAAAGAACATGGTCAAGTTACTCGACCCAGTTCTTTTTGGCTTCATCTAACCTCCTTTTTAAGCCTCGCATGATGATTCTGTTGGCGGCCTCGGCTTGTCCATTTGTCCTGGGGTTCTCAACGGAGCTGCAGTGGTACTTTATTTTTAATTCGGCTAGTAGCTCTTCAAAAGTTTTATCTTGAACTGGGTAATGTTATCTGTGACGATAGATTTCGATATGCCGAACCTGGTGATAATATGGCACCACGTAAACTTCTGAATTCGCGCTGAAGTGATGGTGATCAGAGGTTCGGCCTCGATCCATTTAGTAAAATAGTCTACCGCTACCACCAAGTGTTTAAACTGCCCTGGGGCCTGGGGGAATAGACCCAAAATGTCCATACCCCACCTGTAAAAGGGCCAAGGAACCGACATCGTGAATAGTTCTTCAGAAGGGGCTTGAAAATGATCTGCATGGCGCTGACACTTGTCGCAAATTTAAACGTGTGTTTGAGAGTCAGCTTCCATTGTCGGCTAATACAATCCTGCCCTTAACACTTTTTGGGCTAGGGCTTTGCCTCCTAAGTGATGACCACAGCTTCCTTCATGAACTTCAGCTAGGGCGTATTCTGCTTCCTTTGGGGTTAAGCATTTTAGAAGGGGGGAGGAGAAACCACATCGGTATAGGCGGCCATTGTAAATGGTGTATCTGACCGCGGTTTTTACCAATCTGGAAGCCTCTTTCAGGTCCGATGGTAAGTCTCCATGCTGCAAATAGCCCAGTATAGGGGTGATCCAAGATGGCTGATGGTCTTCCACTTGGGATATGTTATGATTCGTGATGGAGGGTTGAGAGAGAGTTTCTTGGATTACAGACCGGTTGTTGCCGGGGCTCTTTGTGCTGGCTAGTTTAGACAGAAGGTTTGCTTTGGAGTTCTGTTCTCTTGGGATGTGCTCTATCTTGACTTTCTCGAAACCTCTCAAAAGCTCCTGGACCTTGCTCAAGTATTTCTGTAGAAGGGGTTCTTTAGCTTGATAGTCACCTCGGATTTGGGAGGTTACTAGCTAGGAATCACTGCAAAGTGTGATTCGCATTGCCTCCATATCTTTTGCCATTAGCAGGCCGGCGATGCAGGCTTCATACTCGGCCTGATTGTTTGAGGTCAGAAATTCAAACTTTAGGGAGTGCTCCAAGGTCAAACCCTCCGAATTCTCCAATATCACTCTGGCTCCGCTTCCCTTAGGGTTCGATGATCTGTCGGCAAAAATGGTCCAGAAGGCTTTTTTAGGGTCGCCGTTGTCCGATGTGAGTTCCGCTAGGAAGTCAGACAACGCTTGAGCTTTTATTGCGAGTCGTGGTTCGTAAGTAATCCCAAATTCTGAGAGCTCGATCGACCACGCAATCATTCGCCTGGCCAGATCTAGTTTGTGTAGCACCTGTCAGATAGGTTGATCCGTTCTTACCACCACTGGGTGGCATTGAAAGTATTGCCGAAGTCTTCTTGCGGTGATAATGAGCACAAAGGTAACTTTTTTGACCTTTTGGTACCGAAGCTCGGGGCCCTGGAGGACCTTGCTTACAAAGTAGACAAGCCTCTGTCCTTCGTCAGTTTCTCGGATCAAAACTAAGCTAACGGCCTCATTATGGACAGATAGGTATAAGTAGAGTATTTTCCCAGTATCCAGCCTCGTCAAAATAGGGGGAGGACAAGAGGTTTTTTAAAGATGTGAAGGCATCCTCACACTCTGGGGTCCATTCAAAACTTTTTCCCTTCTTAAGCAACTTGAACAGGGGGAAAGACTTGTGAGCAGCCTTGGCTAAGAATCTTGTGAGGGCCGTTATGCGCCCCGTAAGCTGTTGTGCTTCCTTGACGTTCTGGGGACTTCTCATGCTGAGGATGGCGTGACATTTGTCCGGATTGGCTTTGATTCCTCGATGAGTTAGCATGAAACCTAAAAATTTACCAACCTGGACCCCGAAAGCGCACTTCTCCGGGTTCAATATCATGTTGTGCTTTTGGAGTTATCCAAATACTTCCTCGGGGTCTACCGTGTGCGATCCACTATGTGGGGTTTTTATTATCATGTCATCTATGTAGACTTCTAGCATCTTTCCCACTTGGTTTTTGAAAACCTTGTTCATCATCCTCTGTTAGGTGGTTCCTGCATTCTTTAGGCCGAAAGGCATGACCTTGTAGCAGTAGCTCACCCTGTCGGTAATGAAAGTAGTTTTATCTTCATCCCCGACGTACATGGGAATCTGGTTGTACCCGGAATATGCATCCATGAACGAGAGCCATCTAAATCCCGAGGAGCCATCCACTAATTTGTCCACATTAGAAAGTGGGTATGGGTCCTTGGGACAGGCTTTATTCAGGTCGGTATAGTCTACGCATATTCTTCATTTTTCGTTGGACTTCTTTACCAGAACCACGTTGGAAAGCCATGTGGTATAGGAGATTTCTCTGATGAAGTTGCCATTTAGTAGCTCTTTAACTTGGCCTTTAATGACTTGCTGCCTCTCGGATCTGACCTTCTTCTTCTTTTGTGCAACCGGCCTGGCGCCTTCTTTAATTGACAGACGGTGGCAGATAAAGGTGGGGTCGAGTCCGGACATGTCGGAGGAAGTCCATGTGAACAGGTCCTTGTTTCTTAACAAGAGTTCTGAGAGTTGTTGCTTTTCTTTTTCACCCAGACGAGCTCCAATTTTGGTAACCTGTTCTGGGTCAGTCCCGAGTTGAAGAGATTCCAGTTCGCTTTCGGGTTGGGGTTGAGTACCTCGGATCTCTTCTCTGACGTCCAACTCAGTCATTAAGATGTTAACCTGGTCGATAGCCGGGGTGGAGACGGAGGGTCTCAACCTTTGGGGCACTTTACAAATCTTCAGGCTCTCATTGTAGCATTTTCTAGCAGCAACTTGGTCGCCTTTTACAGTGACGACGTCATTATTTTTATTGAGGAACTTCATCATGAGGTGGGTGGTGGATACCACCATTCTAAGGGCGTTGAGAGAAAGACGGCCTAAGATAATGTTATAAGCCGAAGGGCAGTCCACAACCAGGAACTTTACCTTGACGGTCTTGAAGAGTTTAGATGATCCGAGGGTTGGATGGGTTTCGTAATATCCGATCGGGGTGATCTTCTCACCAATGAAACCCGTCAATTCCCCTACGTGGGGAGTCAAGTCAGATTGCGGGAGCTCCAACTTCTAATAGAGATCTAGGAATATAATGTCGGCTGAACTCCCTTGGTCGACGAAAATTCGACGGACCTCGGCGTTGGAAATTACCCCGGAGATGACGAGGGGATCGTCATGGTCCGGGATTATTCCGTCGTAGTCTTCGTCTGAGAAGGTGATGAGAGGCGCTTTTCTATCCTCTGCTTGTGTTCTCAATTCTGAGTGGATCATGCTAAAAACTGCCATTCTGAGGGTTTTCTTTCGAGCTCCATTGGAAGATCCTCCTCTGGCAAAGCCACCGGCAATGGTATGGATCGTCCTATTGGGCTCGGAGCGATGGTCGTCGTTATCAACGGGGGGAGTGTCCCTGATCCGACCCTGCCGATCGCTATTATCTCGGTGAGGTGGAGTCTGGGATCTTCTCTTAGGGCTTCTCATCCTTTTTCTGCGCGGAGGGGACGGACTCTGATGCGGGGTACGTCTGCTGTCTCTGCGTCTATTGTCCCCCTCGTTATTTGGTACACGAAGGATATACTGCTGCAAGCGTCCGGCCTTGATTAAGAATTCAATGGCATCGCGCAACTGATAGCAATCTTCTGTATCGTGGCCATAGGCCTTATGCCATGTGCAATGTTTGGAGTGATCCTTTTGCTTGTGTTTTTTGATAGGGGGCGGTCTCCGGACGTTCTGAAACTCCATGTGCATCACTTCCCTCAGGATTGTTTCCCGAGGTGTGTTCAAAGGAGTGTAATATGAGTAATTCCTCCGAGGTGGGCTACCCTTTGGGGGTCGCGACCTTGAGGAATTCTGGTTGGGCTTCTGGTGAGGAGGCTCGCCTTTGTCCCACCTCCTATGGTCTTCTGTTGCCTCCTCCAAGTAAACATACTTCTCAGATCGTGTCTGGAAGTCGGTCAAATTATCTAGTTTCTTTTTTTCC
Source organism: Ormosia semicastrata (assembly GCA_029884595.1). Taxonomy (NCBI): domain Eukaryota; kingdom Viridiplantae; phylum Streptophyta; class Magnoliopsida; order Fabales; family Fabaceae; genus Ormosia; species Ormosia semicastrata. The sequence continues at coordinate 3,267,148 of JAQQTO010000022.1, read as the reverse complement.
AGGGACTTGAAGAACTCGGAGCCTATCCGGAGACCGCTTCTGGCATAATGCAAGGCTATTCTGACTTCAAAGTTTTTCACGTTGGTGCAGGCAGCCATAAAATGCCTAACGTAATCCCGGAGGCTCTCATCCTTTCCCTGGCGGATCTTACCCAGAGACTCGATGGATTTAGGTTGTTCCTTGCTCATGGTGTATTGTAGCAGAAAATGTTGTTTAAGGTCCGACCAATCCACGATGGTCCCCCGTGGTTGGCTGGTAAACCACTTGAGGGCTCCCATTTTTAGGGAGAGAGGGAAAGCTCAGCACAGTAGTTCCATGGATTCGCCATAGAAACATAGGGACTCCTCGTAGGCATTTATGTGTTTCTGGGGGTCCGTGGTTCCGTCGTAAATTTCCAAGTTTGGTGGAAACTTGAAGTTTCTCGGAACCCGGAACTCCATGAGTTGATTGGAGAAAGGTTGTTCCATGGTTCCACAATTCTGGTTATTATCCCCAGTATTGGGAATTCCATTACCGTCGTGAGCCCTCCTTTTATTATTTTCCACGTCGGTCCGTCTGTCATGGTGGCACGGCCTTGGCTGGTTTTCATGCATGGCACGTTGCATGTCTTCCAGCCTCCTGAATTGATTGTTGAACAAATCCATATGTTGCTGCAACATATCTTGAAGCTGGCGTTGTGAACCCGAGATTGATGTGTGCGTTCAGAGCGGAAGGCACGATCATCAAACTCGTTGTTCGGGATTCCCAGACGTTGATGTACCGGGATCCTGCGCTCTTGAAGGCTCTGGTAACCTCTCTAGGCTGGGAATTCAAGTCTTCCCCTGACAGAAATCTGGCGCGATGGGTTAGGAGACTCCTCAGAAAAAGAGGTGGAGTGGCCATCACGTCGACTTCCTGATCCGGGTGCCTGATTTCTCACAGCGGAGGTTTGAGCCGTGGGTGGAGGCAGTGGTAGGGGTGGACGTTGCATGTTAGGATCCTGTCTCTGGTTGACAGAGGTTTGTGCAATGTCTCTTCTCGAGTTTTGCCTCGTATTCACCATGATTTGGTGGGATTAGAATTTTAACATTCCCCACAGTCGGGGCCAATGTTCTGAAGAGGATTCAGAAGGTACCTGAAGTAGGCACGTTACAGTGGTTTCCTCTTTGAGCTGTAGCTGAGCGTATTGCGCAGGGGTGTGGGTACCTGCAAATGGACTCCAACGCTTAAGTCAGGCAGTGCACAAGAAGACTTATGAGATTGGGTTGAATAGTTACCTTCTTAAGATGACTTAACCTTGTATTTATAGAGTGTATACAGAATCCTAATGGGATCCTTATTGAAAGCAGGTAATTTAGGATTAGTATCCTAATGAAGATCACATTTCCATTATCATAGGATATATCCCTGTAAATCTGGGATTCGAGATATGGAAAGTATCCAGCAACCAAAGATAATTATGAATCCTATAATATCGTAAGTTGATGATTAACAGTTACGGATATTTAGGGATTCATCCTCTGCGTGAAGCTATCAACCACGACGTCATATCCCAACACCGCTTGAGAGTCGTAATCCGTAATCCGGAATACGTTGTGAGTCTTCCTCTACGCCAGGTAGGAGGAGTTTGGTAGTGTGCATGCCGGGTTGATCCCATGAAGCGGGATCCCGGATCACGGTCCAGAACACATTGTTACAATGTTTGGGTGATGCTAGACCATCAAAATGGAAGAAAAGAACTTTACATCATCCTTATTCAAATTTAGTTTCTCCTTCCCAGTAATTTCATTTAATATCAGAATAATAACAAAGTATTGCTAAACGAAGTATTTTATGATTGAAGCACTGCTAGATTTCTTCTAAATGTTTATGCAAATCCATTATGCTATGCTGACTGATTTTCATAAATTAGAACATTGAATACGTGCTCAAACATTGAATAAGTGCTTAAAAGTTAAAATAAAACATATTTAAAATGGCTCACTCTGTTAATGAATCTTAGTAATCTGACTTGCACAAACCAAACACATTTAGAAGCTAAAATTTAAAACAAATTACTTTTATACAAAACCTCATCAGAAGAACAAAACTAATAAACCACTACTAAATTTTGGCAATAAAAGAGAACAAGTGTTAAAAAGAAGCAGAGAACACCATGCAAGCTTAACATGTGCCTCGACTTGAACACCGTTCGCCTAGAACAACCCTTACATGTTAGATTTGTAACTCGTTGAACTCATGCCACTTATTGGCTACTCCAATTAACTTCTCCTCTAATCAGCTTTGGTTGAGTCGAAGAAGCAGTAAGGGTGGTGGGGATGAGGAAAGAGGCAATTTAGGTGTAAAAATTGTTGTGGCAAGTAGGAGAATCCGAAACATTAGGGAGATTTGTTTCAATAATTCCTAATTACCAGACGGGGCCAAGTGGATGACGGGTCCAAGTGCTAATCAACAATTACTATTTTTTCAATACTCGTCCCAATAGCTGAACTTACTTGGAAATTATATTAGTGATCGAGTATGATATCACATTTTAATACAAAATCTTGAAATATAAAGTCTATTCGTCTTTTCATTTTGTATGGTCCTTACACTATGAAGTTATATAAAATATGAGATTATGTTACTCTCAAGAAAATATACTCTAATTTATTAAATAGAAGTGAATTTACATGTCACTTTTCTTGTTTATGTTTGTTATAGTAGATATTAAGAAGTTCCTGAGTTATAAATTTCATCCAAATTGTGGATATATATTTCACATATAAGGGTAACAAGATTGTTTCCAATTTTACTCCACCAGAATTTGATGAGCCTAGCATATTATTTCATGAGGGCAAATTTTATATTTATTTAATTTCTCTTATAGGCAATTTGTTTGAAAGTCTTGTTGGCAAAGATTCGTAGATGTGCTTCATTATCTCTACAAGTAGGATCCGTGATAGTATGGAATGTGTCAAATAATATTTTGGAAAAATCATGTCTTTTGTTTGAAATTAAACTTTTGATTGCGAAAATTCGCCTATCGAACATTTTATGCTTTTGAAGCCTGTGGTGGCTAATATAGATATTCTAGTTATTTGTATGAAATTGTAGATGAATTATATTTTTGAGAATAATAAAACTTGAGGCAGCTTTATCAAAATATTTGAAAATTTTGTTTTGCATCTGTTTCGTATGTTAACAATATTTAACGTTAGTTAATGACATATTTTAAGGCTTACTTGACTTCAGCAAGCATATTGATTACGTGGCAATCCTAGAGCCTAATTTGGGTGGTGACATAGTAAGACTCACAATTTACACCACTCAAGAAATTGTTATAAAAACTTATTTTGATTAATTCAGCCGTTGAAACACAAGTAATTATTATATTATTATATATGTCTTGTATAAAAAATTTAGACAAAATTAAATTTACAATCAAATGGTTGATATTTACATTTATTCTATAGTATATTATATATTAGTCATTGTTTAATTTCACACCATATTATACATTAGTTTTAAGACATTTCGATACTAAAATGATCTTTGATTGGTGTTCAATTTTATGATTACGATGTGCATGAAACAAAATCTCACAACAACGATGAATTTTATGAGAAATTCATCCTATAAAAGTTATTTATTGATATAAAATTGATTTTTCTTATTTCTGAAGCCATGGGATCAATTAACACTAATATAAGATTTGATATAATTACATCACTCAAAACCTTTAATGTATAGAAAAAATTTAATTAACATAATCATTGAATTAACCCAAATTGTTTTTTAATATATAAAAGTTAATTATAAAAGTTAATTATAAGCGTCTCGTCCTATATGCCTATTTTAAAACTCAGAATTCAATTATTTCAAATCAATAACTGTGCTTTTCTATTGAAATTAGTTAGTTCAATCATTACTGGGAATTGCAACTCTTGGGATCTTCTTGCTGTTGGGAAAGAAAAAGAGGTTGTGTATAGCAGAAATAATAATACATAAATATTTAATAAAAAAATTTTACTTGAAAGAATTTATGAGGTGTAAAATATACAATCAACTAATAATATCTATCAATTGATATATCCAAGAATGCACTAAAAATAAATAAGTTAAGAGAACATACATAATTTTAATGTAAAAAACTCTCTCAATGTGAGAGATAAAAACTACGGGACTTAAGTCAGAAAATTTTTCACTATAACAGATCAATGAGTACAGCAAAGTATCTCCCAATAAATAAGGATATCACAACGGCTCCTACTCACCACTAACAAAGTGAAAATTAACAAAACAACAAAGCTCAAAATCCACAAAGAGGTATAAACAACCCAACAAATAGAGATGGAGAAATAAAATTTTGACCGAACAAGTAGAAGTTCACGATGCAAGGAACAACATACTGAGAAATCATCAAGATCGGACTACAAATGATCACTCGATCTGAGCACGTAAGATCAGATCTAAAACTTTCTCCCGTTTCTCTTGTAGCGTTGCTCTCTGTTTCATTTTCAGAAAATGAAAAAACTGAAAGAAAACTTGTGAAGGAAGTCTGTGACTTCTTTTTTAAAAAACCTCTCTCTCTCTCTTTTAAAAAATATTGGCATGGCCCCACTTGGGTTGACCCATCCAACAAACTCCCTTATCAACTCAAATGGAGGCAAATGTCAAACCGGCAACAAAACAACAATCTTCAAACTTTCCTCTCGGTAGAGTCTTTGTCAGCATGTTTGAACCATTATCATCAGTATGAATTTTCTCAAGTTCCAACAACTTAGAGTCCAGAACATCACGTATCCAATGATACCTCACATCAATATGCTTAGATCTACTATGAAACATAGGATTCTTGCCAAGATGAATAGCACTCTGACTATCATAAAACAAAACATACCTCTCCTGAGTAAAACCAAGTTCATGCACAAAATTCTTCATCTAAAGCAACTCCTTACAAGCCTCGGTAATAGTAATAAACTCAGCCTCAGTAGTAGATAATGCAACACATTTTTGCAACCTAGATTGCCAAGTCACAGCTCCCCCTGCAAAGGTAATCAAATAGCCAGAAGTAGACTTTCTAGAATCAACATCTCCTGCCAAGTCTAAATCTGTATAACCACAAAGAATAGGTTTCCCAATTCCAAAACAAAGCTTCAAACTAAAAGTGCCTCAAAGATATCTCAATATCCACTTCACAGCTTTCCAATGCTCTCTACTAGGACTGGAAAGAAAATGACTAACCATACTAACTGCATGAGCTATATCAAACCTTGTGCAAACCATTGCATACATCAAACTTCCTACTGCAGATGCATAAGGAACACGTTGCATGTCTTGTTTCTCTTCATCACTAGAAGGAGCTTGTCTAGTGCTAAGCTTAAAGTGTAAAGCAAGAGGTGTACTTACAACTTTAGCTTTATCTAAGTGAAACCATTGAAGCACTTTCTCAATGTACTTCTCCTGTGATAACCACAACTTCTTGGCCACTCTATCACGAGTAATCTGCATGCCAAGAATATACCTTGCTGGTCCTAAGTCTTTCATTGCAAAAGACTTACGAAGCTCCTTTTTCAACCTATCAATTCTAGAAGAATTATGACCAACAATCAACATATCATCAACATAGAGCAATAAAATAATGAAATCATTATCAGAAAATTTATGCACAAACACACAATGATCAGAAGTAGTCTTCTTGAATCCCTGCTGAATTATAACAGACTCAAACTTCTTATACCATTACCTCGGGGCTTGTTTCAAGCCATACAAACTTTTCTTCAACTTGCAGACATAATTTTCTTTACCCTTCATCACAAAACCCTCAGGTTGCTCCATGTAAATCTCCTCCTCCAAATCACCATGAAGGAAAGTAGTTTTCACATTCATCTGCTCAACCTCTAAATCAAGACTTGCTGCCAACCCAAGAACAACTCGGATGGATGACATTTTAACAACCGGTGAGAAGATTTCCTCAAAATCAATCCCTTTTTTCTGACGGTAGCCTTTGATAACTAATCTAGCTTTGTATCTTGGAATGGAAGTATTCTCATCATTCTTCAACTTGTAAATCACCGATTTTGCAAAGTGATGATAACATATTTGATACATTAATAAGTCTTCATTTTTAGTCATTTACACTCTCTATGTACTTAATTGATTGAGTTTTATTATGTTTTGTAAGTTTGGACTTAATTGAATTTTTTAGCATAATTTACGTCTTACGTTGTTTCTGTATTTGGACTATATCTTGGGATGTAGGTAGTCAAATGAGGTGAATCTAATAGAATTTTAAAGATAAGATAGAGCTCTATAACTTTCATGAAGACCTCAAAGGCCCAATCACATGATTAGATAACTCAAATTGGGGTTGAAGCAAGAACTAGAGTGCTGTTCCTGACAGCTTGACCTATGTGTATTGTTCATGCCATTTTTTGGGATAGAAGTTGTAAAATAGGCTAAAATTTGGATGTTGAATAGTTACGACCCATATCTACAGCTTTCATGTTGAACACTTTTCCAGAATCGGACTCCTTGAAGGTGATATTGGGCTTGGAAGTCAGAACAGAGGAGCTGTGATTGGGCCTGGGCAGTGTGCAGTAATTTGAACATATCTAGAGTTATAGAAATGATATTGGACTCAAACTAAAGCCATTTGAAATTTAAGATCTAGGCCTACAACTTTTATGAAGACCATTTGGTTCAAAAATGACCAATGCAATGACTTCATAGCTGCATGATTTCAGAGACAAGGAATCTCCATAATTTTCCACTCACCAAAAGTCATTTGGCATTTTCCACTCATTTTCCACTCATCCACCCACTAATGATTCAGCCCACTTATCATTTTGTATCTCTAATCCTCTATAAAAGGGGTCCTTGGCAGATCATTGAGGGGAGTTAAGTGTTAGTTACCAAAATAATATCATTTTGTTACTAGGTTTTCTTGTAGTAATTTTCCTTTGTTCTAAAGTAAAGTCATGTTCTTCTTATTCTTCTTCTCTCTTTCTTTCTTCTTATCTATGAGTAACTAAGTTTCATTTTACTTGGGTGAAAGGGTGAAGCTCTTGGTAATAAAGTAAGATTAGATTTATTCTTCTCTTGTGCTTAAATGATTTATATTTTCTAGTAACCATTATGCGTATTATAATTTGTTTCTTATAATTTAGAAACCATCTTTGTAAAGAGGAGTTCTTGATTTGCTGTAAATAAAATATTGACACAATGAATGCTTTAACCCATTTATAAGTGGTGGTAATATTTTTAGGAAACATAATATAGTTACATGTATTATTTTAAATAGACTTTTAATGTTGTATTTTTCGATTGGAACCTCCATGTTGCGAGGATTCTAATTGAGTTATAAAAGAAATTAATCTTACCTTTACTTTATTTACCAAGAGTGGATCTTTTAACTCAAGTAAATAATTTTTACTGTAGTAATAAAATATTTACTTCACCTTAATTAATCTTCAACAATTCCATGTGGATCGACCTCGGACTTCCGAGAAATTTATTACTTGAGACAACCTGCACTTGGGTTCGCAATGCAACAATTAATCCCGCATCAAGTTTGTAGACTTGTTTGAAACTAAAAATTGTGCATCAAGTTTTTGACGCCGTTGCCGGGAACTTGATTTGAAAACTGAATTTCTGGTGTAAAAAATTTGTATATATACTAACATACTAACTAGTTGGGGAACCTCTCCCTTTTTAAATGTAACAATTAATCCCGCATCAAGTTTGTAGACTTGTTTGAAACTAAAAATTGTGCATCAAGTTTTTGACGCCGTTGCCCGGGACTTGATTTGAAGACTGAATTTCTGGTGTAAAAAATTTGTATATATACTAACATACTAACTAGTGGGGGAAACTCTCCCTTTTTAATTTCTGTGCATACTAACTTGTGGGGAAACTCTCCCTAATTTCTCTATAATCTTTAATCGTTATTGAAATAATCTTTCTTCTTCTCTTCTCTCTCGCTAGAGCAAAAAATCGACTTGCCGATTCTTCAGTTTTCATATTTAAATTTACTTTATGTACTTTATTTTACGTATTTATTTTCTCATTTTTTTGTTATTTATTTTCTATCATTTATTTTTTTTGTTTACAAACTTACTAACTCTCTTACTAACTATCTAACTTTTTACTTTATCAGTTATATAACTTTTTACATTTTCTGCTTCTAACATTTTAATTTATCTGTATACTAACTTTTTAATTTTTATGCTTATTAACATATTTGGTGGTTGGTTTATACCACACCTTTGTTAATATTTAATGGACGGTTTATACTGCTAGCTTGTACATTTTATTTTATACTGTAAGTTACTTGTTTATGCTTAATTGGTATCGTGATTTAAATTCTGGTCCTTTGGTTAGAGTTAATCTAGGTACTTTACATATTGATTTGTTTGAATCACAATCACACACATTAAGCACAATGGCTGAAAACGAAAATGTGCATGATGAATATGAAAATCAACCGTTGCAAACCATGCGTGAGTGTTTGCAACCATCTCGAAATTCTAGTCCATCATGTTTTATCTTTCCACTCAATGCCAACAATTTTAGAATCAAGTCAGGTATAATTTCTTTACTTCCTAATTTTCATGGTTTAGAATCTGAAAGCCCATATTTACATCTAAAAGAATTTGAGGAAGTATGTATCTCTTTTCATGATCAAACTTGCACTGAAGAGGTTGTTAAGCTTAAATTGTTTCCTTTTTCTTTGAAAGATAAAGCAAAAACTTGGCTTAACACTTTGAAACCAAGATCAATTGGCACATGGCAAGAAATGCAATGTGAGTTTTTGAAAAAAAAAATTCCAACACATAAAACCAATGCTTTGAAAAGACAAATCCAAAATTTTTCCCAAAATTCCAATGAAGCATATTTTTAAAGTTGAGAACGTTTTAAAGATTTGTTGAATTCTTGCCCACATCATGGTTTTGAAAAATGGCGCACTATAAGCTTCTTTTATGAAGGGTTAACACCTGACACCAAACAATTTGTGGAAACAATGTGCAATGGTGAATTTCTTGATAAAGAACCTGAACAAGCTTTAGACTATTTAGACCATTTGACTGAAAATTCTCAATCTTAGCATGGTACTAATCCTTCTAAAAATTCAATTAGATTTAATCTTACAAATGCTAGTAAAGAAAAATATCATCTTAGTTAAGAAGAAGATCTAAATGCAAGGTTTGCTAGTTTAGCTAAAAAGGATGAAGCCATGGAATCCGGGAAAGTAAAAGAAATCAAATCTGTGCAAAATGAATAAATTTGTGGCATTTGTAATGAATTGGGACACTCAACAAATGAATGTCCAAAAATTTCTGTTTTTAAAGAAGTTGTGTATGAGCAAGTAAATGCAATGAATAATTTTAAAAAGCTATTCACTTCTTCTTTTTCAGATACATACAATTCGGGATGGAGAAATCACCTAAACTTCAGTTGGAGGACCAACAATCAGGCACAATTCATGCAACCACCACCTCCTCAAGCACAATAGGGCTCTCAAAATCCTCAAGGATATGCACCCTATGTCCCACCATATAGGAAAAACCTTGAAGGAACATTGCATGCATTCATGGAAAAACAAGAGGCCATCAATAACCACAACAATCAAGCCATGATTGACATAAAAGACACTCTTGCTAAACTTTCTTCTGCACTTGCCATTCATGAGAAAGGAAAGTTTCTCTCTCGACCTCAACCAAATCCCAATGGTCAGTTTAGCCTAAATGAGGGTAGTTCAGAAAATCAAAAAATAGATCAAGTCAACTCAGTGATAACTCTTAGGAGTGGAAATGTTGTTGAAAAACAAATTCCTGAACTTTTTGAGAAAGATGATGAGTCAATTCCCAAAGATGAGGAAGGGGTTGATAAGCCACCTAGTCAAAAGGAGACCAAACCCTCTCTTTCATCCCCATTTCCTTAAGCATTAAACAATTCAAGTAAAGTGAATCATAACAGTGACATTTTTGAAATCTTTAAACAAGTGAAGGTCAATATTCCTCTGTTAGATGCTATCAAGCAGATTCCTTGTTATGCCAAATTTTTGAAAGACTTGTGCACTGTTAAAAGAAAACATAATATGAAAAAGAATGCATTTTTGACTGAACAGGTAAGCTCCATTATTCAAAACAATAATGAGTTGAAATATAAAGACCCTGGTTGTCCTACAGTTTCATGCATTATTGGTGAACATAAAATTGAACGAACTTTACTTGATCTTGGTGCTAGTGTTAATTTGCTTCCATATTCAGTTTATCAGTAACTCAACCTTGGTGAGTTAAAACCAACTTCTGTAACTCTTCTACTTGCTGATTGATCAATTAAAATTCCAAGAGGAATAGTAGAAGATGTGTTGGTACAAGTTGATAAATTCATATATCCTGTGGATTTTATTATCTTGGAAACTGAACCTATGGTTGATAGTTCTAAGTCAGTTCCTGTTATTTTGGGTCGTCCATTTTTAGCAACATCTAATGCTTTGATAAATTGCAGAAATGAAGTGGTGAAGCTAACTTTTGGAAATATGACACTGGAGCTTAATGTTTTCAACATGTGCAAGTAACTACATGAAGTTTATGATGAAAAAGAAGAAATTGAAGGGATTGAGGCCATTATAGATGATCATCTTCAAATCAGGAGTTCTTCTGACCCATTAGAAATCTGTTTAATTAATTCATTTAATTTAGCTACACAATTAGATGATGATGTTTCTGAAATATGCTCTTTGCTTGACTGTACACAGAAAATGGAATACAAAGGAAGGAAGCCAAGATTCGAATAGCTAAAATCCATGAATGATGATGCCTATGAAGAAGTACCCACACTGGAACTGAAGCCATTACCTGATGGGTTGAAGTATACATTTTTGGAAGAAAAACAAAGCTCTCCAGTGGTAATTTCCTCATCCCTGACCAAAGAACAAGAAGGTAAGTTGATAGAAGTATTTAAAAGGCATAAAAATGCAATTGGATGGACATTAAAGGATATAAAAGGCATTAATCCATTAATCTGTACACATAGAATACATTTAGAGGATAATGCTAAAACATCTCAACAACCTCAAAGAAGATTAAATCCACACATGAAAGAGGTAGTTAGAAATCAAGTTCTTAAATTACTTGATGTTGAATTATCTATCCTATCTCTCGATAGCCAATGGGTAAGCCCTACACAAGTTGTGCCTAAGAAATCTGGAATAACAAAGTGGTTGAAAATGGAAAAGGAGAATTAATACTTACCCGAGTCTCATCTAGTTGGCGTATGTGTATTGATTTCGAAAAATTGAATGCGACCACTAGGAAAGACCATTTTCCATTGCCATTTCTTGATCGTATTTTGGAAAAAGTAGCGGGACATCCCTACTATTGTTTTCTTGATGGTTATTCAGGGTATAATCAAATACCAATTGCATTGGAGGATCAAGAAAAGACCACTTTTACTTATCCCTTTGGCACTTTTACATATAGAAGAATGTCTTTTGGTCTTTGTAATGCTCCGACAACTTTTCAAAGATGCATGCTAAGTATTTTCAGTAACATGATTGAGCATTATTTAGAAGTTTTCATGGATGATCTGACAGTTTTTGAAAATTCTTTTGAAAATTGTCTTGATAATTTGGAAAAAGTTCTTAAAAGATGCGAAGAAAAAGGATTTGTGTTAAATTGGGAAAAATGTCATTACATGGTTACCTCAGGAATAGTGTTAGGTCATGTGATATCTTCTAAAGGAATTGAAGTTGATAAGGCCAAAGTTGAATTAATTGCTCATTTGCCTTTCCCAAAAACAGTCAGAGAAGTTCGTTCCTTTTTAGGACATGCAGGATTTTACAAAAGATTCGTAAAGGACTTTAGTGTCATATCTAGACCTTTATGTAATCTTCTAACAAAAGATACACCATTTGATTGTACTCAAGATTGTCAGAAATCTTTTGAAAAATTAATCGGTCTTTTGACTTCTGCTCCTATCATGCAATCTCCTGACTGGTCTTTGCCTTTTGAGTTGATGTGTGATGCTAGTGATTTTGTTTGTTGGCGCCGTTTTTTTAGGCCAAAGAAAGGAAGGTAAGCCTCATGTAATTTATTACGCAAGTCGAACTTTGAATAGTGCACAAATGAATTACACCACTACTGAAAAAGAACTACTTGCTGTAATTTTTGCATTGGATAAATTTTGAGCTTATTTAATTGGTTTGTCCACTGTTGTTTTCACTGATCATGTTGCTATTAGATATTTAATGTCTAAACAGGATGTCAAACCTAGGTTGATACAGTGGATCTTGTTGCTTCAAGAATTCAACATCACAATAAAAAACAAGAAAGGAGTCGAAAATGTTGTTACAGATCATTTGTCAAGGCTGACAACAAGCTCATCTTTTGATAGCACACCTATTAATGATTCTTTTCCTGATGAATTTTTATTTTCTGTCAATTCCATGCCTTGGTTTACTAACATTGTTAATTTTCTTGTAACAGGTAAGATACCGCCTCAGTGGACACACCAAGACAGAAAAAAGTTTTTGATTGAGGTGAAAATTTTCTTTTGGGATGACCCATATTTGTTCAAATATTGTCCTGATCAAATCTTTCGGAGATGTGTACCCGACAATGAGGTAAGTAGTGTCATTAAATTTTGTCATTCAAAAGCATGTGGAGGTCATTTTTCTTCAAAGAAAACAGCTGCGAAAATCTTATAGTGTGAATTTTATTGGCCCACTTTATTCAAGGACAGTTATACTTTTTGCAAAAGTTATGAAAATTTTCAAAAATTGGGGTCCATTTCTAAAAGAAATATGAAGCCTTTGAACCCTATCATTATCATTGAAATTTTTGATTATTGGGAAATTGATTTCATGGGTCCATTTCCATCATCTTTTGGATTTGTGTACATTTTGGTTGCAGTTGATTATGTCTCAAAATGGATTGAGGCGATTCCATGTCGACAATGATCATCAAAAACTGCTTCTAAAATTTTTAAAAGAAAATATTTTGAGTCGATTTGGAATTCCTCGAGCTATCATCAGTGATGGGGGAACACATTTTTGCAATAAACCATTTGAATCCTTAATGAAAAAATATTGCATTACCCACAAAATTGTAACCCCTTATCATCCTCAGACAAGTGGACAAGTTGAATTGGCAAATAGGGAGATTAAACAAATTTTAGAAAAACGGTTAACCCAAATCATAAAGATTGGTCTTTAAGACTAAACGATGCACTTTGGGCTTACAGTACTGCTTTTAAAACATCTTTAGGCATGTCTCCCTATCGGTTGGTTTATGGAAAACCTTATCATTTGCCTGTAGAATTGGAGCATAAAGCATTTTGGGTCATTAAAGCTTTCAACTTAAGTCTTGATGATGCTTCCAAGTTACGCAAATTGCAATTGAATGAACTTGAGGAATTAAGAAATGATGCATATGAAAACTCAAAGATTTATAAAGCTAAAACAAAAGCTTTTCAAGACAAATCAATTTTGAGAAAAACTTTTGAAATTGGTCAAAAAGTTCTGCTTTATAATTCTCGTCTTCACCTATTCCCTGGATAATTGAGATCTAGGTAGATTGGTCCTTATATTGTCAAACATGTGTATTCTTATGGGGTCATAGACATTGAGAATCTTAGGAATGGTATTGTATTTAAGGTCAATGGACAAAGACTCAAACCATTTCTGGAACATCAAGTTGTTGAGGTTGAATCCATTTCTCTTTCTAATCCTTGTTATGAGTAGAATTTATTTTAATGTTGTTTCTTTCTTTTTGCTTTGTGTTCCCAAGTTAAATGGCGGATAACGGTATTCGTGACTCTTAAGTCGGTTTGTTTTTCAGTTTCCCATAATAATTGATTTCTTCTCCTTTTAAAATGGATGTCATTCTCTCAAATCTAAGAAAACATTTTCCTTCTCTCCCTCTAAATGCTCTAACAAAAGTCTATGAAGCTAGGTGTGAAAGATCGAGACTGTTAATGTATACAAGGGCATCCCGAAGATATACGCTAGATAATCGAAGCAAAGGTTCGTTTAGTGGTGAATCTTCGATTCATTTGTCCCATACATGCCCGGTCTAGGTAAAAGTTCATTTTCAAAAAGAGAAGAGCAAAAAGAATGAAAGTTTGTTACAAGTGTGCATGATGGAATTGCAACACGTGATGTCACTTTTTGGGGATGGTTTCTCGTAAATAGAGAAGATAAAATATTCTTCATTAAGAATGGATCGAGTAAGGAGTCATCGATAATATCTTATTGACTCTTAAGACGCATTCTTGTGGAGTTGTGCAGCGTGAACTTCTTAGTTTGTGGAATCTCTTCAAAGACGAGCAAGAGCGTTATAGTCTTGGAAATCTGACTCAAAAAGATCCTGTTTGCCAATTTATAAGAAAATTGGATGGGAAGCTTATCCTCGACTCATAGAAGGTGTTTAAGTCGTTTCTGGACGTGAAACTAGAGGAAGATGTGAGCCACAATCACAACAACATGTATATATTATCTTGTACATCTTCAAAAAAAAAAAGACAAAAAAAAAAGAAAAAAATAAAAAAAAAAAAAAAATGAAAAAAAGAATAAAAAAGGGTGAAACTTCATTGTACTTGGTCTTTAATTAGATTAGGAGCCCCTGCCAGTGGCAGACCCGTCATTGACTCGGGTGGACCTTCGCACGCCGGTCGGTAAATAAGGTTCGTGTGCCATGCTCTGTAGAGAGCCGCGCAAGCATTCCCAGGTTTTAACCAAAGGCTCTGCTTGCTGATGGACAGAAAGAAGCGTCCCGTGTTTGCATTCTCGCGTGACAATGCCTCTGAGCTGGATCCTGTGATTTAATGCCATGGGCTCTTCAGCGACCTCTCACTGACTGTAGTCGTTGGTGGTAGCTGTTAGATTTACGCACTTTAATTAGTGGCGTCATAGCTCAATCCAAAATATCCCACAAGCGGGAGGGAGAAGAATGCCCAGTCCGAAATTCCTTAAGTTTCTTTAACCTCTTGGTATTCTCCAAGGCTATTGCACTTATCTTGGTAATGACGCATGCAAAATAAACATCTGCCATGAAACATGTACATAAAGGTATGTAATCATTTGTTATTATTATTTTATCTTTGTATGATTTTGTTGAATTTTGGTTTTGGACAGACGATCCTTTGGATGAGATCCTTCAGGGGTTTCTAGACTTCTTTACCCTGGTGATTTTCTTGAAGTAAAAAAAAAAACAAAAATAAAAAACAAAAAACAAAAAACAAAAAAAATAAAAAAAAAAATTATTATTATTAAAAATTTCAAACTTTTCTAACACCACCAACCTACTACCCATATAGGAGCTATTATTACTCTTTCTATTCTCTTCCCTATTTAAACACTCTATTTTCTTTACTTTCCTGCAACTCATAATCATTCAAAGAGAGTGTGAGTGTAGAAATGGAGGGAGCTTCTTCTTCTGTTCGTAAATTTGTCAGTATTTGTGTATTTTGTGGGACAAGTTATAGGAAGAGTTTAGAGTTTGTAAATGCAGCAAGCACTGTTGGTAGAACACTTACTGCGAGAAACATTCGTGTAGTATATGAGGGAGGTTGCCTTGGATTAATGGGGGTTGTATCACTCTCTGCATTTATAAGAGGGGGTCAAGTTTTAGGTGTCATTCCTGAACCTTTAAGTCGAAGGAACATCGTTGGAAAGACAATTGGACTAGAAATTCAAGTATCCTCTATGCATGGACGAATGAAGACAATGCTTGAAAACTTTGATGCATTCATTGCCTTACCTGGTGGTTTTGGTACTTTGGAAGAAGTCTTTCAAATTGTCTCTTGGGCTCAATTGAACATCCACCATAAACCCATAGGTTTGTTGAATGTTAATAATTTCTTTGATAATTTGTTATCTTTTGTTGACCATGTCTTTGTGGAACAGAGCTTTCATCACACTTTCAAAGAAGACGACTCCTTATCTCTTGCTTCCACTTGTTGATGAGTTGATTGATAAATTAGAAGCTTTTGTTTATGAACTTGATCCAAGAATGTAAATTTCGATAGATTGGTCCGAAGGAAGTGGTGAGGAAGCAAAATGAAAAGAAAGCCAACCAAGACACTCCAACTATTTAAATAATTACAAGCTTTAGTTTTATTTATCATACTTTGTTTCTTTTAAATTTGTGTGAGGTTTTTCTCTTTAAATTAGCCATGGCAACCATTACCTTTCTATGGGGGTGACATTGGGTGATGACAATTTTAATGCAAGTTTGACAAATTATGCATTTTGAATAACTCAATTAATAAGTGCTTAAAACATGCATAGCAAATACACAATTATTAAGGATTACTCAAATATAACTTGGGTTATGGGATAAATCATGCAAATAAACTAGGTATCAAATTTAACTCAAGTATATATAGTTAAAAGCACAAATATAAAGAGACATTTGAGTTGAGAATAGCAAACACTAAGATTTATCCATGGTTTAGCCACCAACCACTTGTGGCCTACGTCTAGTCCCCAAGCTTAACTTGAGATTTTCTTCAAATATCTCCTAGACTTCACGGGCCTAGGAAAACCTTTGTACAAATAAGAGCACTCTCACTTTTCTTGGGATACCTCACTTGTGCTAGAGCCTCCAATTCTTCAAGCTTTACGGGTGCTTGATGACCTTTACAAACTTCACTCAACACACCTTGGGATACCTCACCCATTTTTGATTGAGCCTCTTTTCCAAAGGATACCTCACCCTTACAATTTTGAGGGATACCTCACCCTCTTTTTACAATTTATACAAAAATAGAATTGATAGAAACTCTCTCAAGAGTGAATAATACAAATTGAAGATCAATGGGTATAAAGAATTTACACACTTAGCTCAAAACAAAGATTTGGAGAAAAAGATGATGAAATTCGTTTTCAATACTCAAAGGTAATTTTCAGAATATTCTCCAACATTTCTTTGATGTCCAAACACTTGTATTTATAGCCCAAATAAATTTAGAGCCGTTGGGTAAAGTGTGGAAGTGATTAATTAAGAAAACTAGTCGTTTGAGATTAGGTGGAGTTGGGATGTGTTTCATGGTTTTATCATAACCTTAGAACTAAGCTTCTAATCGGCTAGGCCTTTAATTTTTGGCTTTAATTCACAATAACCATATTGAGCCTAATCGGTTAGGCTCTATTTAAAATGCTATTCAAGTTCATTTTGAAGTCACACTTCCGGTTAGGGAATTTCCTGTCGGTTAGGCCATTCAAATAGGCCAATTTATATTTCATTGAAAAACACATGCTAACCTTAGGAAAACTTCCTAATCGGTTAGGAGGTCATTAAATCATGAAAAAGCCTTCTTTTTATCATCCTAATCGGTTAGACATTTCCTTGAAACGTTAAAATGGTTTAAGAGTGAATAATCGGTTAGGGAAAGTCCTCATAATCGGTTAGGACACTCTGAATGTTTTGAAAACCAACTTTAAACGATCATAACTTCTTCGTTTCTTATCCGTTTTAAGCAAAACCAGTCATTGGAAAGATCTTTGAGTTTATTTTACATATGAAATAAGTTTCAATGCAAAACTCAAAGTATTTTGTACTTAATTGATATGATTAAAAGAGTAACCAAAGGTCAGTTTGCAAAACACAAACTTAGCTATTTTTCATAGAAATGAACTACCACCATGACTAACTTTTCAAAATCAGTTTGTTGGGCATTTAAAAATTTTAGAAATAATTTTAAAGATGTTTAAAACTTGTTTGAGCTTAGTGTGAGTTCTTTTTACCTTTACACAAGATCTAAGTCCTATAAGCTATTCTTGAAGATGTTGGACTTGATCTTTGCACTTTCAATCCTTTGGCTTATTGATGTAATCCAAGCTTCTAAAGAAAATCTTCTCTTCAAGACTTGCAAATGCTTGGAACACCTTTATCATTTTCATTCTTCTTGCGTTGAGCATAATTGTGATATTTTGCTTTCTTGTTGCAATGCTCAATATCTTGGTACTTGACTATCCTACAAAATATTGATCACTTAACTAAACATAGTTAGTCCAAATTCATAACTCAATATCTTCATATGCATGATTCATAAATGTATAACTCTAGTTAGTCTAACATGCATACAAGACTTTTATAGACATATCAATATTAATTCATTTATGACTTATAAAATATTATTGGATATATTATATGATGAATGTTACATATATCTCATTGCATGATTATCAAGTAAAATATAACTAGATAAAGTATATAATCATGCATGATATAATATATCTCATTAAGCACATTTATATAACATGATCAATATTCTTTTGTGATGCATTTGTTATCTATAAAGCACATCTATTAAGCATAAGCATCATTCTTTTTGTCTTGTATTTGTCATCATCAAAACTTAACATATTAAACTATTTGGGGCAAGCTTATTTCCACAATTACATTCTTTGTGTGAGGTTTTTCTTTTCAGTAATTACATTAACAAGTAATATATTCTATCCTTTACCTATCTATGTTTTGACATTGAGGACAATGTTGTGATCTGGTTGGGGGGAAGGATAGTAGTGTAAAAAAAAATCAAAAAAAATAATTTAGGAAGTGTGTGTATTAATATATTTGTTGCGTTTATATGTTTGTCAGTAACTTGCTAAACCAGTTAAGGATGGCAGAGTAAGGAATAAATTTTACTCTTGAGACGCATCTTAGTTGGGGTAGTAACTAGTTTGTGTGGAAGTAGCAATTCAAATTCAGGGAAATTTGTATGATTGAGTAAATTGTTTTCTTTCTTAAAATTCACATGCTTGGTTATGGATGTTGAATTGGTGGACTGAGATAGAATTATGCCTTGAAAGATTTTAAGCCTATTGATGAATAGATTGAATATTTGTACCATTCTTTTCTTTCTTGTGTGAATTTCACTCATGGAATTGTTACTCTAGAACTTGCTTTGATTCTTTTTTAGACTATATTTCATATACATACATAAATATGATTGAGGCATTTTTCCTAAAATAGCTACTTTAATCAAATAGCCAGCCTTGCTTAGCAGCATATTGTCTCAATATGATATCAAGCACTCTTATAACTTATTCAAAATTCTCTGATTCCTGTCAACGTAAAGCATTAGAAATGACCTACTTCCCCTTGCTTAACCCCTTTGAGCTTATTTGACTATTCTTTGTTTCGAACTCATTATGTGCCTTAAATGAAAAATCATATTCTTACTTGACCTTAGGGAATAAGAGAACATTAGTTAATTTTGTCATTCGATGAGTTCTTGAACAAGTGTTTCCTTGTGTGTGCGAGAATGGTTAAACATGTATATATGATCTTTTGTAAAAATAAAAATAATAAAATAATAAAAAAATCAATAAAAAATGTAAAAAGAAGAGGGTCAACAAGGTAATAAAGGAAATGAAAAGAATATGTAAAGGGAATTTGTATTAGGTGGAGTTGGGATAAACTTTCATGCTTGTTAATTGAACTCAGCTCTCATGTTCTTTTATTCTCTGGTGTTTAACTTGTCATATCCATATTACCTCTTCCTTTACCTTGACCTCATTACAACCTTGAATAAAGTCCTCATGATTTGTGTGTGCATGTGTTCTGAGCAGTGGAGAAGTAGAAGATAAGCAAGTTTATGGTAGTGCAATTTTTATGGGTTAAATTGAGTGAAATACCTACATTTTAAACACTTGAGAGATTGAGAGTGAATCTTGTGAAAATCTATCATTCATGACTCATGCTTTTGAATTGAAATATCATTGCTTATTGATTTGAGAAGTAAAGATATGTTACCTCATGAATGTTTTGATTACTTGAATGATTGATTACTTTTCATTTTTAAATATTAGTAGAAATTGAGTCTTTTAGAGTGTTTAACTTTTGAGTCTGTTTCGTTTTTTTTTTTGTGAGTGGTCTTATGTGTTTTGCTCAGGAGTGCAAAAAGCTAAGTGTGAGAAAATTTGATGATCACATATTTGATACATTAATAGGCCTTCATTTTTAGTCATTTACACTCTCTATGTACTTAATTGACTGAGTTTTATTATGTTTTGTAAGTTTGGACTCAAATTGGACTTAATTGAATTTTTTAGCATAATTTACGTCTTACATTATTTATGTATTTGGGCTATATCTTGGGATGTAGGTGGTCAAATAAGGTGAATCTGATGACATTTTAAAGATAAGAGAGAGCTCTATAACTTTTATGAAGACCTCAAAGGCCCAATCACACGAGTAGATAACTCAAATTGGGTTTGAAGCAAGAACTAGAGTACTGTTCCTGACAGCTTGACCTATGTGTATTTTGTTCATGCCATTTTTTGGGATAGAAGTTGTCAGATGGGCTAAAATTTGGATGCTGAATAGTTAAGACCCATATTTACAACTTTCATGTTGAACCCTTTTCTAGAATCAGACTCCTTGAAGGTGATATTGGGCTTGGAAGTCGAAACTTAGGAGCTGTGGTACACTGGGGCAGTGTGCAGTAATTTGAACGTATCTGGAGTTATAGAAATGATATTGGACTCAAACTAAATCCATTTGAAAGCTAAGATCCAGACCTACAACTGTCATAAAGACCATTTGGTTCAAAAATGATGAATGCAATGACTTTAGAGCTACATGATTTCGGAGACAAGGAATCTCCATAATTTTCCACTCACCAAAAGTCATTTGGCATTTTTCACTCATTTTTCACTCATCCACCCACTAATGACTCAGTCTACTTATCATTTTGTATCTCTAATCCTCTATAAAAGGGGTCCTTGGCAGATCATTGAGGGGAGTTAGGTGTTAGTTACTAAAATGATGCCATTTTGTTACTAGGTTTTCTTGTAGTAATTTTCCTTTGTTCTAAAGTAAAGTTATGTTCTTCTTCTTCTTCTTCTCTCTTTCTTTCTTCTTATCTATGAGTAACTAAGTTTCATTTTACTTGGGTGAAAGGGTAAGGCTCTTGGTAATAAAGTAAGGTTAGATTTATTCTTCTCTTGTGCTTAAATGATTTATATTTTCTAGTAACCATTATACGTATTATAATTTGTTTCTTATAATTTAGAAACCATCTTTGTAAAGATGAGTTCTTGATTTGTTATAGACAAAATATTGGCACAATGAATACTTTAACCCATTTATAAGTGGTGGTAATATTTTTAGGAAACATAATATAGTTTATATTATTTTAATATGGACTTTTAATGTTATATTTTCAATTGGAACCTCCAGTTTTGCGAGGATTCTAATTAAGTTATAAAAGAAATTAATCTTACATTTACTTTATTTACTAAGAGTGGATCTTTTAACCCAAGTAAATAATTTTTATCGTAGTAACAAAATATTTACTTCACCTTAATTAATCTTCAACAATTCAAATGTGGATCGACCTCGGACTCTGAGAAAATTATTACTGCTTGTAACCTCATTGGGTTCATAGCGAGCAACAATTAATCCCGCATCAAGTTTGTAGACTTGTTTGAAACTAAAAATTGTGCATCACAAAGCTTTCCTGTCCTTAGGCAACTTGACTAGCTCAAAAGTATGATTGTTAAGCAAAGATTTCATCTCATCATTCATTGCTGCAACCCATTCTGCCTTCTGCTCACTATCCATAGCCTCTTCGTAGCACTCAAGTTCTCCCCCATCAGTGAGAAACACATATTCATCAGATGAATAATGGGTAAAGGGAATAAGATATCTGGAAGACCTCCTAAGTGAAATAATAGGTTCATCAACAACCTCACGAACAAGAGCATAATACCTATCAATGACAACATTATCAACAATATCCTCTAACTCGATCACCTCCAATATGATTATGCAGATCATCATGATTGCCAAAGTTAGCTACATCAGGCATATGAAACTCAGGAACTGGATCAATATCAACCAAACCATCAGTACTCAGAGACTCTAACTTCTTTGCCTTGTTAATATCTTCAATGGTTTGATCTTCCATGAAAATAACATCACGGCTTCTAACAAGCTTCTTCTCAACTAGATCATATAATCTATAGCCAAACTCATCATTGTTACCAAGTGGCCTCAATACTCAAGAGTGGGGGTGAATTGAGTAGTTAAAAATAAGTTCACAAATCTTTTGCAATTCGTTTGACAATCAATTTTCGTTGAAGCTATTGAATGATCAGAGATAATTGAATAGATGAGTTAAGCACTTTTACTAATGAACGTAATAGCCAAGGAGACAATATTCAAATAAAACAATGAAACAGTGCACAAAGATAAGCAGAGGAGGGTTTAGAGAAACAAACACAGTCGTTTATCCTGGTTCAATCACTACTCCACTTGTGATCTACGTCTAGTCCCCAAGTAACACCTTGAGATTTTCCACTATATCTTCAAGCTTCAATGGGTGCTTGAAAAACCACTACAACCTTGAGCACTCAACAGTATGGGATACCTCACCCAAAAGCTTGAGCCTCTATTTTCCAAGGGATACCTCACCCTTACAATACTTGAGGGATACCTCACCCTCACTAATCAGAATGTATAAGATTGAAATAGAAGAAGCTCTCTCTAGAGCAAGTGTTTACAAATTGAAGCTCTAATATGCTCTCAAAGATTTTTCACGTTTTTAGTCAGAAAACAGAGCAAGAAATGATTTTAAGGATTGATTCACGTTTTGAAGTATGATGATCAGTTTTTGGTTTTAGGTCAACCGTAAATGAGAACCCAACTTTGGTATTTATAAGTTTCTCAATTAATAGAGCCGTTGGATGTAGTTGGGCATGCATTTAATGCATTTAATATAGTCGTTGGACGTTGTCAGGATGCGTGTAATCGATTACATATCTCAGGTAATCGATTACATTATTATTCCAACGTTTTCTGAACTTTCAGGCTCGTGTAATCGATTACATTCTTGAGGTAATCGATTACATGGCTTCGACTTTGATTGTAATCGATTACAATGCTCATGTAATCGATTACATGACTTCTGACTTGCTGTGTAATCGATTACAATATCTATGTAATCGATTACAATATCTATGTAATCGATTACATGGCTCGTCGAACGTGTTCTTTGAGTTTCTGGGTTTTGTGTAATCGATTACATATATTGTGTAATCGATTACATGGCTTCTGACTTTGTTTGTAATCGATTACAACATCAATGTAATCGATTACATTTCTCGTCGAACGTGTTCTTTGCCTTTCGGGCTTTGTGTAATCGATTACATATATTGTGTAATCGATTACATGGCCTCTCGACTTGGTTGTAATCGATTACATTCACAATGTAATCGACATGCATTTTCGTTTGATGTGTAATCGATTACATAATGTTTGTAATCGATTACATTGGCCTTTGAACACATTTTTCAAGTCCAATAACGCTTGTAAGTCATTTCCAACACCTCAAGATACTTGTTTAAACATAAATCCTTTTAAGAGTGTTAGATTTAAAGTTGAAACTCAAGTTTTATTGAAAGCCATGTTTAACTTTGAAATTTCCCATTTATTTTGAAATCACATATTGAAAAACCATTTGAGAAATCTTGAGAGCATTTAACATTAATATCCTAAGTCTAAATAAACCTTCTGTCTTCTTTCTTTGATCTTAATTTTTCCTTTTGTACTTGATCTTCTCTTTTGCTTTTGTTATCATCAAAAACCTTTTGACATGCCTTAGAGACATAAGCATTCACATTCTCTCCCTTTTTGATGATGACAAACTGATCATAGGAAAAAGAAAGAATTTTTGCATTTGTATATGATAGTCATTTAGGTACAATGCTGCCCCCGGAGTTTATGCATGATATTGGGTTAGATCTTGCATATGAAAAGCTTAATAACTTAAAAGGTCAATAACTCCCCCGTACTCATGCAAACTTTAATTTCTCATGCAACCATTAATTACATTTCATGCAACCATTAATTACATTTCATTTTCATTTTTCCTTATTTTCTCCCCCGTTGGCATTATCAAAAAGACATAAGCATTTAAGAAAAAATGGACAGCATGACAGCTATATTTCATGATTCCCAAATGTTTGCCATAACAGAAAAGCCACAAAGATCAGTCCAATCAATATTCCAACAGCCAATCATTCAAAGTGAAAACAAGTTCATGTATTAATAATCAGCATGTACAAATAAACATATCTCAACCAGTAGGTAATAATCAAAAGATAACCATAAAGGTATACCAATTTTATATAATCCAAGTCAAAACAAAATAAGTACAAGGTGGTCATCAATACAAGAAAATATATCAAGGCATAAGGCCATGATCACTATCGTGTCCTCGCTGTCACAAGACGACACCCTCTGGATCCGCAGCACGAGAATCTCCTAGATCAATGTTATCATCGGCTGGGCATAAGATTGTCGTCGAGTCCGTAAGCTCCTCATCATCGGCGAACTCCGGATGGACCGGCGAAGGATAGGGGATCCTGAGGGGCGAGAGGATGTGGGGGTGCGGCGGCGGCGGGACTCACGGGAACGGGAGGTCCACGTAGGAGGGATCGAATGGAGGCAAGCTCCCGGTCCGAGTAGTCCATCCTCGGCTCAAGATGGTCGATCTTTTGCTCAATATGATCCATGCGTGTGTTTACGTTGGCTCTCGGGTTGCGCATTTCTTGGAGCAAAGATCAAGAGAAGCCGGAGCGGGAGCAGAGGCGTGTGGCACCGAGCCTCCTCATCATCACTATCTGGATCGTGATGGATATGACCAAATGTCCCATGAGTAATGTAATGCCACCTATCTTCCATTTTGTAGAGTGAAGCTTTTTCGAGTATGCGCCCAATTGATTGGGGTCCCTTTGAGCTGGTGTCCTTGGACTCTTCGGTCGGCCGAAATGCGACAAGACTCAAGGATTGTGGTGACCAACATGGCGAAGGGGAGAGCGAGTTCTTCTTTTTCTTGATGTCCAAAGATATGCTCTAGAATGTAGTATCCCCGGTTTATTGGGTGCCCCGTGGTCATTGCCCATAATGCCACTACATCATCCTTGAGGACTTGGGAGTAATTCCTTCCTCTCGGGAATCAATCCACGAACCAAGAGGTAGTGGAGAACCCTGTTTTCCATAGTGAGGCCAGTGGCCATTATTCTGCGTCTAGGATCACTGGGGAGGTGGTAGCCAGTCCTAATCAAAGAGAGAAGAGCAGCCTTGTGCTCAAATTCATGCCCCCAGACTTTGGCATTTCCACAGAACTGAGCTCCATCAGGAGTGAGCTTGGTAAGCCTATACCACTCTGCCATTGTTAACCTGATTTGGTGCTTTTTCACTTCAGAAATTATGCAATTATCCTCAACCTTCAGGTTAGCATAAAACACTCGGACAAGGTTAGGGTAGATGACCTTCTCTATGCTCAGGAATCCCAGCAAGCCTAAGTTTTCTATTGTCCTAAAGCTCTCTAAAGGTTCACTCTCGCAGAAGGTGATGGGAAGATACACCGGGAGAGATGATTTTGCGAAGTCTGGAAGTTCTTCCGAACAACTCGGCTTTCTTCACGGTGGAGAAGTGCCTCGTGAGGTCCAGGCCGGATATATTGCGTGAAGAGCCACCGGAGGAACCTCCAACAAGCAGCCCTGTTCTTCTTGGCGCTTCGAGCGATGAGAGGATTCAGCCATTGATGAGAAGGAGAAGCAAGGGATGAGTGGTAAATGGTTGGGGATGAGTGAGGAGAGAGAGAGGGGACGAGATTAGGTCGAGAGAGGCGAGAATGACCGGGAGATTTGGATGATGGAGGGGATTTGAGTGAGAAAGAGAGAGAGGCGAAATTTTGAGATTTGAGTGAGAAATGTGTGGGAGATCCGAGGTGCGTGGGGAGGAGAGAACGAGGAAGATGAACAGGCCCAAACAGAAATGAGCTCTACGCGCGTCGGAACCTTTTGTAAAATTCCTGTGTGTAATCGATTACATTGAGTGTGTAATCGATTACATTTTTGGTGTAATCGATTACATGCTGGGTATGTAATCGATTACATTTTTAGTGTAATCGATTACATGCTTTCTGAACCTTGTAATCGATTACATAGTTGATGTAATCGATTACCTGAGTTCTGAGTTGGTTGTAATCGATTACAAAATGTGTGTAATCGATTACATGTGTGACAGAACTGTAATCGATTACAAAGGCATTGTAATCGATTACCAACACTCTTTAACTCGATTTTACGTTCCAAACAAAGATATAATCAATTTTAATCCATCCAAATCAGTTTTAAAGCAACTTAAATCAATTCAAATCATCATGCAAGCATATAGACTAATCATATTATGATTCAACTCATATAATTGATCAAAATTATCATTTTTATCAAGAATTTCACCCTTTTTGGTGAAATTTGAGGTTGTTGAATTTCTTATCGAAGTTGGACATGAGGGAGCACCTGCAAAATAATTTAAGGGAAACCTCCGACGCTTAAGTTAGTATGGGATTCAAATATATAATGAAAATTCGAGATTGTGCAAAGAATGTGGCATAATTATGCGAAAAAAGCGCAAGCTTAGGCATTTGTTTTAGGATTATGCAAAGAAATATCTAACTTATGCATGAATGGTCCAATATACCCAGTTCATTTCTAATGTAGAAAAATGCTTCTTTTGCTAGGGGTTTGGTGAAAATATCACTAATTGCTTAGTTGTTTCAATAAATTCAAGTATGCAATCACCCTTTGAACATGATCTCTAATGAAATGATGTCTTATTTCAATATGCTTAGTTCTAGAATGCAAAATGGGATTTTTGACAAGTTAATTGCACTAGTATTATCACATTTTATGGGAATGTGATCAAGCTCAAGACCATAGTCCAAGAGTTCTTTGTTTCATCCAAAGGACTTGAGCACAACAACTCCCACCGCAATATATTCACTTTCACTGTGGACAATGCCACACTATTTTGTTTCTTCTTTGTGCCAAGAAACTAGTGAGCTTCCAAGCAAGTGGCATGTCCCACTAGTGCTCTTTTCGATCCATTTTGCATCCAAGAAAATCAGAATCGAGTACCCAATAAGACTACATGAGGCTCCCTTAGGGTACCATAAACCCATTTGTGATGTGCCTATTAGATATTTCATTATTCTCTTAACAAAGACACATAAGTGTGATTCCTTAGGATTAGCTTGATATCTAGCACACATGCATACACTAAACATTATATCATGCCTACTTGCAAAGTGAGATAAAGGAGTGAGCCAATCATACCTCTATATTTTGTAATTTCTACTGATTTACCTCCTTCATCCTTGTCCAAATAGCAAGAGGTGCCCATAGGAGTAGCCATATGCTTGGCATTGTCCATTCCAAACTTCTTGAGCAGCTCCTTACAATACTTGGATTGGCTTATAAATGTTCCTTCTCTTGTTTGCTTGATTTGTAGACCAAGGAAGAAGTTGAGCTCACCCATCATGGACATCTCAAACTCACTTTGCATAATATTTGAAAATTCTTTACAAAGAGAGTTGTTAGTAGCTCCAAATATAATGTCATCAACATAGATTTGAACTAGAAGAATGTCATGCATTTTGTGTTTTATGAAAAGAGTGGTGTCAACTTTACCTCTAGAAAAGCCTTTTTCTAAAAGAAATTTGCTCAACCTTTCATACCAAGCTCTAGGAGCTTGTTTCAAGCCATACAAGACCTTTTTCAATTTAAAAACATGGTTGGGCATTTCAAAGTCCTCAAAACCAGGAGGTTGTTCTGCATACACCTCTTCTTGTATAAAACCATTTAAAAAGGCACTTTTGACATCTATTTGATAGAGTTTGAAGTCTATGATGCAAGCATATGCAAGTAGCATTCTAATGGCCTCTAATTTAGCTGCGGGAGCATAAGTTTCTTCATAATCTATGCCTTCTTCTTGATTATATCCCTTAGCTACAAGTCTAGCTTTATTTCTTATTATTAAACCCGTTTCATCAAGTTTGTTCCTAAAGACCCATTTGGTGCCAATTATAGGATGATCATTGGGCCTTGGAACTAATTCCCAAACTTGATTCCTCTCAAATTGGTTTAGTTCTTCTTGCATGGCCAAGATCCAATGCTCATCATTAATGGCCTCATTTATGTCTTTAGGTTCAACTTGAGAGACAAAGGCTAGATGATTACATGCATCTCTAAGTGAGTTTCGAGTGATTACCCCTTTTGATACATCACCTATCACCTTGTCAAGAGGATGATACCTTGAAGTCCTCCATTCCTTGGGTAGATCCAAGATTTTAGAATCTTCTTGCCATGAGTGATCAAGGAGTCTCTCTTCTTCCTTCTTGGACTCTATCTCTTGATTTTCCAAGTGCGTCTTTGCCAAGATTTCTGCAACATCATCAACAAGTTCCTTTCTCTACTCATTTGGGTTAGTTTCATCAAATGCAACATGTATGGATTCTTCTATGGTCATAGTTCGTTTATTATAGACTCTAAAGACCTTGCTATGAATAGAATAACCAATGAATATTCCCTCATCGATTTTGCATCAAACTTCCCCAAGTTATCCTTTCCATTATTCAAAACAAAGCATTTACATCCAAAAACATGAAAATGCGACACATTAGGTTTCCTTCCTTTGTACAATTCATATGGGGTTTTCTTTAAAATTGGCCTTATTAGGGCTCTATTCATAACATAACAAGCGGTGTTAACCGCATCCGCCCAAAAGTACTTAGGAAGATTGGCCTCATTGAGCATAGTTCTTGCCATTTCTTCTAAAGATCGATTTTTCCTTTCTACAACACCATTTTGTTGTGGTGTTCTAGGGGCAGAAAAATTATTCTCAATGCCATGTTTATCACAAAAAGTTTCAAATTCATGATTTTCAAATTCACCACCATGATCACTTCTTATGGATGCAATACAAAAACCTTTTTCGTTTTGGATAATTTTTGCAAGTTTTCTAAATGATTGAAAAGCATCATTTTTGTGAGCCAAGAATAATGTCCATGTAAATCTAGAAAAATCATCCACAATCACTAATGCATAGTAATTCCCACCAAAGCTCATAGTTCTAGAGGGTCCAAAAAGATCCATGTGCAAAAGTTGTAAAGGTCTAGAAGTTGAAACTATGTTTTTAGCTTTGAAAGAGACCTTTACTTGTTTTCCCTTTTGACATGCATCACAAAGTTTGTCTTTTTCAAATTTGAGCTTTGGAAGACCAATTACTAGTTCTTTAGAAACCAATTTGTTTAAGTGATCCATGTGAATGTGAGCAATTCTTCTATGCCATAACCATGAATCATTTTCTCTACTCATAAAACATTTAGCATCATTTGAGGAAATATCATCAAGACTAATCATATATATGTTATTGACCCTATGACCAACAAACTTAACTTGCTTATCATCCTTTCCCTCAATTATACAACAAGAGGAATCAAATATAACTCTATTTCCTTTATCACACAATTGACTAATACTAAGTAAATTATGTTTAAGTCCTTCAACAAATAAGACATTATCAATAGATGATGAAGGGATCTTACCAACTTTGCCAATTCCAAGAATCTTCCTTTGTTGTTGTCACCATATGTGACATGACCATGTTTCTTGTGTGTAAGGGAGGAGAACTTGGAGCCATCACCGGTCATGTGCTTGGAGCAACCACTATCAAGATACCAACTTGAGCTATTGGTCTTCAAGCACACCTACAACACACATTCAAGATTTAACTTTTGGTACCCAAATTGTTTTGGGTCCTTGTGTGTTAGAATTAGGTATGGTGCCTTTAGGGACCCAAACCCTTTTGATTCCAACCTTGGTGTTTATGTTCTTTCTAACATTGCAAGTGGATGCACTATGCCCTTTCCTACTACAATGAAAACATTTAACAAAGGGGCTACTTGAAGTTTTTGAGGAAACAAAGAAGTTCTTATAAGATTTTTGATGGTTGTTTGGATTAAATCCTAAACCGGCTTTTTGGAAAACACATTTTTGTCTCCCTAACAACACATTCAAGTTGTCTCTTCCAAAAGTGAATTTTGCAAGAGTGTTGTTCAAGTCTTCAATTTCTTTTTCGAAAGCTTTGCATGATAAACAAGGTAATGATATGGATGCATTATCATGTGAGGAACAAATCATGCATGATGAATTAGCATCTATGAGTCCTAAAGTCTCATTTTCAATTTTAAGTTCATTTATCTCCTTGGTTAAAGTAGAAACTTTCTTTGTCAATAGGGAGATTGTTTTATTGGAAGACAAAATCATTTTTGTGAGCCTCAAAGATTCATCATGCAATTCTTGAAAGGCATCTTGCAATTCATCATAAGAATGTGGAGGTTCTAGGTTAGAAGAGGTTACCTCGGTGTCGCTTTCTCCACTTTCTTCTCCTTGAGCCATGAGGCAAAGATGGGCTTCCTCATTTTCTGAATCATCGGAAGAGCTTAAGTCATTGTCCTCCCAAGCTATATATGCTCTTCTTCCTTTCTTTTCCTTGGAGGGTCTTTTCTCAAACTTCTCCGTCTTCTTGAGATATATAGGACACTCCATTTTCATGTGCCCCGGTTTTCCGCATTCATAGCATTTTGGAGGAGTGGAGGATCTTTCTCCTTTGTGATATGCTTTCTTTTGAGGAAACGGTGGTCTTCTTTGAAATCTCTTTTTCTTCAAGAATCTTCCGAATTTTCTCACAAGGAGACTAAGATTCTCCTCACTTAGCTCAATATTTTCAGCATCCTCTTCACCATCTTCATCATCATCTTCAAGTATGGGAGAGGTGGCCTTGAGTGCAATTCCCTTCTTCTTTTTGTCATGTTCTTCATTTTGATTGAGCCTACTTAGTTCCAGCTCATGCTCTTGAAGTTTTCCGAATAGGGTGGCTAGAGACATGGTTGATAAATCTCTTGATTCCGCAATCGCCGTTACCTTGGGTTGCCAATTCCTCGCTAGACATCTCAAGACTTTGTTAATAAGATCCTCATTAGGAAATGTTTTTCCCAATGAGATGAGATGATTAACAATATGAGTAAATCTCTTTTGCATATCTTGAATACTCTCACCTTGATTCATTCTAAACAATTCATATTCATGAGTAAGAGTGTTTATTCGAGATCTTTTTACCTCACTAGTACCTTCATGAGTTACTTGTAGGGTATCCCACATTTCTTTTGTGGTCTTACAATTTGACACCCTAAAGAATTCATCATACCCCAAAGATGTGGTGATGATGTTCTTGGCTCTCAAATTATATTGAACCTTCTTTTTATCATCATCGGTCCAATCACTTCTAGGTGTATTAATTGTCACACCATCCTTAGTTTGTGTAGGGACAAAAGCACTATTTTCAACTGCGTCCCACACATCTAAGTCAACAGCTTCAATAAAAATTTTCATCCTTTCTTTCCAGTAGGCATAACCATCCCCATTGAAATAAGGAGGTCTATTTATAGAAGAACCTTCATTTGAAAAACCATTTGAAGCCATCACTTCTCTTGAAGCTGCTAAGCTCTTTATACAAGAGTCTAGCTCTGATACCACTTGTTACCAAATGGCCTCAATACTCAAGAGGGGGGATGAATTGAGTAGTTAAAAATAAGTTCACAAATCTTTTGCAATTCGTTTGACAATCAATTTTCGTTGAAGCTATTGAATGATCAGAGATAATTGAATAGATGAGTTAAGCACTTTTACTAATGAACGTAATAGCCAAGGAGACAATATTCAAATAAAACAATGAAACAATGCACAAAGATAAGCGAGAGGAGGGTTTAGAGAAACAAACACAAATTTATCCTGGTTCAATCACTACTCCACTTGTGATCTACGTCCAGTCCCCAAGCAACACCTTGAGATTTTCCACTATATCTTCAAGCTTCAATGAGTGCTTGAAAAACCACTACAACCTTGAGCACTCAACAAGATGGGATACCTCACCCAAAAGCTTGAGCCTCTATTTTCCAAGGGATACCTCACCCTTACAATACTTGAGGGATACCTCACCCTCACTAATCAGAATGTATAAGATTGAAATAGAAGAAGCTCTCTCTAGAGCAAGTGTTTACAAATTGAAGCTCTAATATGCTCTCAAAGATTTTTCACGTTTTTAGTCAGAAAACAGAGCAAGAAATGATTTTAAGGATTGATTCACGTTTTGAAGTATGATGATCAGTTTTTGGTTTTAGGTCAACCGTAAATGAGAACCCAACTTTGGTATTTATAAGTTTCTCAATTAATAGAGCCGTTGGAGGTAGTTGGGCATGCATTTAATGCATTTAATATAGCCGTTGGACGTTGTCAGGATGCGTGTAATCGATTACATATCTCAGGTAATCGATTACATTATTGTTCCAACGTTTTCTGAACTTTCTGGGCTCTGTGTAATCGATTACATTCTTGAGGTAATCGATTACATGGCTTCTGACTTTGCTTGTAATCGATTACAATGCTCATGTAATCGATTACATGACTTCTGACTTGCTGTGTAATCGATTACAATATTCATGTAATCGATTACATGGCTCGTCGAACGTGTTCTTTGAGTTTCTGGGTTTTGTGTAATCGATTACATATATTGTGTAATCGATTACATGGCTTCTGACTTTGTTTGTAATCGATTACAACATCAATGTAATCGATTACATTTCTCGTCGAACGTGTTCTTTGCCTTTCTGGGCTTTGTGTAATCGATTACATATATTGTGTAATCGATTACATGGCCTCTGACTTGGTTGTAATCGATTACATTCACAATGTAATCGATTACAGACCTTCTGTTTGATGTGTAATCGATTACATCAATTATGTAATCGATTACATTGGCCTTTGAACACATTTTTCAAGTCCAATAACGCTTGTAAGTCATTTCCAACACCTCAAGATACTTGTTTAAACATAAATCCTTTTAAGAGTGTTAGATTTAAAGTTGAAACTCAAGTTTTATTGAAAGCCATGTTTAACTTTGAAATTTCCCATTTATTTTGAAATCACATATTGAAAAACCATTTGAGAAATCTTGAGAGCATTTAACATTAATATCCTAAGTCTAAATAAACCTTCTGTCTTCTTTCTTTGATCTTGATTTTTCCTTTTGTACTTGATCTTCTCTTTTGCTTTTGTTATCATCAAAAATCTTTTGACATGCCTTAGAGACATAAGCATTCACAATCATGACCATAGCCAATGAAGATGCATTGCCTAGTCTTGACATCCAACTTGGACCTCTCATCTTTGGGTACATATACAAATGCTCTACACCCAAAGACACGTAGGTGGTCATAGGAAACATCCTTTAATTCCATACCACACTCTGTCAGGAACATCAGCCTGTAAAGCAACAGTAAGAGATAAATTAATAATATGTGCAGCAGTATACAAAGCCTTACCCCAAAAAGATCCAGGTAACTTTGCTTCAGAAAGCAAAGATCTAACTCTCTCCATCAATGTCCTGTTCATCCTTTCTGCCAGGCTAGTAAGCTGAGGAGTCTTAGGAGGCGTCTTCTGGTGTCTAATACCTTGCTGCCTGCAGTACTCATCAAATGGTCCACAATATTCACCACCATTATCAGTGCGAACACATTTCAGTTTCTTCCCTGTTTCTCTCTCAACAGAAGCCTGAAACTGCTTAAAGACACTGAGCACCTGGTCCTTAGTCTTCAAGGCATAAACCCAAAGTTTCCTTGAATGATCATCAATAAAAGTCACAAAGTAAAGTGCACCACCAAATGTTTTAGTCCTCATTGGACCACAAAGATCTGAATGTTCTAACTTAAGTACCTCTGATTTCCTAGAAGGAGGATGACCCTTGAAAGAGACTTTATTCTGCTTTCCAGCCAAACAATGAGTACACTTTTCCAAACTTGCACCCTTCAAACCTAAAAGTAGATTCTTTTTTGCCAAAGTATCAAGTCCCTTCTCACTAATGTGGCTAAGTCTCTTGTGTCATAATTCTGACTGATTATCACACTCAGCTATATTAACAGCATCAACAGAAACTAAAGTCTTGGTCTAGTACAAACCTGAACATTTCTTTCCATGTACCACAACCAAAGAACCCTTGGACAGTTTCCATTATCCACCACCAAAGGTACTAAAATAGTCATCATCATCAAGAACACTAGCAGAAATCAAATGCAAACGGATGTCTGGTGCGTGTCTGACATTCTTCAAAGTCAACTTTGTCCCATTGCTGATTACCAAACAAACATTACTAATACTAATCACCTTTGACATACCATCATTACCCATCTTCAAAACCCCATAATCACCGGGAGTATAAGATGTGAAGAAATCCTTCCTAGATATCACATAAAAACAAGCACCACTGTCAACAACCTAGCTGGTCTCATCACAAGCAACATTAATGAAATTCTCATTGCAGATAATCACAAGATCTCTTCCAGTAGTGGTGGCAACACGATCATCATTATCATTATCCTTCTTTTGTTGTTTGCCTTTGTTATCCTTGTTCTCCTTTTTCCATCGGTAGCAGCCTTTGGACATGCCCTTTTTTACCACAATAGTCACACTCAAGATTTTTGTATTTAGACTTTGATTTGCTTCTACTCTTACTTTTGCCTCTATTGCCTTGTCCCTGATCTCTCTCAATGCTTCTCCCCCTGTTTTTAGTAACCAAAACCTTTGACTGTGAAGAGGATGCTTGCTGAGTTCGTCGTCTAACTTCTTCATTCAAAATAGTAATCTTTATATAATTCATGATCACAACACCTCCAGGAGCAGAACTAGTCAAAGTGGCTCTGAGATTTTTCTAAGAATCAGGTAGAGTATTAAGCAACCAAAGTCCCAAATTTCATATTCAAATTTCACACCCATACCAGACAACTGGTCAAAGCATCCCTGAAAATCAGTCAAGTGATCAGAAATAGAACTACCATCCTTGTAACTCAAGTTCATAGCCTACTTCAACAAAAACAATTTATTGTTCCCAGACTTGGAGGCATACAAGGTCTCAAGCTTCTCCCACAAAGATTTGGCATGTGAGTCATTAGCAATATGATTCAAAACATTATCATCTACTCATTGTCAAATAAAGTCACAAACCATCTCATGTTCAAAAGCTCAATCTTCATCAGATTTAGCCTCAGGCTTCTCACTAGAAAACACCGGTAAATGTAATTTTTTCACAAATAGTAAGTCTTTCATTTTTCCCTTTCACTTATGGTAATTTGTGTCATTCAAACTAATCATTCTACTGTAATTTGACTCCATCATTCAATCAAGTAAACAAACCAATAAATCTCTCTGATGCCAGCTGTTAGGAAAGAAAAAGGGGTTATGCAAAGCGGAAGCAACAACACACAAATGTTCAATAAAATCTTTCCCACTTGAAAGAACTTGTGAGGAGCAAAATATACATCCAACTAACAATATCCACCAATTGATATATCCAAGAATGCACCAAAAATAAATAGGCCAAGAGAACACACACAATTTTAACGTGAAAAACTCTCTCAATGTGAGAGATAAAAACCACGGGACTTAGTTCGAAAAATCTCTACTTTAATAGATCAATGAGTACAGTAAAGTATCTCCTAATAAATAAGAATATCATAACGGCTCCTACTCAGCACTAATAAAGTGAAAATTAACAAAGCAATGAAGCTCAAAACTCACAAAGAGATATAAACAGCCCAACAAATAGAGATAGAGAAATAAAATTCTGACTGTACAAATAAAAGTTCACGATGCAAGGAACAACATACTTAAAAATCATCAAGATTGGACTACAAATAACTACCCGATCTAAGCACATAAGATCAAATTTAAAACTTTCTCTCGTTTCTCTAGTAGCACTGCTCTCTATTTCGTTTTCAAAAAATGAAAAAAACTAAAAGAAAACTTGTGAAGAAAGTCCGTAACTTCCTTTTTAAAAAACCTCTCTTTCTTTTTTTAGTTTTAAATATTGGCAGGAGCCCCATTTGGGTTGACCCATCCAACACTTCTGCTTTGCGGAATGATAATTTTCAGTCAACAATATGTATGCGCAAATACTAAGAAAACTGGATGGAAAGCGACGGGGATCTTTATTGCCATACAAGAGAAATTACCTGTACTGCCAAATGCCTTCGTGCTTATGGTCTTAATCGGGTAATCATAGTTCTTATATAATGATAGTATGGACCTTTCCTAGTGTTTATGATATGAGTTAATCAACTCATGGTAAAAAACTTGTACACACAAGGCTCAAATATCACCATAGCCCATAATAAATTTAAGTGATTACAAAATCCCAATTAATAACATAAAAGTGATCTAACAAATGGGCTTAACAATAATATGCTCCACAAAATATGACATCCAAATAATACAGATTTTAATAAATATGTGATTATGCTAGTCTACATTAAATAATCCAAAATAATAAGTTCTTTTATATCACCCAATTCTTTTGTAATAAAGATTATTGAATATGATAGATCAATGTTTTAAATCTTATATTGGTTTGTGTTATTCTGATATTTATCACAATATATGCCTGTTTCAAGATTCACAATTCAGTTGTTTTGAATTAGGAGGGATGGAAAGCGACAGTGTTATCTAGGGATACCACGTCTTTTTGCTAGGACTTCCCTTATTCTAATGGATTTCTACGACTTCCCTTATTCCAAAATCAATTGATTTTATCTCGAGAATTAGATTGACAAATTTTTTTTTTGCTAGAGAGAGAGGATAATACCACATTGGATTTCTTTTTGCCATGTGGATTTCTTTTTGCTAGAGAGAGAGGGCGTGAATTTCTTTTTGCTAAGTGGATTTCTTTTTGCTACGACTTCCCATTTTCTAAAATCAATTGATTTTAGCTTGGGAATTAGATTGACGATTTCTTTTTGCTAGAGAGAGAGGGCAATACCACATTGGATTTCTTTTTGCTATGTGGATTTCTTTTTTCTAGAGAGAGAGGGCAATACCACATTGGATTTCTTTTTGCTACGTGGACTTCTTTTTTCTAGAGAGAGAGGGCGTGGATTTCTTTTTGCTACGTGGATTTCCTTTTGCTAGAGAGAGGACGTGGATTTCTTTTTGCTACGTGGATTTTTTTTTGCTACGACTTCCCGGGCAATACCACATTGGATTTCTTTTTGCTATGTGGATTTCTTTTTGCTAGAGAGAGAAGGCGTGGATTTCTTTTTGCTAGAGAGAGAAGGAGAGAAGGCGTGGATTTCTTTTTGCTAGAGAGAGAAGGCGTGGATTTCTTCTTGCTAGAGAGAGAGGGCAATACCACATTGGATTTCTTTTTGCTACGACTTCCTTAAAACCGGAAGATAGATCCTCTGGTATTCTGCAGTGTTGAGTAATATGGATGCGTCTAAGGTCCATACTGATGAGATGGGAATTACGGGAGATACTGAGGATGTTAGTCTCTCAATATGCAAAATAAAACCCAGAAGAGTTAAAGTGGCAATGAAGGTAAACCGAAGAAGATCGAAGTTTGTGAGCTGCTCATGCCATCTAAAATATTATAAACGTGAAAGGTTAGTTTTCCACTATCTGTGAGTTGATAGTTTTTTGCACATCTTAAACGGTGATATAGTGGATAGTTTTTTGCACATCTTAAACGGTGATGCTTTGATTCTTTTCTATTCTTTATTAGCCCTCTTTTATTTATTTTAACTGATTAAGTCCAAATTCCAAAGGCATCAAAGCGTACTCTATATGATTCTTCCACTGTGGCAAGAATAAAATAAGATCGATTTAAAGAAATATTATACATCTTCAACAGTAGCATGCATGATTTGATTCTTTTCTATTTTTTAGTATACCCTCTTTTATTTATTTCAATTGGTTAAGTACAAATTCCTAGCAAAGGCATCAAAGCTTACTTTATCGGATCAAGATCTCATGCAGTTTTCATAAAATTGCAAGGATATCTCAGCCTTCGATTTACTATTTAGTAATTTTAATAAATGGGAAGAGAGAGGGATGTTTATTTCTAGGGTTGGATTTGCAATAGCACACCCTGCAATTTTCTTTGGACTGCAGGGATCCATGTCCTACTCTATCTGCTTTATTTTACTACAAAAAATGCGTTAAATTGCGGGATTTTTTTTTCAATTTACAACGGTTTTTAACCCCCGCTAATTAAATTGTGACGATTTTAAAAATCGCTACATTTACGTTAGCCGCAATATATTGCGGTGATTTTTAAGCAACTCCCACAACAGTGAATAAGTTGTGACGGTTTAAAAACCCCATAATTTATGGAGGTTTTTATTCAATTTGCGAAGGTTTTTAACTTCCACTATCTAGTTGCCTAATTCTATTTACCTAAAAATTGCAGAAGTTTAAAATCACCGCTATTTAACATGTCTTTAAAAAAAATTTACTAAATATAAAATTATTGATATGAATGTGAATCAAATTACATTAAAAATATTCATAGTACCATATATCACAAGTTTGAATCCATAATAAGCTAAATAAATTCATCCCTTGTAACTTAAACTTACAACTTAAAATCCTTCATAACTTAAAATAATGCCACAATAAATGCATATAAAAAATCAACACTAAATATACTATTGGTGGTTTGTGTTGCTACCGTCAAATGATCTTCTTGCATCCAATAACGTAGTAAGTTCATTTGAAGCATCACTTAACTGAAATAATAAAAGACATTTGGTAAAAAATACAAAGAAAAAAATTGCATAGATTCTTCAAATGTTTTTTATTTCTTTCTAATATTGGATAAGTTAGCATTTTAAAGCCAATAACACGGTGCATCCACTATACTATTCTAGAATGAAAATTGAGAACAGGATAGGACCAGTCATAATCTAATCACAGTTCCAATTTTTTTATTAGCACAAGTAATCCAATCACAGTCCTCACTGACCCACTATAATCCTTCTCGTGAATTAATCAACCGCACATACCTTCCTGGAAACCCAAGCTTCAGTATCTTTAAGTTTCCAATTCCAGGGATCAAATAAATCGATCTATCAAATACAAGGGGCAGTACACAGTAAAAAATGCTTTTTAAACCAATAAGTGGATTTAATTATGAAATATTTATTAATATTGTAAATTAATTTTACAATAAATGTTTATATTATACTGAATATAATCATATAGTACTAATTAATTATATTACTAAAATAGATAAGCTTCGTATTTACTCCCCAATCAATCATATTACTTTTCTGAATAGACAGACTAGTGATAGACTTAATAGCCATGTCATGTATGGTTCTTAAACTAAAAATAGCTACATGCCAGATAAAAGTAATTAACAGTCTTTTGAAAAAGACGTGTGAGACTCATGTACTCAGCACAAAACATTACACCAACCAAACTAGATTCAGAGGATATCCTGATGCCCAAATAGGAAATTTATTAAGAAAACAAAGAAAGATGGTTGTGAGTTGTTAAATGTTACTTAAGGTTCTTGAGCAGTGACTTCATCCTCAAAATTTACACTTGGGATTTTAAGAGTTTTAATTAGATTCATTTGTGTATATCTTAGTAAGAGTACAGAAAAGAAAGAAAATGATAGTAATGCATGAAAGATAGCAATGTAACAATAATGAATTAAGACTGAGATCTGTATATATACTCAACAATTTTGTATATATACTCAACAATTTTGTTCTGCTCCATAGAATTGAAAACCCCAGTATGAAGTTCAAGCCCCTGGAGCACATTTATGTCTCTCCCATTTACCCTTTCAATGTGGGTAAAGTTCTTTTCTTGTGAACTTGAGAATACCTGATACGCTCCTTTTCTTCCTCTGGTAACCCATTTTCAAATGAAGTACCTCCACCAATTCCATCATTTAACAACAACTCGAGATCAGATTGCTTGCTGCCTCCAAAATATTTAGGTGAGGAATCAAAAGTGTGTCTGTTATCCTTCATTGAGAAAGTAGAATCATGTCTCTGGAATGAGTTCCGTGGACTATATATCCCATTGTTTTCCAAGCCTTCTAGTCAATGATTCTGAATTTGAAGCATTACCATTACTATTCACAGGCATGTCTACTGCATCTCTATCGAAGCCTTCATCAGGAGATGACGTTTCATTCAGGGCTTTCCTACATATAGAACCACTAAATAAATTAATGGCCAAAAAGAACCAATACATTGGGATGCATATGCTATCGCATATTCATTATTAATTTAAAAACTCATATGTCCAATTATGTACATATATACATGGAAGCTAAAAGCCACGATTTGAAAAGAAAAAAAAAATGATCAACCAAAAAAAAGAGAGAAAGCTGAACTAGTCATTCTTATGGCAATTCAAAAAAAAAATATTACAATTGAAACTGAATGTACAGAGAAGCCACCATATATTAGGATCCAAAAATGATCAATGTCAGAATTTTCTTTAAAAAAAATGAAAACGAGGAAGAAAGGCAGAAATTGAATTTGAATTGAAATTCTAAAACCAGAAGCAAATAAATTAGAGAAAAAAAAGTAATGGCTTATGATAACAAACAGATGCACTTTCCTGATCTGAGTGTTGAAAAACTAACTAGTACTAAGTGTACTAGTACACACACAAAAACAGAGAAAGAGAATATAATTTTGTTAGTTAATTACTTTTATGGAGAACAAAATTATGTTTGTCAGAAAGGTTCATCAAGTGATATATTCCAAGCTCAAAATCTCAATTATTTTGTTTGGTTTAATTAAGAGTGAACATGCTGAGAAACACTCCTCCAGTCATCACCATAATGCGTAATGGCTTCCAGAAGATGCAAAGTTTCCTTCTCAGTCCAATCCGTCTTTGTCTCCTCACTTATCTCCACTCTCCTAAATTCTGAAGAACTCACACCAACTCGATAATTGCCCCGAACATAACATCTCGCACACAGAGTCAAGTCATACTACATCAAAATCACAAGAGTTCAATTTTTTAGCTTTATGCTGTGCAAAATTTATCCAAATAATAATAATAATAATAACAAAAAACTTTACCTTATCACAAGCAGAGCAAAAAATGGTAAAAACGACTTTGCAGCCACTGTAGACTCTCTTGGAGGTCTCTCTGATTAGAGCTGATAATTCGGTGGAATTGGATCCAGTTTCTGGCTTGCTCTCTTTGTCGTCCCACTTCAAGGGCTTGTTCAACGCCAAACCCCATGCTTCCAGGAAATCGAATAATCTGAAATACTTGATAATTGAGTTCCTATAGTACTTGTAAACCCTAGGGTTCTTGGAGGAGGAAGACGCGGAATCAGTGAGAGTGAGAGGAACAGAGAGAGACAGGGGCTCGTGTTGGCCGGATCTGGGTGGAGGCACGACGGTGGCCCGAGTTTCACGGCGGTTGGTGGTTGCACGGCCGCTGGCGTCATGGGTGTGAGAGGGAGAAATGAGAGGGGGCAGAAATGGAGAAAGTTGCGAGAGAGTGAGAGGGAGAGCGTGAGAGAGAGAGGGTGTGAGTCAAATAAGAGGGGAAAATGAAATCAGAAGAGGGTCAAGCAAAAAAAAAAATGAATCAGCGTTTTTTAATTTACGGGGGTTATTAACCGCCGCTAATTAAAAAAAAACTCTCGTAATTTATATTAATTTGCCGCGTTTGATAACCTCTTTAATAAAATTTTCATAATTTAGCATTTTTTTGTAGTAATTTCCACTATGGCAAGAATAAAATAAGATTTAATTAAAGAGAGATTATTATTATCAACATAAAAAAAAAAAGCATTTCATCAACTTCAATATACTGTTATCATATATGCGTTAGTGGTTTAGGGCAACCATAAGAGATTTTAAATTAATATACGATTAGCTTTAGACTTTGTAACAACTTGCAGAGATTTTATTTATTTTGTAAAAAAGTGGAGCCGAAACACTAAAACTTGCAGAGACTTTAATTCATATAAATTAAAGTAAGAGTGGGTAATGTTTTCTTTGGACTTTTGTAGCTCATCAACTACTGCAAGTGATCAAGAGCTCATTCCTTCAATCCCATGCCATGCCAACTTCATATTTCTAGATCCACTACTCCTTGGAGTGCTCCAAGTTGAGTATCAAAACAAACAAGAATCGCCCTTTGATACGCACCCAGTTCAGATGCAAATGTTCTTGACGGCCATCTGCATCTATAGCGCGGTATTTGGACTCAAGATTTATACACAGATTCGCAGTGGGTACCAAGCTCAGATCCTCAGCTTTGTCCTTGTACTCTCTGGATCAATTTCTTCTGCATCCCTACTGTCCATCTTATTGCAGCGACTGCTTTTGTGGGTTCTGCTCATCATATGGGGATTTATACCAATCATATTGGCTCGTCACTTGCTCAAAAGTTTAGTGTTTAGGATATTAGGAATGGTGGCGAAATTAGCTTGGGATGTTCGTGATTTCATGTTTGCAACCATGGTCTCAATATTCCAATGTGAGGCATCAACCAGTGGCAGCAATAACAGTTACCTAACTGATCGAGTTGAAGGTATTTAAGTTTTGTGCTAATTAAAAGGGTTCGTTTCTCTCCTAAACTTTGAGATGTGTGTAATATTGGAAAAGATTAAACGATTGAATTCTTCACCATTTTGTGGATGGTGGATTCGTCATTTTAACATTGAAAATACTTGGAACTGATTAAAGGGTTTGGTTTTTGGGAGCTTGTTAAGCAATTTGAACTTTGAGATAACTAGTACTCATCAATTGCTTATGGAACAAAACAATACACATATTTTTCTTGGACATTTTGGGACCTGGATCCCTGCAGTTCTTTTTTGAACAATAGGGGTGTAGTTTAAAATCTCATGGGTATTATTCAATATGCCACATTTTTCTTTAACATTTTATTATATAAAAGCTAACTTTTAATGGTCAAGATCTTTGTAGTTTGTTTTCAAATTGCAACCCATCCTGGTACAATATTACGTGAGTGGTGGCAGTCATAAACTATTTATCCCAAAATTGAAGTTATTAGGTGAAAGTACGGAAATAATTTTATTATATCTCTAACTCATATTCTTATGTAAAAAGGCATATCTTTACGATATACTAAAATTTAATTTTTATTTAAAAAAATGAAATTGATCAGAATCAAACATTAGATCACTTGATCTTTACAAGTTCTGATATTATGTCAAGAATTAATTCTCTTGAAAATTTAACTTATTAAGTAAAGATACATAAATTATTTTATTATATCTTTAGGTGATTTTGACAAATTTAAATTGAAAACACACTTCCAACTCATTGGATAATTCGATAAAAGGGTTTGGTTTTGGGGTTTTTTATTAAGCAGTTTGAACATTGAACTAACTAGTGCAAAATCCCCCTTTCAACTTTCAAGTGTATCAATTGCCTCATAGCTCATGTAATCATCCCACAAAACTCGATATTGGGAAGCTTTCACCTTCTAAAAATGTTGATTCTTCTGATTCCTAGAAATGGGAAGATATTCTTGACATGTTCAATGATCTAATTGAGTGTTTTAAAAGTGAAACGACATTAAAGTTGCATGTCCAAACTGTCATCCGCGTCATGTAGTGACTCGACCGAGTCGACGCTGTCGTGGCATTACTCGCCGGATCTTCAACGCCGGTGATAGGCCACCCTGTGGCGGCGGAGGAGGCCACCCACGCCGCTATCTTCAAGCTCCGCGCCAAATAATTTGCAGCGGACAGGCCACCCACGCCTCCGCCGTCGCCGGCCAGATCTAGGCCGAGGCTTTGTCAGCCGTCGGTGGCTCCGACTCTGCCGAGGATGATGACATTGACATCCTCCGTCGGCTATCCCCCGCTCCGCCTCAGCCGCGGATGGTTGACACAGTAAAGGGCAGAGCTCCGATAGGTTCTGCCGTCGATAATGGTAGTTCCTCCAACGTTAGTCCCTCCCCCGCCGCGGACGGCATCACTGTTGTTGTTTCCACTTTTGGGTTGCCCACTATAGGAGAGAGAAATGGAGTAAGGAGTGAGAGAGAAGGTTGCAATTATTAATAAACAAAAAGATTTGACCGGTTATATGGTTTACAGGTTATTAATATCAACCATAGATCTACATTTTGCAAAGATCAATGGTGATTTTTTGTTGTTACATGAATACAACAACCTCAGCACTGAAAACGCGACCGTTTTACTAGGCACATAGCGATTTGTAAGTTGTAACCCCTATGCCGTGGAACTTTGGTGGAATCTCGGGTCTCCAAGTTGCGTGGAACTATAGATTTAGGAAAAAAGTCATTGTTGAGAGTGACTATTCGCAATATGTGGCCGAGCTCTTGGGCGGGTGCCATCATACAAGTTGGTTTTTTTTTTTTTACATTTTTTTTTTCAGGTACCATTACCAACCACCGCCGACCACCGTCGCCGACCACGGCCGCTGACTGCCAGTTGGCCACCATACCAAACAACCACCACCACTTTTTTTTTCTAATTATATTGTTCGTCTTTTTTTTTAAATTATATAACTATGTAAATAATACCTATTAAAATAATACTTAATTAAAATTATATCAATCTTCATATTTTTTTCATAAACAATATGCGTATTAAAAACTTTACAA
The DNA here is from genome assembly GCA_029884595.1 of Ormosia semicastrata. NCBI lineage: Eukaryota > Viridiplantae > Streptophyta > Magnoliopsida > Fabales > Fabaceae > Ormosia > Ormosia semicastrata. The sequence continues at coordinate 3,222,846 of JAQQTO010000022.1, read as the reverse complement.
GTATGTATAAATATTATCGAGTTAAAATTAATAAGATTTTCGGTATGTACAGTTATTTATTAAAAAAATGATACAATTTTAATTAATATTATTTTAACTAATATTATTTATATAGTTATGCAACTTAAACAAATAAACAATATAACCTAAAAAAAGTAATGGCGATTGTTGGTGGCTAGTAGATGATTACAGAGAAGCGCGGTGAAATTTGGCTGTAGAAGGCGGTGGCCAACCACCAGTATGGCGGGGTAAATGGAAACAAAAAAAATTAAAATAAAAAAAAACATAAAACAAAAAAAAAAAAGAAACCTACTTGCTCTAAACTATTGATATTTTTTATAATTAAATCAATGACTTAAATCAAGTAATATACCATACACCTTTTTTTAGAAAGTGTATATTTAGACAGCACTAAGCTCTTGACTGAACAACCAAATCCGAGCCCCAAAATAGATTGGTTGAGCACATCCTTGTTTGGACGAATTAACAAGGACTAGGATCAACACACCTTGATTGAAGGCAAACTCTTGTGTTGATCGGATGGCAAATCAAAGCTTCTACCATATAGTCTTGGATTTAGGAACGAATCACCGCTCAAGAGACCTGAAACCCCACCTCTTTGCTGTTGTTGCAAGGTGTCGTTGACCCGAAATGTCCATTTCATAGCTTTGGTGGTGTTTGGTATATTTTTATTTTCATTTTTAGTTGATATTTTGGAAATAACAATGTTGACTCTTTTAAAAGAATAAGTGATCACAATTAATTTAATATTTTATGGTTCATTTGTTTATTTTTTAGGTTGATCATTCATATATCTATGAAGTTTTTTTTTTCTTGTGTTTTTTTTTAACAAATTGCTCGTATAATTTTGAGTCGTGCAATAAAATCATTACTAAAATGGTAACTTTAGGACTCAAACTCCTGATATTATATATAAAGTTTGTTGAAATCATAATCCACTTCTTGTGCGATCAATTATTATTAAGTAATTAAAAGAAAATCTTCTTGTGTTTTTTAAGTTAATTGTATCTTTATATATATTTTCAATAAGTCTCCTAGAATTTATTTTTTATTAATTTCAAGACTAATTTAATTGAGTTAAATCTAGAACTATCTAAGGAACTTATAAATATGTACCTTACTCATGAATAAGTTATTAAGTCAAGTGAAACAATTCAAATTAAGATCATAAGTATCTTCTTCATACTTTTTTCTCATTCACATCTTTTGGTTTTTTCTTTTGTGATTATTTATCTTCACACCTTAGTTGTCAATCTTGGGTTGATACGACTTAGTTTACATTATTATTTTCCACGTATATGTTTTTTGTTTATCTTCATACTTTAGTTGTCAATCTTGAGTTGATGCGATTTAGTTTACATTATTATTTTTCACATATATGTTTTCACTAATAAACAAATCATAATTGTTTATCTTCACACTTTAATTGTCAATTTTGGGTTGATGCGACCTAGTTTATATTATTATTTTTCACATATATGCTTTCACTAATAATTACAGAAATTTAACAATATTTTCATTGTATTTTCTATTTTCAAGTTTTTGTGAAAGAAATAATAAAATAAAAAAATTGGTTTCACCATTTTTTCACAAAAATTATAAAAATAAATAAAAACAATATAATAATTTATAATTATTAATAAAAATACTAACTAAAAATAAATATAGAAAACAAACCAAACATCTTAATTCTTCGTTTCTTTCTTTGGGCACTCGCCCTCAAATGTACCCATAACAGAAAAAAAAAAAGAAACAAATTATAATGTTGCCATCGGTTTTTTTTTTTTTTTACATGGTGAATCCTTTTTTTATCATTCTATTTTACCATTACCTTGTTCTTTTGGGAGAAGTCGGAGAAATAGTAGTGTCAAATCAAACATTATTTTATTTTAGATTTCACGAGTTTTTTTTTTAATTATTCCTTAAAGAATCATTCTTCTTTATATGATAATTAGGCCATGTTTGCATGAATTTATTTTCAGTTAATTTGAGTTTATCTATTGCAATAAGCGCTTATAAATCATTTTGTTTTTGTTTGAATAGTGTCGCGATCGAGATCACGGCGGGAAATATAGCAACTCGAAGGATTTTAGAATATGAAAATGAAAAATGGAGTCGCCATCAATTTTATTTGAATTTGAAAAAATTGGAAAACCTCTCTTTGAAAATAGTCTTTGAAACCAGATTGGATTCGGGAGTCGGTTATACTTAGGGAAGGGTGGAAACTTAATCCCACTGCACCCCTAACACACCCGTCCTAAGACGGTACCTTAGATTAATTGTGCAAATTATTAACAATCCTTGAAAATATTTATTTTTGCCCTTTTTACAAAAAAAAAATGTAACTAAAAAAAGGAAACCACACAATTATGAAAATTTAATTTTGACTTGACAGAAATGAAATTACGCTCCTACGTATCCCACAGTGCAATGGGAACTCAAAGTTACGTAGTTCTTTATAAAATAAGTGTGGGTTGGTTGATTTTATTTAAAAAAGATTTTATTTGAAAGCAAATCCATTTTTGCACAGATTCAAGTTAGCACTAGGCTACTCAATAAACCCTTATGATCCAAAAGATAATGAAGATAGCATTCGCTATTCAATCATCATCATTGGTCATTGCATGGATTAAAAGATTTTTTTTTTTATTTGCTATTTTTATATTCTTTTACCCCTTTTTTTTTGCCAAAAAATGTATCATTATTGCCTTAATATGAAATGGGCAGCAGCTCACGAGATTCAAACTCAAATCCCAAAAGACAGTCAACAATTCAAAATTAAAAAAAGAGTTTGAAACCTTGAGCACCAATAACAGAGCACATACAGAGGACGTTTGGGGAAGGATTTGGAAATTGGTTCGACGGTCGGTTTAGGGAGATTGAGTGATTCTGTTTTCGAGTTTGACAGTCGGTTGGGATAAGGATGGGATGGATTCGACGGTCTGTTGAAAAGGGGTGATTTTGTTTTGGAGTTTGACAGTCGATTGGGAAGGGATGATTCTGTTTTGGAGTTTGACAGTCAGTTGGGGGTAAGGATGGGATGGATTCGACGGTCGGTTGGGAAGGGGTGATGGATTCGACGGTCGGTTGTAATTGATAAAGATGGTGGAGGTCACGCTTTTTGGGGTCCGACGGACGGATGGGACGGAGTTTGGTTGATGGTGTGAAGGTTTGGATGGGTTGTCGGTGAGAGGGTAGTAGGCGGTGTGGTTCGACGGCCGAGTGAGGTGAAGGTGAATTCTGTGAAGTTGGTTGAGGGTCACAATGGTGCGGTTCGATGGTCGAGTGAGGTGAAGGTCACCGATGTAGTTCGACATCGGTCGGTAGGGAATGATGGTATTTTGTGAAGTGGGTTGAGGGTCCAATGGTGTGGTTCGACGGTCGAATGAAGTGAAGGTGGGCTTTGTGAAGGGGTTGAGGGTCACAATGGTGCGGTTCGACGGTCGAATGGGGTGAAGGTCAGTGATGTAGTTCGACGGTCGGTAGAGGGAATGATGGTATTTTGTGAAGTTATTGAAGGTGGTGGTTACGGTTTTCTGGAGGTGAAGATGAATTCTTTGGTGGTTTGAGAAATGTGATGCAGAAGGGGAGGAGTGCTAGTGTGCGTATGGTGCTCATGGTTAAAAAAAAAGGAAAAGAAGATGGACAACATAACTAACCACCAAGATCAAGCATGCATTTGAACACTACATTTTTACTCACAACAGTGCAAGGATAGTGATGAGAAAGGGCTTACCTCTTCTGTGCTACCAATAACACACTCAACTCAAAAAAGAATCAAAAATCCTTTTCGTTCCCAGCAGCCTCCCCAGTATTCTTGCTTCTTTTTTTTTTTAGCTACCACCAGGGATCAACCCAACATCATCAATCTTCTTTCCTTGGCTGAAGATGGGATGATTTGGGGAAGATAAAAGAGGGTGGTCGTGAAGATGGAGATGGTTCACGTTTTTTTTTTTTTTTGAGGTGAAGATGAGATGAAGGATGATCAAGGTAGATGGGGAGTTCAAGGTTGAAGGGGCTCTGCTTATGGTTTTTGGGAAGTGGCCTGCCTGCGAGAAAAGAGAAGGAAAAGAAGAAGAAAAAAAATATTCTTCTGTGTTTCGTCCCCCCTTAAAATGTGAGTGGGTGAGGGGTTTATGTGGAGCGAAGTGTGCAAAGAAATGAGATCAGAACGTGAGTGGGTGCTGCAGCAGAAATTACGCGAAAAAGGTTGCGTGTGTGCAGTGAGCAGCTTGAGTGTGTGCAAGTGAGGACAGAAAAAAACAGAGTGAGTGTGACCATTTTTTGTTTTTTTGTTTTTTTTTTTGTTTATTAAGCTGGGCTTATGTGTTTGGGCTAAGAAAAAAAAAGTCAATAATGTGAACTTGAATTTTTATTTTTATTTTTTTTATATTTTTTTTTACTTTTTTTTTCTTTTTTTTTTTTTTTTTTAGCCCTAGGTCAAAATTGAGTGTTCACATTTGCCCTCTTTACTTGTTTTTATTAGATAAAAGGAAAAATTGTAGTTTTTCATTTTATCGTCGTAAGCAGTAAAGAAATGAACTCCAATTTTGTCCGGCAATGCATAAGAGGATAAATGCAAAATAAAGCAGGAACAACGATGGAAATTAAAATGCAATGGCTAGCCTAAGCTAGTCAAAAGTAAATGACAGAAATTTAAAAATGCATGGAATGCATGGAGCCGATGCGCTCAAAAGAATTGACAGAAATAAAAATGCATGGAGCTGATGCACTCAACAGAAAGTAAAATGCATGGAGCCGATGCGCTCAACAGAAATTAGAATGCATGGAGCTGATGCACTCAACAGAAAGTAAAATGCATGGAGCCGATGCGCTCAACAGAAATTAGAATGCATGGAGCCGATGCGCTCAACAGAAAGTAAAATGCATGGAGCCTATGCGCTCAACAGAAAGTAAAATGCATGTAATGCATGGAGCCGATGCGCTCAACAGAAATTAGAATGCATGGAGCCAATGCGCTCAACAGAAAGTAAAATGCAAGGAGCCGATGCGCTCAAATTAAAATGCATGGCAACAGAATATAAAATGCATGGAGTGCATGGAGCCGATGCTCTCAACAAAAAGTAAAATGCATGGAGCCGATGCGCTCAACAGAAAGTAAAATGACAATGGGCAACTGAGTCCTAAAATTTAAAAGACAATGGGCAACTGAGTCCCGAAATTTAAATGACAATGGGCAACTGTGCTCCCGGAATTTAAAAGACAATGGGCAATTGAGTCCCGAAATTTAAAAGACAATGGGCAACTGCGTCCCACAATTTAAAAGACAATGGGCAACTGTGTCCCAGAATTTAAATGACAATGGGCAACTGAGTCCCGGAAATTTAAAAGACAATGGGCAACTGTGCTCCCAAATTTAAATGACAATGGGCAACTGAGTCCCAGAATTTAAATGACAATGGGCAACTGAGTCCCGGAATTTAAATGGGCAACTGAGTCCCGGAAATTTAAAAGACAATGGGCAACTGTGCTCCCAAATTTAAATGACAATGGGCAACTGAGTCCCGAAATTTAAATGACAATGGGCAACTGTGTTCCCAAATTTAAATGACAATGGGCAACTGAGTCCCGAAAATTTAAAAGACAATGGGCAACTGTGCTCCCAAATTTAAAAGACAATGGGCAACTGCGTCCCGAAATTTAAAAGGCAATGGAATAAGCATCTTGATCCAAAAGGATTTTTTTCTTCTTTTTTTTTCTTTTTTTTCTCATTTTTCTTTTTCTTTGTTTTTTTTCTTTTTCTTTTCTTTTTATTTTTTTATTTTATTAAAAGTCCTTTGAACCAATGACAACTTTTGGAAAGCTTTGACCAATCAAAATCTCTGTTCACATGCTTTTGCTTGTTAGACCTGATAACTTCAATCATTCTTACTCATCCTTTCTTCCCTTTTTCTTCTTCTTTCTCTTTCTTTGTTTTCCACTTTCAACTCTCCTTTCAAGGAATGGGATGAACCATTGCTTGACTGACTCCTCGAGAGAAAATTTTGCCCCAATGTTTAACTTTATCTCTCATCCAGTTGATTCCCCGCAACTGCTTGATAACTCAATCACTGTCTCTGTTGCTACTTCCTTCAACACAGCTTCTCCTTAATCCTTCAAAAATTTTGCCCTAGTATGGCCAACTGAATACAAACAAAATTGCCCCTGTGTAGCTGATCAAACGCAATTCAAAATTGCCCCAGTTTGGGTGCACCCTTCAAGGTGTTTTAGATCAACTTTCCTTGAGATTTTGCCTATTTATTTGCCCTAACTTTTGCTTAGACCGACCTTTCAGGTTTTCAGACTAACAGGCTCTTTTTCATTTTTTCTTTTGCTCTAACTTTTGCTTAGGCCGCCCTTTCAGGTTTTCAACCTAACGAGCTTTTTCTCCTTCTTCTTCTTCTTCTTCTTCTTTTTTTTTTTTTTGCTCGGGTGCCTCCTCTTCCATCAAAGGGGACTCTCCAAGATCTCTTCAATCTGAATTGCTCATTAGGAGATTACCATTAGATGGTCAAATCACAGTGTTGTACTCATGTTCACCTTACTTGAAGCATTACGTAACAGACACTCATGAACTCAAAAAGTACAACAGAAAAGAAGCAAACAACTTCTAGATTGTTCTTAGAAGCTTGACTACGAAAAAGGGTATTATTTACAAAGGGTAAAGACACAAGAAGTAGAATAGCAAGAAAGTCAAAAGATTCTTTTTTTTTACTCCAGTATGGACGTGATTGATCTTGACTCGACAGCTGGACACCATGACCATTTTTTTCATCAGGTATATACAAAAATCTGCCCTCATGTAGGGTATCAAAGGAATTTGGCTCAGAGTATGTCATTTGTGAACAAAAATTGCCCCAGTGTGAGTCACGAAACTACACCAATTTGGGGCAAATTGAACCAAGAGAAATTTGCCCCAGTTTAGGACCCAATAGGCGGCTTCGCCCTAGTGACCCAAAAGATTTGTCCCGATGTAGGTCAAATTGAACTAAGGAGAAACATGCCCCAATATGGGACCAGCTCAGACAGGGTAACAACTTGCCCAGGTGTAAGTCTCTTTTTTTCTTTTTCTCTCCTTTTTTATTATTATTTTTTTATTTTTGATTTTTTTTTAGAGCAATGAATTAGGTTCTTAGATGAGCATAACATTTGTCTCAAAATTAAAGTTAGTGAAAATGACAACAATCCTTCATTGATCAGAATGGACTTTTTAAGGCTTGTAACATGGCCAAGGGTATGGGTTATGAAAGGAAAAGTATAAGGCTCAAACAAGTGTTTAAGGGTTTGAACGGGACCAAGGATCCTTGTTCAACGTTAAACTTTGTCAATTGCCTTTGTACTTTCAAGTACACTTTTCTCTTACTGCTCCTCATTTCTTCCTTTTTCTTTTCACTTTCTTTCATTCGCCCTTGTCATGACTTATTTCATATCATTTTTTCTTATCTCTTTTTGGTTTTTTTTTTTCTTTTTTTTTTTTTTTTCATTACGCTTCGAAGAGCCACCATGACAATCAACCTTTACTTTGTGTCATCCCCCAGTGTAGGGGTGATCCTTGTCAAGGGTTTATTGAAGAAATTTTCAAGCTCAAAAAGGACAAGGAGAGATAATGAAAAGATGAATTCTCATGAAGGATAGAGAAACACGGCCAATCTTCATTTCAAATCTTGATTGCTCATTTTCAAAAACTTTAATTCAGAGACACAAGGATGATACACACCAAGTGATTATTTCTTTGCTCCATTTTATTTTTTTCTTATTTTTTTTATTTTTTTCTTATTTTTAAGCAAATGATACTTACACATGTGAACTTTATTGACATCTACCAAACCGAGAATTACCAAGAATTGGAGTCTAATGGGCCCCCAAATACGAGGAAGACACTTTGAAGAAGTGAAAGAGAAATAAATGTCAAGAAAGACACTGAAAATGAAAGGAAACAATATATTCATGTAAATTTATTACATCAATGCTTCAAGAAAGTTAACATAGGTTCAACACCACAAAAGTCTAAGATGACAATCACATCAATTAATGCCTCAGATCTCCCATTGTTCAGAGGTTTTCAGTTGATGGAGGGCGAACAGTGTAGGCAGAGTAAGATGGTGGGTTTCCAATTTTGGCTTTGCATGTAGCTCACTTTTGACTGCTTTCCCTTAGAGGAAAAACTCATTCTTGAAACTACTTTCATCATTGCCAGTTGGCAATTTACCTGCTTTTACCAAAATTTCAATCCTCTCCCCGCCAATGCCTATTAACTCAGCAAAGTCTAGATAAACGGTGCCTGCCATTGTCTCAATATAAGGAGCTCCCAAAGTCCCTAGAAAATATGAGCACATTTCTGATCAACGTCAACGGTGGTTGCACTTGTGCTGCGAGAGCTCTCCATCTTTGGGCATATTGCTTGAAGGCTTCCTCATCTTCCTTTTGCATTGAGCTCAAATGTTCCCGGTAGTAGTGCATCCAGGTTGAACTTGTATTGATCCATGAATAGATCACCAATTCCGTCCAAATGAGAAATCTTAAAGCGGTCTAATTGAAGATACCACTCTAAAGCGGGGCCTGTAAGACTCTCGTGGAAAAAGCTAACGAAGAACTTATCATCCCTAGACCACACAGCCATTTTGGTTCCATAACTGATCAAATGAAACCGAGGATTACCACTCCCATCATACTTGGCAAAATGAGGAATCTCGAAGTCTTTAGGGATTATGACATCCATGATAGGACACAGTTCTTCTATTCTAAGCGATCCATAAGCGCTGGGGCCCTTGATCGCTTTGATTTGCTCTTCCATCTTTTCCTTCCATTCTTCTTCCATCTTATTCTTCTGAATTACCGCATGACCCCTCCCAGCAGGAAGTCCTGTTGTCATTGGGATGGATATACATGGTTGTTCCTATATGAATTCAGCATTACCTTGAACCTCATTTCGAGTATCCTCTGAAGAACGATACCCTTCTCCGATAGGAATCACTAGCGGTGCAGTACTCGAGGTCCTCCTCTCAACAGGAATCTCAGTGGCGATCCCAGAGTTTGTCCTCATGGAAGTGATAGTTGGCAGGCGCGGATGTGCCACAGTCACTCTTGTGCTTCTGGCCGGCCCAATTAAGGTGAGAGTCTCTCTCATGGCCAACAACATTTCCTCCATTCTTCTCATAGACTCTGTCACTTCATCCATCCTCCCTTTAATCTCATCAACTTCCCTACTCAAATTTCTCCCTTCCTCGGGGTTATTAGCAGTCATTCTAGTCTGAGATCTAGGATTACGAATTTGGGTTTGATTAGTCTCTTCTTTCCTAGGCTGCACAATGGTTCAAACCAATTTGATTTATTAAAACAAAATAATATTTAACAAAGAATGAGATGAGATGAATGAACTTTGAAAACACTTTTTTCATTTTTGCCCCCCCTTTTTAAAAAAAATGTTATGTCATGAAAATGCAAGATATTTTTTCTTTTTTTTTTAATGCTAGGGATGCTATGAAGATGCATGATTTTTTTTTATGCAATGTCATGAAAATACAAGTTTTTTTTTCTTTTTTTTTTTGAATGCTAGGGATGCTATGAAGATGCATGATTTTTTTTATGCAATGTCATGAAATGCAAGTTTTTTTTTTTTTTTGAAATGCAATGTCATGAAATGCAAGTTATTTTTTTTTGAAATGCAATGTCATGAAATGCAAGCAATGAATAACTTTTTTTTCTTTTTTTTTTCTTTTTTTTTATGCAAAAATGAATGATATGAGAAACAGATAAATAAAGAAGAAGAAGTACGCTCCCTTTTGTGCCCTAGTCAGGTGGAACCTAAGATTTGACAGTCATTATGTTCAATCTATCAGTGCAAGATTTTTGGGACAAGTCTAAACTTCTAAAAAGTCATGGTTCCCAGATTGCCCTTATCTCGAAAGACAAAGACCCAGATCATGAATTAATCACAAGTAGGGATAAACCCTCTCAATATGATTAGTTCATGATATTAGTAACAATCTGAGTGGTGCCTCGACAAACGTCAAGTGAGCATAAAGCTCCTCAATAACAAAAGCCGAGACCCCTCCTACTCCTCGGGTTCGCACAGACTCGGGTATAAAACCCAAAAAGTGTGTGAGGTAAGTGATAGTAATGTGTGTGAGGGAGCATACAAACCTGTACAAAAATTTTTAAAAAGAAACTACCCCCCAACCTGCAAAAACATATATACAATAACCAGGCAGCAATCATCTATCCTAAGGTTTCAACAATTATGCACAATTAAGTACAAATTATATACAAGTATATCAGGTCAAAACAAACACAGGGATAACGCTATCAGATATTTACATAGAACAAAATAAATAAAATCCATTTACAAACAAAAAGAAAACAAAAACAAGGATAAAAAGGGTGAAATAAATAAATGAAAATTATTAACAATTTGCACAACTAACAACGACAGGCTTGACTCTCCAAATATCCCCAGCGGAGTCGCCATCTGTCGCGACCGGGATCGCGGCGGGAAATATAGCAACTCGAAGGATTTTAGAATATGAAAATGAAAAATGGAGTCGCCACCAATTTTATTTGAATTTGGAAAAATTGGAAAACCTCTCTTTGAAAATAGTCTTTGAAACCAGATTGGATTCGGGAGTCGGTTATGCTTAGGGAAGGGTGGAAACTTAATCCCACTGCACCCCTAACACACCCGTCCTAAGACGGTACCTTAGATTAATTGTGCAAATTATTAACAATCCTTGAAAATATTTATTTTTGCCCTTTTTACAAAAAAATGTAACTAAAAAAAAGGAAACCACACAATTATGAAAATTTAATTTTGACTTGACAGAAATGAAATTCTGCTCCTACGTATCCCCTGGTGCAATGGGGAACTCAAAGTTACGTAGTTCTTTATAAAATAAGTGTGGGTTGGTTGATTTTATTTAAAAAAAGATTTTATTTGAAAGCGAATCCATTTTTTGCACAGGATTCAAGTTAGCACTAGGCTACTCAATAAACCCTTATGATCCAAAAGATAATGAAGATAGCATCCGCTATTCAATCATCATCATTGGTCATTGCATGGATTAAAAGATTTTTTTTATTTGCTATTTTTATATTCTTTTACCCCTTTTTTTTTTGCCAAAAAATGTATCATTATTGCCTTAATATGAAATGGGCAAAGAATTACGAGATTCAAACTCAAATCCCAAAAGACAGTCAACAATTCAAATTTAAAAAAGAGTTTGAAACCTTGAGCACCAATAACGAGCACATACGAGAGGACGTTTGGGGAAGGATTTGGAAATTGGTTCGACGGTCGGTTTAGGGAGATTGAGTGATTCTGTTTTCGAGTTCGACAGTCGGTTGGGATAAGGATGGGATGGATTCGACGGTCGGTTGAAAAGGGGTGATTCTGTTTTGGAGTTTGACAGTCGGTTGGGAAGGGATGATTCTGTTTTGGAGTTTGACAGTCGGTTGGGGGTAAGGATGGGATGGATTCGACGGTCGGTTGGGAAGGGGTGATGGATTCGACGGTCGGTTGCAATTGATGAAGATGGTGGAGGTCACGGTTTTTGGGGTTCGACGGTCGGATGGGACGGAGTTTGGTTGATGGTGTGAAGGTTTGGATGGGTTGTCGGTGAGGGGGTAGTAGGCGGTGTGGTTCGACGGTCGAGTGAGGTGAAGGTGAATTCGTGAAGTTGGTTAAGGGTCACAATGGTGCGGTTCGACGGTCGAGTGAGGTGAAGGTCACTGATGTAGTTCGACAGTCGGTAGAGGGAATGATGGTATTTTGTGAAGTGGGTTGAGGGTCCAATGGTGTGGTTCGACGGTCGAATGAAGTGAAGGTGGGCTTTGTGAAGGGGTTGAGGGTCACAATGGTGTGGTTCGACGGTCGAATGGGGTGAAGGTCAGTGATGTAGTTCGACGGTCGGTAGAGGGAATGATGGTATTTTGTGAAGTGGGTTGAGGGTCCAATGGTGTGGTTCGACGGTCAAATGAAGTGAAGGTGGGCTTTGTGAAGGGGTTGAGGGTCACAATGGTGTGGTTCGACGGTCGAATGGGGTGAAGGTCAGTGATGTAGTTCGACGGTCGGTAGAGGGAATGATGGTATTTTGTGAAGTTATTGAAGGTGGTGGTTACGGTTTTCTGGAGGTGAAGATGAATTCTTTGGTGGTTTGAGAAATGTGATGCAGAAGGGGAGGAGTGCCAGTGTGCGTATGGTGCTCATGGTTAAAAAAAAAGGAAAAGAATATGGACAACATAACTAACCAGCTAGTATCCAAGCATGCATTTGAACACTACATTTTTACTCATAACAGTGCAAGGATGGTGATGAGAAAGGGCTTACATCTTCTGTGCTACCAATAACACACTCAACTCAAAAAAGAATCAAAAATCCCTTTCGTTCCCAGCAGCCTCCCCAGTATTCTTGCTTTTTTTTTTTTTTAGCTACCACCAGGGATCAACCCAACATCATCAATCTTCTTTCCTTGGCTGAAGATGGGATGATTTGGGGAAGATAAAAGAGGGTGGTCGTGAAGATGGAGATGGTTCACGTTTTTTTTTTTTTGAGGTGAAGATGAGATGAAGGATGATCAAGGTAGATGGGGAGTTCAAGGTTGAAGGGGCTCGCTTATGGTTTTGGGAAGTGGCACACTGCGAGAAAAGAGAAGGAAAAGAAGAAGAAGAAAAAATCTCCTTCTGTGTTTCGTCCCCCCTTAAAATGTGAGTGGGTGAGGGGTTTATGTGGAGCGAAGTGTGCAAAGAAATGGGATCGAACGTGAGTGGAGTCTTTGCGCAGCAGAAATTACGCGAAAAAGGTTGCGTGTGTGCGGTGAGCGGCTTGAGTGTGTGCAGTGAGGACAGAGAAAAAAGAGTGAGTGTGACCATTTTTTATTTTTTTTTTTTTTTGTTTATTAAGCTGGGCTTATGTGTTTGGGCTAAGAAAAAAAAAAAAGTCAATAATGTGAACTTGAATTTTTATTTTTATTTTTTATATTTTTTTTTTTTACTTTTTTTTTTTTTTTTTTTTTTTTTAACCCTGGTCAAAATTAGGTGTTCACAAATAGGCTCATTAAAACAACTTTTAAAACTCATATAAGTTGTTTTACGCTTATTTTTCTATGCTTTGCAAAAGTAAAGAGCAGCTAAGGCAGTTGCTGTTTTCATAATAGTTTTTCAGTAAAACTAACCTTAATAAATTGTCAAAATTTCATTCCTACATAAGCACTTCTCAAAATATCTAACCAAACGCTATTCGACTTATTTTAAACTACCAAAATAGGGTTTGTTAAAGACTTTATTTATCAAGCTCTATTCAAATATGCACTTATTTAAGCTATTTATTCAAATAGAGCCTTAATTACAAAAATTAAAGAGTACAATTATTTTATTGTCTAAAACGATTTTGTTGATATTTTAGTTATTCTATATTTTTTATATCTAACCTTTCTTTCTTTTATGATTGGGCGTAGCTATTTTTGAAGGGAAAATGAAATTGTTGTAGATAGAAGGCGGAAAGGCAATTATAGTTAACTATAATTTAAGGACAACACTTGAAATTTGAGGTAAGTTGCTATAAAATATAATTTTACATGATGAAGACACACTACTCAAAGAATTGTGTATAAAAATACATAGGAAATTTCTTGATTTTGGGGATGAAACTGCCCTCTTCTGCTTTCACCCAATTTCGCTCATGATTATAGTAGTCTTGAGTGAGACGTCTCTAGGATGGACATGAACAAAAGCTATAGAGCCTCATCTATTGCAATGGTTTCTCAATTCTTCTGAAACAAACTTAGACAAGTTGAAATACATAATTTGAATTTGGGAGCTAGGTTTTTAACTTGAAACAAATGCTAGTTCTTTTACTTCTTAGGCAAATAAAGGGTTAAATTTTAAATTTAAAGGTCGATCATTTGAATAATAAAGAATAAAAAGTTACTTTAATCTTTGAATATTTCGAACAATAATACTTTAATCCTTACAAAAAAAAAAAAGACACACACTTTGATCTTTAAAAATTTTAAAATCTTATCACATTCATTTCTACTTGGGACTAAAGTGTAATTTTTTAACTACAAAGGACTAAAATGTGTCTTTTTTTTATAAGGACCAAAGTATTATTATTCAAAATATTCAAGAATTAAAGTGATTATTTACTCAATAATAAAATTAGAATTACATTTTAAAATTCTAATTATATTTCTAATATTTTTGTCAGAATTAGAATTAATTAAAAATCTTAATTTTTATATTTGAAGTAAATAAAAAATTAAGATATTGAATCACAATTTTGAATTGAATCAGTGGACAGCATCGGCAACTGTAGAGTTTTGAGCTTCTGTGTGATCACATGAGTTTCCATGCTACTCCAAAAATGTACTTCTTTTTTATACTATAAGTGAGAGGAAAACCAGATTTTTGTCGTTTTAGGGGATCTAGGATAGGAAGCTCTTGGAGGTATTCGAGTCTTCCAAGAAGAATTTTAAAAATCAGTTCCTAAAAGTTAAGCCTCAGACGGCTTCTCTTCCTTACTTCTTGGGTGCCCACGATAATCGTAAGTTCCCCTTTAAATGGGCATTTGATAAGTGGAAAACTTCAAAAAGGTGGAGAGTGATGACTTTGAGCCAAAAGAAGATTGGGACAATGTTGAAAAGCTATCAACCCCTTACATTACTGAGATATTATTGTCTTGTACCAGGGAAAGCCAGAGAGATTAAAGATATACTTTCCTAAGTTCTGTTATGTCTAGTTTCAATGTTTTCTCCAGTTTTGCTGACCTTGATCTGAACTTTACTTTCTGTTCTGTCCTCTACCCGATGAGGTGGTCGTTGAAGAGTCTCAAGTCGGTTATCCGGCAGTTGCCCGAGGAAGACGAGGTGAAATGTCAACCGAGACACTCTTACCGATCAGTCTTGGAGTTAAGACAGTGATGAAAGAATAGGTAGAGAAAAGTGAACATGTCTGACTTAGACTGTCAGGTCGATTTATATAGAGATTCAGATGACTGACTCTCCGGATACCCTCCATTAAGGTCATTTAGGATTCTGAACATTATATCTGATTATTATGGTATGAGACATTATATCTGATTATTATGACGCGAGACGTTATGTCTGGTCATTATGGCGTGAGACCATTATGTCTATTTGGTATATCATATTAAGCACGTGTTTGTTTAGTTGTTACCCATTCGGGTATAGGTCGGTCGGACCTTGCAGAAATGAGCCTAACTTATGGCCGGATGCCAATTGGGCCAGGATGGTCCACAACTCCCTAGCTTGGTCATCTGTAAAGATGGGCCGAGTTTATAAGTGGTCGGATGTCAATTGGATCAGGATGGTCCACGCCCAACTCCTGGCTATCTCAGAAGATGGTAGAAACTTATAAGTTGTCGGATGCCAACTGGTCAGGACGGTCCATAGTGATCAATGGTATATCCCGAACTTATATTATTAAATATTTTATCTAAATTGGACGATCCACAGTCCTTCAACTTGGGTAAATCTCAAAGTGAATGACCGAACTTTTCCAAACTCTTCGTAATTTTTAAGCTTTATCCTTGGGAACCTTCCAAGGAGAGTAGTGAGGTCTTTTGTGCATGTATTTTCCTGACTTTAACTATGAAATTTCATTTCCCAACCTAAGTTTCTTCAATTTAGATCAGTCTTCAAAGACATCATGGTTTGATAATAACCTCGGATAGCTTCGCGCGTCTTCTTCTTCTTCTTTCTTCTCTCTCTCTCTCTCTCTCTTTTTTATGAAGAGTTCATCTTTATTTAAAAAAATATGATGATCGGTTCAGTAGGGTAAAAGATAAAGTGAGAAAAACAAAAGAAGAAAAAAAGACGAGAGATATAATTGATGATGAATCTTGAGACGGATATTCAAGAACGCTGAATGACACAAACAAGTTATAAACCAATGGAGGCGTGACACTATCTCATTCCTAGTACGTCTTTCCACCTTCAATAAGGATAGCCTTCATCTTATTAACAAGCTCTTGCATCTGTTCCCTGGAGTGCAACGGCGCGGGGTACACGCACACCAATCCAACCTTCCATCTCTTATGGTATAAAAAATGGCGATAGATGGGCCCACGCCATGAACAGAAGCACACCCCATGTAGTCCTCTAACCCAACCTCTCGCTGCATCTCGCCGCCATCGTCGATCACGGTGTCCTCGAACACCGACATCATGGACGTTCTTAACGAAGACGATGAGGTCAAGCCAGGGTTATCTATGGCCTTACACATGAGAAAGTTCATGTCAGCCATGTCTGAAAAGTGCTTGTTGCTGTTCTTAGAGTTTGCAAAAGCTCCATATGTCCTCTTGGCCAGCTCCCACAGGCTTTCACCACCCTTGATCACGTGGCTGTTGAGAATGGCAGAGTGATAAAAACCAAAATTTTGAAGAGAGAGAGTTGGTTCAAGACTGGAACGGCAGTCAGTGAGGGTGATGATCCCATACTTCTTGGAACTATTCTTGGAGGCTGGAGCTATGGGCAGCCATCAATCCCGCTGCCGTCAATGCCCCACATAGTTTAATCCTGCTCCGCTTGCAACCAACTAAAACCCTCTTGGTGTCATTCTGATTGAGTTGCAGTCTCACCACTTGGGAAAACCTTGTGGTTTTTGTGTCATTAAATTTCAAATTTGTTAGCCTGAGAGAGTTCACAGAGTAACTAAGCACGTCGAGGCCACGTGCCCACATGGCTTTCTTGGTCTTCCCACCAGGCACGAGATCCTCTATTGCCAAACCAACCTCTCCCTGATTCCAAGCTTCAATGTTGTTTGTCTCTGCACTCCCCTCTTCCTCGTCCATCAGAACAAGCAGCTCCCTCAAAAGCGACACGGCCGTTGTACGGTCACATGCGGCCACATGAAGCCGCATCACGACCACCCAGGTTGCGTTAGGCATCGCGTAAATGCTCGCCAAGAACATGTCAGAACCAGTGGTGGTGTCTGATGATGCACGGTAGTGCCAGGTGTTCTGGTTCAGCTCGTGTTCTAGGATTTGTTGGAAGGGAGAAACGGTGTCGTTTTCGTTTCTTCCGAGGATCTTGGAACTCGTTGAAAGGTTGTGAGATTCAATTTTGACGAAGGGAGTGAGAGAGGTGATGAAGGAAAAGGTACCGTCCGTGGGTGTGTTAGAATGGAGCCTGGATTTGAGGATAGGATGGGAATTCTGTAGTTTTTGAAGTGCAGTTTGGAGACATGAAATATCAAGGGGTTTTGAGGTGAGCAATGCCAGCACCGCGATGCCGGTGCCACCGCTAACCGCTCTGCACCAGCTGTACTCTGTGCCACCAACGGTTCGACCTTTACCATCATCAAACTTCTGAGCTGACATAGCTAGCTTCTAATTTGTTGTAAAATGGCTCTATCTTTGTGTTTATGCAGCGTTGAAAGCCTAGCCTCTAGGTTGCAAGTGAAATGCTTCGGGGCTGTGGTGTATGTATAAATAAATAAACAAGGTGATGCCGTGGTGCTATCAATTTTGTTGTTCTTACGCTAAATTTCATGTACACTATTTTTATATTGATAATCAGCGTATAAATAATAATTTGTAAACAATGTATATAATATGGTGATAAAAAAGATCACATAATATGCTCTATTAATTGTTTCTACTTTATTCACCAATACAAAAGTGATGTACAAGTGCTCAATATCTTTTTTGAGGAATTTTTGTATACACACGAGTTAATGATATACATACTCACATGAGGTGGTATGTGAGTGTATATATAATACACTCATATTTGTTCTGTCCTCTACTCGATGAGGTGGTCGTCGGAGAGTCTCAAGTCGGTCATCCGGCAGTTGCCCGAGGAAGACAAGGTGAAATGTCAACCGAGACACTCTTACCGATCAGTCTTGGAGTCAAGACAGTGATGAAGGCATAGGTAGAGAAAAGTGAACATGTCTGATTTAGACTGTCAGGTCGGTTTATATAGAGATTCAGATGACTGACTCTCCGAATACCCTCCATTAAGGCCATTTAGGATTTTGAACGTTATGTCTGATTATTATGGTATGAGACATTATATCTGGTTATTATGACGCGAGACGTTATGTCTGGTCATTATGGCGTGAGACTATTATGTCTGTTTGTATATCGTATTAAGCATGTGTTTGTTTAGTTGTTACCCATTCGGGTATAGGTCGGTCGGACCTTGCAGAAATGAGCCTAGCTTATGGCCAGATGCCAATTGGGCCAGGATGGTCCACAGCCCCCTAACTTGGTCATCTGTAAAGATGGGCCGAGTTTATAAGTGGTCGGATGTCAATTGGACCAGGATGGTCCACAGCCCCCCAGCTCGGTCATCTGTAAAGATGGGCCGAGCTTATAAGTTGTCGGATGCCAACTGGTCAGGACGGCCCATAGTGATCAATGGTATATCCCGAGCTTATATTATTAAATGTTTAATCTAAACTGGACGATCCACAGCCCTTTAGTTTGGGTAAATCTCAAAGTGAATGACCGAACTTTTCCGAGCTCTTCGTAATTTTTAAGCTTCGTCCTTGGGAACCTTCCAAGGAGAGTAGTGAGGTCTTTTGTGCATGTATTTTCCTGACTTTAGCTATGAAATTTCATTTCCCAACCTGATCTGATCTTGAGTTTCTTCAATTTAGATCAGTCTTCAAAGACATCATGGTTTGATAATAACCTCGGATAGCTTCGCGCGTCTTCTTCTTCTTCTTCTTCTTCTTCTTTCTTCTCTCTCTCTCTCTCTCTCTCTCTCTCTTTTTAGAAGACTTTGTCATCAGAACTTTTTCCGAGCTTGGCCAACTTTATACATATGACATTTTCAATCAGTATCTCGATTTAATCGTGATCAAGGTTTCTCCTCCAGCTTGGTCAACTGAATTGGCACTGAACTAAACATGACATCGGCATTTTGCAATTAGTTTGAGGTTATCTACTTTGGTCGGCATTGGCTCGGGACCGGTTACTGGCTCGGGGCCTTTCATCAGCTCGGGACTGGCATCAGCTGAAAAGCAAGTTTTTCATCAGCTTTGGCTGGCATCGGCTTTGGCCGGCATCGACTGAAAAGTCGGTGTCTTCCATTAGCTTTGGCTGGCATCGGCTTTGGCCGGCATCGACTGAAAAGTTAGTTTTTCATCAGCTTTGGCCGACATCGACTGAAAAGTCGGTGTCTTTCATCAGCTTTGGCTGGCATCGGCTCTGGGCCGGTATCGGCTCTGGGCCGGTTTCACCCGAGTTTTCGGGGCTTTCATTTGAGCATCGGCTCTGGGCCAGCATCAGCTCTAAGCCAGTTTGACCCGAGTTCTCGGAGCCTTTGTTTGGAATTTTCTAAGAATTTATTAGGGGTTTAATCTAACTTGTTTTGATTTTGTCATATGAGTAAATCTGATAATAATATGCAATTGAAGTAAATATGACTAAATTTTCATACCTCATAAATTACAATGAAAACAAGTATTCATTACAAAATTTATCACATGTAGATGTAAATGCTAATGTGGTTCGTGGCTATAAAATATCCTTAATGTTATGTAATTAATTAATAAATTAATAACAATAAATAGAATTAAAACAATTAAAATGACGTGATATTATAATCAGTCTAATGTTATATAATTATTAATTAATAAATTGAGGACAATAAATAGTATTAAAGAATCTAATTACAATGAATATTATCTAAAATATTAATATTAAATCAATGTTTCACAAACAACATGTCGAGCAATCAATTAATAGCCAATTAATTACGTAATATCATGAATGACAATAATTATATAAAATAATGATTAATCAATAATCAATTAATTCCATGAAATGACAATAATGTACATCAATTTCATTTACTATTATGTCATATATATTCCTTAATTAGTAATAAAAAATAATAATATATAAAGTAATGAATAATTAATAACTAATTAATTCCATGAAAAGACAATAATGTACATTAGTGTCATTTACTATCATGCCATATATGTTTCATAATTAATAATGAAAAATAATTACCAATTAATGTGGTTAAATGGAAAATAAGTTATTGACTTGAGAATCATTCAGTTTACCGTAGGATATGATCGTATAAAGTAGGTGTTCCACCAATGCATTAGTATTCGGACAAAGATTTAGCAATGAACTAACAAGCCATTTGTTAGCAACCCTTTGAGAAAAGAAAAAAGGCAACATGAAGAGTTAATGACATGTCATGCAACCAAGGCCAGAGAAATATTTCTCTCCTAAACATGTCAAATGATTAAACTTATAGATACATACAACATTCACCAATATTTTCGCATGTTAGCATGTAATAAGTAATAAGTATGTGAGGCTCTTTTATTTTTAATTTTTTTACCAATCACTTGTGTTCTTAGGATATTGTTGCCATTAAGGACAAGAATTAACATCAAAAGCTCCTCAAGATATGTATATGTGCAGCAAATAACATGAGTAAGGAATCACATATGCAAAGGTACATAATGACAAATAATTCCATGCAATCAATTAGTTCCCTATAGTGGCAATTAAAAACATTGTATCAATTTAATACTATGCCATGTAACGTATATGCAAGAGAAAGGTATGATATTATAAAATATGACCAAGGTGTCTATGAAGCAGCACTAATAACATATGGTATTTAAAATGATCATGGTATTTAAACGTTATGAAACCAATTAACAACAATAATTGAGAATTGTAATAATATGGAATAATTGTGATAATTATGCTAAATTAAAAATATGAATGCGTATGAGAAAATGCTATTCTTTCCTATGCACATTCATGAACCCAAATAAATAGAATGCTCATTAAACCAAAAGCACATGAAGGTGTTGATCAAATATACTGATTATTGTTGGTGTTGTTTCAACCGAAAATTGATTCTAATAGATTGAATTCAAATGATATGGTAATCATTCATGCAATGGATGGGAGGAAATGGATATCCATATAGAACCGAATCAATGGTCTAATAATGACGTGCCAACTAATGATAAAAAGGTAGTCTTAATATGCAGCTCTCATTGGTTTAATATGATGTTAACTAATGAATAAGAATTAAAGGTGTAAAATCCATGTCATGATAGCAAGAGGAAATGAAAGTCATAGAAATGAAGCAGTTACTAATCAATTGATATACACCAACCATGATACCTATCCTGCTCCTCTTCTCATGTACAATAATAATCTATTGACAGCAACTCTGCGTTGTTCTCTCAAGGTGGAATCCAACTAGCTTAGATATTTCTTTCTGGCATTTTCTCGAACATCCTCCAAGCATATCGTCAGAGTCTGGAGGCCTTGAGGTCTAAATTGGTGGGTGGTGTGAGTTTGGACAAGCAAGGTAGCGGCCACCCAAAAGAGAACTGAGGAGGGATCAGGCGGAGAGAACCGGTTGAGTTTCTCTAAGAATGACCCATAGCCCAAAGACGTAAGAAAGGTACTCGATCACCAGAGGAAATGATGTTGCCGGAGGATTATGGGCGCACAACTCATTATCAATTTTTTATGAACCTGCAAAAAACAAAGGGACTTGTACCAAAAAATGCAAATCGCGATATTTTGGGTTTGGGGAAGAAACTTGAAATGGGAAAGTAGCCATGGTTGCATCGTGTGTTTCTGATAAGAGTGAATGGGGTCACTGTCTATTACTTATCCGAGATTTGTGCTCATTGGAGATGTGCTGTGATTTTAGAGAGGATGGGACCGTTTTACCGGTTCCCACAGACGGCGCCAGATGTTCTGTCCTCTACCCGATGAGGTGGTTCATCCGGCAGTTGCTTGAGGAAGACGATGTGAAATGTCAACCGAGACACTCTTACCGATCAGTCTTGGAGTCAAGACAGTGATGAAGGCATAGGTAGAGAAAAGTGAACATGTCTGACTTAGACTATCAGGTCGGTTTATATAGAGATTCAGATGACTGACTTTCCGGATACCCTCCATTAAGGCCATTTAGGATTCTGAACGTTATGTCTGATTATTATGGTATGAGACATTATATCTGGCTATTATGACGCGAGACGTTATGTTTGGTCATTATGGCATGAGACCATTATGTTTGTTTGGTATATCGTATTAAGCACGTGTTTGTTTAGTTGTTACCCATTCGGGTATAGGTCGATCGGACTTTGTAGAAATGAGCATAGCTTATGGCTAGATGCCAATTGGGCCAGGATGGTCCACAGCCCCCTAGCTTGGTCATTTGTAAAGATGGGCCGAGTTTATAAGTGGTCGAATGTCAATTGGACCAGGATGGTCCACTTTCTTTTGCAGAAGAGAACCTGTCAACAAAGTACGAACTTGACGCTCAACATAAAGGAAAAAAAACAAAAACAAAAGCTTGATCTTGGATTGAGCAGTGGGAGGAGGAAGCTAGGACCATGAAGTTAGAGGTTGATTGATTAAAGCCTGTGGAGAATTGGGCTAAGCAACTTGAAGGGCAGCTGAGGAAAGTGAGCCCAGACGTGGAGGCAGCGTAGAAGGAAGTTGAGCAAAAGGCTAAGGTGGAAAAGAAAAAACTAGAGGATAATGAATATTTGCATGAAGCAGAGATGGATTTCTGGCATTCAAAGAAGCAGGGCATGGTCGATGATATGGATAGGCAGTTCAAAGTCGGCTATGCCCGAGCTCTGCAATATGTTAAGCATTGGTATCCAAAGTTAGAGGTGAATTGCGTGGGCCCCTAGTGGAAGCTGGTTGATGAGGTTCTGGTCAACCCTGATGAGAAGGATGGGGAAGTAGAAGGCGAGGATCAAAGAAACATAGAGAATCCTGTCGATCGGGACGTTGGCGCAGCGGACAACGGCTAGGCTAAGGTTGTTGTGGTTGCTGATGGCGTTGAAGGTCGGGGGAATGCCCTTGATGTGTCCTTGTATTTGAGTATTGAATCTTGTGTTTATTTGTAATTATTGTTGTTTTATGTAACAAATATGTTAAATGGTGAAGTATTTCTTTTTTTTAGTATCCTGGTGTTTAACAATAAACCATCATACTACTTTGTTGGAAACATTCGAAGTTACGAATTTTCCCTGTATCATGGTACTTATGCACCAAACCATCAAACGACTATGTTGAAAATATTCTAAGTTTCCTGGTATCTCAGTACTTATACATCATCAAACCATCAAACCACTATGTTGAAAATATTCCAAGTTAAGAAGTTTCCTGGTGTCCCAGTACTTATACATCAAACCATCAAAACTATAATGTTGAAAATATTCTAAGGTAAGTTTTCCAAGCTGTGAAATATCTTAGAAACTCGTATTCATTAAACATCATTGTGAAAAAACTTCAAATTATGACATATCTAGGAGACCCAGTATTCATTAAGCATCATGACATTAATGTTTAAAAGCATTTTAAATTCGGATATTAGAGATTGTGTTAAGATGCATTAAGCCCCGTCTGGGGTAGCTTGGTGTTGGGAAAATTGATTAGAGATTTGATATGCAGCGGATGCTTCTCAAGATCACCTTTTCCTACCACGTAATAAATACGTACTATAAAATTACAAGTAGAAAGAATAAATTTAAGATATACCAATTTTAACGTGGAAAACCCTCCAATATTTGAAGAAAAAACCACGAGACAAGTTCTGAAAAATATTCCACTGTAATAAGGATAATTACAAGTATCCTCACACACTCTACTCTCTTTCAAGTGATACAAAAATTATAGTGGCACTCAATGAGACCCTTAGAGATGAAACCCAATATTTTTCAGTGTATACTCACACTCACAAACTAATGGGAATTACTCAAACTCTCTATTTCTCACTTTAAGAAAATACTCTACACTCAAAAAACTTGTCTTTTCTCTCTCGGATTGCCTCTTGAATACTCTTCAAGGCCTTGCTTCAAGGCTATTTATAGCCAAGATCCCATTGAAATGTGTGGTTGAGAGAGCACCACAAAATGCGTGGCTTACAATGCACCACAAAATGTGTGGTTCCCAAATTTTCCAAATAAAAAATTATGGGCTGAACCCTAACAATTCTCCCCGTCCAGCCCAAGGGGAAAAAGAATGATCAAATGGAGTGCATGTCGGCCATCTCGGCACATAGTTGAAGCTTCTCTCGAGCTACAACTTTTGTCATTATATCAGTAGGATTTTTATCAGTGTGGATCTTCTCTAATCGGAATTGTTGTTCTCCCACTGCCAACCAATGATATCTCACATCAATGTGCTTCGTGCGCAAGTGATACATAGCATCTTTGCTCAAATCTAGAGCACTCTGACTGCCACAGTAAATCATTGTATTTTCTTGCTTCACTCCCAATTGTTGAAGGAATCTAGTTAACCAAAGCATCAAACCATCAAACTGTTAGGTTGAAAATATTCTAAGGTAAGTTTTCCAAGCTGTGAAATATCTTAGAAACTCGATATTCATTAAACACCATCGTGAAAAAACTTCAACTTATGACATATCTCAGAGACCCAGTATTCATTAAGCATTATGACATTGCTGTTTTAAAAGCATTTTAAATCCGGGTATTAGAGAATGTGTTAAGAGTAGACTATTAGGTCTTTTAGTGCTAGTCAGGCATTCAGCCTTGTCTGGGGCAGCTTGGATGATCTGATGTAATCTCGCGCTGATCAGACCTTGGCATTCAGCCTCGTATGGGCAGCACAAATGGACTATTGTAATCTCGCTGAGGATTTAAGTGTGTTAGTGGCAGTCAGACGTTAAGCCCAACCTTGGGTAGCACAGATGATTTATTGTAATCCCATGCTGATTAAACCTTTGCATTCAGCCCTGTAGGGGTAGCATGGATGGACTATTGTAATCTTGCCAAGGGTTTAAGTTGGAGTTGAAAACCTTGTTAAGGCCTGGGAGGTCAGTGGAGCTGAAAAGATCATTGAGTTGTAGGAGGGCAGTGGAGCTGAAAAGCTCATTGAGCCCTGGGTGGGCAGTTACGAGGTTCCTGTTACTCCTATGCTGAAAAGTGTTATGTCCTCAAGGTAGATGTATTGCATGTGTTGAAATTGTAAACTGAATAGAAGTATTGTAAACTGTATGTATGCATCACTATGGACATTTTGTCTTTACATTTGATTAAAATTATGTAGCAGGATATGCCTCATTGAAATCATCATTATGGAAAAATCTATTCCAAAAAAATCCTAATGGTGGAAAAATAGTATAGTATCCAGTTTTTATATCTTTTTAACTATAGTACCTCCTTAGGTTAGCTGCATTCCAAGGTCTTGGCATGGCTTGTCCATTCAGCTCCTCTAACCTGTAAGCCCCATTCCCAAGATCAACGAAAGCCCAGTAGGGGCTTTCCTAATTAGCTGTCAACTTCCTTTCGCCTGGGAGTTTTCCATGAATATCAGCTCTTTGCAGGACTAGGTCATGTACCTGGAAACGCCGAGGGAGGACCTTGGAGTTGTACTTCCTTTCTACCTTTCTTGTTGCTACCTCAGCTTTGATAAGTACCATTCCTACTCTTCCTTTAGCATGTCAAGATCGGCAAGTTGTTGCTTATTATTAGTGTCACCATCAATTTTGATTCTTCTTCAGCTCGGTTCCCTAACTTCAATTGGGATCATCGCCTCCCCTCCATAGGCTAAGCGGAATGACATTTTCTGATGAATGACTAAGGTGTGGTGTGATAAGCCCAGAGAACATTTAGTAATTCTTCCACCCATCTTCCTTTTGCCTAATCCAGCCCCTTGATGAGCATGTTCAAGATGGCTTTATTAGCTGCTTCTGCCTGCCCATTGCCCTATGGGCGCCTAGGCGCTGAGTTTGGAATGCCTAGACGCTGAACGTCCAAAATACCAATTTTGAGCTAAGTCTGAGCGCCTAGGCACTTCGTATGGAGCGCTTGGACATTGAACGTCTAGAAAGGAATGGTCTGTTATGGGTTTGGGCGCCTAGGCGCTTCATCCAGGGCGTCTAGGCGCTGATCTGATAGCCAAAATTCCTTGCATTTGCCTCCAAAAATCAATCTCCTTCATCATTAGATGCTTCCTTACAAAAATACATCAAAGTGGTGAGGATTCTACTTTTTTTAGCGCAAGTATTCTTAATTACAAAACTAAATCAAACTTTGTAAAATACTTGAGAAACAAGCAGTTAAATGAGTAAATTTAGGGAAAATAATTCAAGATTTCAAGACATAAAACCATATCTTTTGTGTGCTCATCACTCTCCCAAACTTAAACTTTGCCACGTCCTTAGGCAAAGAGACAAAAACTAGTGCTGCAAAACATGGATACCGAGCACAGATCACTGAAGAAAATAGCTCAAAGAATTGCTTTTCTCAAACACCACAACACCAAAAGTATAGTAACTTTATATGCACACAAATTCACATGTGAACAGATTTAGCAAATTTGTTCACTTCACTCAAGTGTTTGGGTTTGTATTTTCACTCCTTCACAACATAAGAACACCTTACCATAGGCTTGGTTCCTCTCTACTACGGATAGCAATGAATATGCAAAAAATGCAGAGTGCATCACTATGGATAGCAATGAATATGCTCTCACCAAATGAATCAGAAAATATAGTTCAACATTCCTCCCACCAAGCACTCAAAAAATGTAATGTACCTATTTAATTATCAAGAGCCATATTACTTCACATCCTCTAAACAAAAACAAGACAGAACAATGAACCCAAAGGAGAAGCTATTCAAAACCCATTAACTCATTTAGTTAGCAAACCCCAAATAAAAAAACATAATATGAAGAGAATCACACATACTTGGAGTGAGAGGACAGACAAGTGCGTAGACTAAGGAGAGATTGAGAAGGAAGAAGAAGAAAGTGAGAGGGAAGGAGAATGAGAGAACAAGAGAGTGGTGAGAGTAAAAGAGAGATAAGGTTGGAACAAGGAGGGGGATGGGTGTCTGTGGGTTTCGGAAGAGAGAAAGAAAGGGAGAGAGTGAGGCGCTGTGAGGGTTTTAGAAAGTGAGGAGGGGAAAGTGAGGGTTCTGCGTTTTAAAAAGCAGAATTTTTTTTTTTTATTTAACTAAGCGCCTAGGCGCTTCGTATACAACGTCTAGACGCTGTTGTGGCAGAGAAGAAATTACCTTGAGAGGCTTGGGCGCCTAGACGCTTCAGAATAACCACCTAGGCGCTATAAGTATGCCAATACTGATGGACCACCCGGTGGTACAAACACTGCCTAGCGATATGAAGTCAGAGAGGAGCCATTTTTCTAGCACTTACACCGCCCAGCGGTATAACAGGCCGCCCAGCGGCTCCAAAAAAACCAGTACCGCCTGGTGGTATAAGTGGCCGCCTAGCGGTACAAACTCATAAGATCTAGTTGAAAAACCCACGAGGCCGCCCAGCGGCCATTTAGCTGCCCAGCGACGTGGTTGCTGCAAAATTTTGCAGCTTAAACATCTTTTTGAACATTTCACTCCCCTTTAACTAAAATGCAAATCATGCATGAAAAGAAAAGAAATAACAAGATAAAATAAGTTCACACACTCTAAACTTAAACAATAGCACTTATACACAAAATTCTAGAAGTAATCAACACACTAAAGATGCAACAAAGCTAATCAAAACAAAAGGAAGTTTAGAAAAAACATAAGCAAACGCAAAAGTAAAGTTAGAAAAACTCCCTAGCATGGGTTGCTTCCCATGAAACGCTTGTTTAACGTCCTTAAATTGACAGTGCTACTTCTTATGGATCCTTCAAGTCAATGGACTCTTTGGTGCGGTCCAATTCTCCTCCCAGATATAACTTCAACCTTTGACCATTCACTTTAAATCTCCGACCAGACTTTGGCTTTGAGACTTCCACTGCTCCAAATGGGGAGACTTCTTCAACCTTAAATGGTCTTGACCATCTTGATTTCAATTTGCCAGGGAACAATTTCAGCTTGGAATTGTAGAGAATGACTGATTGCCTCTTCTCGAGGGTGCATGGCATTATTTTTCTGTCATGCCACTTCTTCATCATTTCCTTGTAAATCCTTGAATTCTCATAGGCCAAGCAACGGAACTCATCCATTTCATTTAGCTGCAACATGCGTCTCTCTCCAATAGTTACCATATCAAAATTTAAGAACTTAATTGCCTAGTATGCCTTGTGTTCTAATTCCACTGGAAGATGACATGATTTACCATAAACCAGGTAGTAGGGGGACATACCTATGGGAGCTTTAAATGCAGTTCGATATGCCCATAGAGCATCATCTATCCTTCTTGCCCAATCTTTCCTTAAATTACTCACAGTCTTCTCAAGAATTTTCTTCAACTCCCTGTCGGAGACTTCCACTTGTCTACTAGTTTGAGGATGGTATGGAGTAGAAATTTTGTGCCTTACTCCATACTTGGCTAGGACATGTTCAACTTGTTTGTTGTAGAAGTGTGTGCCACCATCATTGATAATTGCACGTGGTACTCCAAACCTAGAGAAGATATTTTTTCGAAGGACTTTTATTACCACAGCTGAATCATTAGTTACAATGGGGATAGCTTCAACCCATTTAGAAACATAGTCCACTGCAACTAAGATATATTTATTGGCCATGGATGATGGGAAGGGTTCCATGAAGTCTATTCCCCAGACATCAAAGATTTCCACCTCTAAAATAACTTGGAGTGGCAATTCATTCCTCCTTGAAATGTTCCCCACATGTTGGCACCGGTCACATCTCTCCACAAAGGCTCTAGCATCCTTAAATAACGTAGGCCAATTAAGGCCACTTTGTAGCACCTTTGAGGCTGTTTTCTCCCCTTTGTAATGGGCTCCATAATCAGAACCATGACAATGCCATAGTACCCTGCTGAACTCTTCCTCAGGGATGCATCGCCTCAATATGCCATATGCACATCTTTTGAATAAGTAAGGCTCATCCTACATGTAAAATCTGGCCTCATGGAGGAATCTCTTCTTTTGCTGCCATGAAAAGTCTTCCGGAATCATGTTTCCAGCTTTGTAGTTTGCCATGTCTATAAACCATATTAGTCCTTGGACTCTCATGAGTTGTTCATCTGGAAATTCTTCCCTGATAGGAACTTGTGGCTTGCCTTGACCTCCTTTATGCTGCAATCTAGACAGATGGTCAGCTATAACATTTTTCACACCTTTCTTGTCTCTTATCTCTATGTCAAATTCTTGGAGTAGCAAGATCCATCTGATGAGCCTTGGCTTAGCTTCTTGTTTGGCCAAAAGGCACTTCAATGCCGTGTGATTTGTGAACACAACAACTTTCGAACCTATCAAATAAGAACGAAATTTATCAAAAGCAAAGACAATTGCAAGTAATTCTTTTTCAGTGGTCGCATAGTTAAGTTGTGCACCATTGAGAACACGACTAGCATAATAAATCACATGAAAAATCTTATTCCTTCTTTGACCCAAAACAACACCTATGGCATAGTCACTCGCATCACACATAAGCTCAAATGACCTCTCTAATCGGGACCAACAATTATAGGTGCAGAAGCTAATTTCATTTTCAAGAGATTAAAGGTATGCAAACAATTTTCATTAAAATTAAACATTGCATCCTTTTCCAACAAATTACAAAGGGGTTTTAAGATTTTTGAAAAATCTTTTATGAACCTTCTATAAAAACTGGCATGACCTAAAAAACTTCTCACCCCCTTTACATTTGTTGGTGGGGGTAAATTCTCAATTACTGAGATTTTTGCCCGATCCACCTCTATACCCTTAGCGGATATCTTATGTCCCAAGACTAGACATTCTCTTACCATAAAGTGACATTTCTGCTAGTTCAGAACAAGGTTAGTCTCTTGACATTTAAAGCACTAAAGCAAGGTTATTTAGGCAAATATCAAAACTTGAACCAAAAATAAAAAAATCATCCATAAATACCTCTATAAATTTTTCAGTTATATCAGAGAATATGGAAAGTATACACCTTTGAAATATTGCTGGTGCATTGCCAATTCGAATGGCATCCTCCTATATACAAAAACTCCATAAGGACAAGTGAAAGTTGTCTTCTGCTGGTCCTTTGAGTCAACTGGGATTTGGTTATAACCTGAGTATCCGTCTAGAAAGCAGTAGTAGGCATGTCCAATCAGCCTCTCAAGCATTTGATCCATGAATGGAAGTGGGAAGTGATCCTTACGGGTGGCATTATTCAACCTGCGGTAGTCAATGCACATTCTCCACCCTGTAACTGCCCTTGTAGAGATCAACTCATTATTTTCATTCTTCACAATTGTGATTCCTCCTTTCTTTGGGACCACTTGTACTGAACTCACCCAAGCACTGTCAGAAATAGGGTATATAAGACTGGTATCAAGCAATTTCACCACTTTCTTTCGAACAACCTCTTTCATGGTTGGATTCAGAAGTCTTTGAGGTTGCACAACCGGCTTGAAATTCTCTTCCATGAGGATTTTATGCATGTAGAAGGCTGGGCTAAGACCTTTCAAATCTGAAATGCTCCATCTTATTGCTGTGTTATGTTCCCGTAAAACCCTCAACAATTTCTCTTCCTCAATCTTATTCAATTCATTGCTAATAATGATTGGACATGCTTCCTTTTCATCAAGAAAAGCATATTTAAGGTGGGAGGGAAGAGGCTTCAATTCTGACTTGATAAGCATATCTTTCTCTTCCCTTCTAAAATCCTCTGCCTTTGGCTCTTCATTTTGGTAAAGGAAAGGTTGTGCTTCCAGCAACCTCACAAGTTCTTGCTTTTCTTCATCTAACTCTTCCGCTTCTAGGGACTCATCATGAGAAATTATGGTAGCTAATAGCTCACCAGGAGTGAACATATTAAAAGTCTCCGACGTCAAAGCTTCAATAACATCCATTCTCAAACAAGTTTCTTTTTCAGCTGGATGTTTTATAGATTCAAAGACATTAAAGGTAACTTTCTCGTCATGCACCCTCAACATAAGTTCACATTGCTGCACATCAATAAGAACTCTCCCCGTAGCTAAGAATGGTCTCCCAAGGATCAATGGAATGTCTACATCTTCCTCCATGTCAAGCACCACAAAATCTGAGGGGAAAATGAATTTCTCAACCTTCACAAGCACGTCTTCAACCACTTCATATGGATGCTTGATTGACCTGTCAACTAGTTGTAATGAAATCATGGTGGGCTTCACTTGTCTAATGCCTAATTTATTAAAAATAGAAAGAGGCATCAAGTTTATACTTGCTCGCAAGTCACACAAGGCTTTTCCAATCATCAAATTCCTTATATGACAAGGAATGGTGAAGCTGCTCGAATCTTTTAGTTTTGGTGGAAGCTTCCTTTGGAGAATAGCACTGCATTCTTCTGTTAACATCACCTTTTCATCATACTTGAGCTTTCTTTTGTTGGATAGGAGCTCCTTCATAAACTTTGCATATGTTGGCATTTGCTCTAAGGCTTCTGCAAAAGGTATGTTGATTTGGAGCCTCTTAAATATTTCCAAGAATCTCTCAAACAACTTTTCCTTCTCTTGCTTCTTCAACCTTTGAGGATAAGGGATCTTGAAGTATAGATTTGTGGTCAAATCATATCCTTCAACTTGTTTCTTCCCTTTTTCCATAGCTTTATTATCCTTCTGATTTACTTCTTCTTCATCCTTCTTGTCTTGCTTGTCTTCTTGCTCCTCTAGCACCACCTCTTTTCTTGCATTGATATTTCCCCCTTCTACCACCTTTCCACTCCTCAAAGTGATGGCTTTACAATGCTCTTTCAAACTTGTCATCATATCAGTAGGTAGGCTACCAAGTGGTCGCTCAGATAGTTGCCTTGAGAGTTGTCCAACTTGTGCTTCCAAATTTCGGATACTTGCCTCTTGGTTCTTGAAATTTGCTATTGTCTCAGTCATGAAACTTGTTGTTTGCTGCACAAAAGAGGATGTTTGATGTGTAAGCTTCTCTAAGGCTGCCTCCAATAGTGATGGTTTGTCTTGAGTTGGTGAAACATGAGGTGATTGAAAAGGTGGTTGTTGAGCTCTTTGTCCTCCTTGGTTGTTCCATGCAAAATTTGGGTGATTCCTCCAACCCGGATTGTATGTGTTGGAGTATGGGTTGTTTTGATTTCTCTGTGCATTCCCTATAAAGTTAACTTGCTCCTATGAAATTGATTGGTGTCCTTGCGGACCCTCACATTCTCCATTAGAATGGTTAGCACCACAAAAATCACAACACAATGGAAAATTAGGAGAAGAAGTACTTACCGATGCACCAACTTGAACATTACCTAACTTCTGTGTGATATTGGTGAGCTATTGAGAGACTAGCTTGTTTTGTGCTAAAATTGCATTCAATGTATCAAGCTCAAGTACTCATTTCTTTCCTATAGAATGCTCACTGCTGGTTTGGTAACTATTCATGGCCATCACATCAATTAATTGCTGAGCTTCTTCCACTGTCTTGTTATTCGGTGAGCCACCAGCAGCTGCATCTACCATTGCCCTTGTTGAAAGGGTCAATCCATTGCAAAAATTCTGAATTTGCAACCAATCGGGTAAGCCAAGATGAGGGCATCTTCTTAATAAATCCTTATATCGCTCTCATGCATCATAAAGTGATTCTCCATCTTGTTGAGCAAAATTTGTTATCTCACTCCTCAGTTTAGCAAACTTTGATGGAGGGAAGTACCTCATCAAGAATTTGGAGACCAAATCTTCCCATGTGGTTATGCTCCCTTACGGTTGAGATTGGAGCCAACTCTTTGCCTTGTCTCGTAATGAGAAAGGAAATAGCCTTAGCCTAATGGCATCTTCACTTGCACCATGAATCTTGATTATGTCACATAATTGCAAGAAGTTGGCAATGTGCACATTAGGATCATCAAGCGGTCCTCCCCCAAACTGATCTTGCTGAACCAAATGCAAGAGTGCAGGTTTTATCTTAAAGTTGTTTGCTTGCACATTTGGTCTGACTATGCTTGTGGTACAACTATCAGGACTTGGCACTATATAGTCTCCAAGAGTTCTTCGAGGCAGCGGGTTATTGTTGTTTCCCTGCATAATTGTATTCATAAGAACTTGTGGAGGATTGCTGCTCTGAGCCTTCGCTGCATTCCTTCGTGCAGCCTTTCTATTCCTTTTTGCAGCCTTCTCTATTTCAGGATCAAATAATAACGAGCTCAGATCAACTGTACCTCGCATAAACCATAACAATCAACTAGTGAGTATTGTAGTTAGTTTAAGCGCAATTAACTAAATAAACAAAAAGAAACAGAATGAAATTAAATGTAACCAAAGTAATAAAATCAGCTACTCTTAAATGTGTCAGAATTCAATCCCCGACAACGGCACAAAAAACTTGTTAACGCGCCAGCAAGTGTACTGGTTTCGTATAAGTAATATAGAAGTAGATATCGATCTCATGAGGATTGAGATTAACACAAGTATCTTTACTAATTTCACTACTTAGTCGCAATCAAAATTGGATAGAATTTTGTTCAACAGGAAATATAAATGAAATGAAAACTACTTGACAGAAATAAATTCACAACAACGAATAGGTTGGGGAAAATCAAAGAGATAAAAGCGGTTAGGTTTTGATTTCACTTAATCAACCTCTGACTAATGACTATTGATTTGGTTCAAATCATTCTTTCATTCAATTCACAACTAAATTCTGTAATGTAGCTCACATTCAATTCCTTGAGATATGAACATCTCTTAACCCACAAAAATCAAATTAATTCCTTAAATAAAATCTATGAGAAAAAGGATTAACGTCTCATGAATTCATCAAAATCGCATACTTAGGACATTCTATTCCTAGATATCCATAAGCATGGCAATTAGACCAAGAAGCATAACCCATACTCCATTTCCCAATTTCGTATGGATTCTTCAAGTCAATAATTGTATGAATAGCTTTTCCACAACAATTATCAAGCAAATAAAATAGGCTCAATCACTAAACCATGAAAGAAAGACTTGAATTAATATCAAAAAGTCATTACATCATAAGAAGAGAAAGTTCCATCACCCTAACCAAAGGAACTTAGCAGTTCATGAAGCAAATGTAGGAAACTACAAGAAGAAAAGAGAACACCCTAGTCATTCTCGATGATTTGGAGAAGTTCCCCTTTTTCTTGGTGGTTTAGCAGCCTCTTCATGCTTCCCAAGGTTAATTCGTTCTTTTCTGACGTTTCTGATGGCTGTCCTTTTCAATTAGGTCAGAAAATATGTATTTATATTCTGGTATGGGCACTTAGGCGCTGAGTCTGGAACGCCTAGACGCTGAACGTCCAGAATGCCGATTTTGAGCTAAGTCTGAGCGCCTAGGCGCTTCGTATGGAGCGCTTGGACGCTGGACGTCCAGAGAGGAATGGTCTGCTATGGGTTTAGGTGCCTAAGCGCTTCATCCAAGGCGTCTAGGCGCTGATCTGACAGTCAAAATTCTTTGCATTTGCCTCCAAAAATCAATCTCCTTCATCATTAGATGCTTCCCTACAAAAATACATCAAAGTAATGAGGATTCTACTTCTTTTAGCTCAAGTATTCTTAATTACAAAACTAAATCAAACTTTGCAAGATACTTGAGAAACAAGCAGTTAAATGAGTAAATTCGGGAAAAATAATTCAAGATTTCAAGATATAAAACCATATCTTTTGCGTGCTCATCAACCATATTGTGTATTTAAGATCCCATTAATTGTTGTTTTTTAGTATTAGCTCCCAATATAATATATAAAATAAAATTTGATTCTAATATTTTTTTTAATTTTTTAATTTTTTCAATTATTTTTAATTATTATTTTAGTCTCATTTAATTAAATTAATAACATATAAAAATGTAATTAAAATAATTAAAAAAAAAATTTAAAAAAAATAAAGCTAAATTTTATTCTAATATATATTACTTTTCATTGGACGAAGTGTTCAATATTATTTGATTTCATCTCTATAATTTTTCATCTACCGCAATAAAAATTTATTGATCATGTCACATGACTTAAACTTAGTGTCAATCCTTTGTTGACATTATTTATATTTGAGAAATAAACAAGTTTCACTATAGGAATTAGAGTAACAACATAAAAATGATGTAGAAATATACGACCGAGATCATTCGTACCATTTTTTTATCTTCAACCAAGATCTTTTGTAGTTGAAGGTTGTGACCTGTACCTGATGGAACAGAAAGCTCAAGACTTGCAATACACAACAACAAAGCCTTATTATACAGCATCAATTGAGCATGCGCTGCCCCCACTGCCTCGTCCATCAAACAAATATAGTTTGTCTCGATGTCGGAAAGTTAAGATTATGAGTATGTTTAGATATTTAGTAATTGATGAAATAAAATGGAATGAAATGAGATAGAATGAGATGGAATGAAATAAAATAGAATAAAAGTATTATTTTATTATTTGAATATTTTAAGAAGAAGTGGAGTAAAAATATCATTTTATTGTTTGGGAAGTGAGTAGAATAGTAAGAATTATAACTTTATTTTTTTAAATTGTTTTTATTTTAAACACACTAATTTTAGAGTTGAAGGTTAATGTGACGTAAAATGGTGGAACATTATAAAATTAAAAACAAGATTTGCAATACACAACAACAAAGGCTTATTATACAGCATCAATTGAGCATGCGCTGCCCCATCCCATTCTGCATTTTTTATACGTCCAACAAACAAATATCTTCAGTTTGTCATCCCACTCAAGTCGGAAAGTTAAGATTACGTGTGTTAAATGGACAGATTAATTTTACTTTCAATTATATCATAATAGATATATTCAAATTAAATTATTAATTTATATAAGATTTATAATAAATTTTTTAATATTATTTAATTTATTTATTTAATTTAATAGATAAATATTTAATTTATTCATTAATTTATTTTAATAGATTAGATAATAAATATTTAACTCACTCATTTAAATATATATATATATATATATAAATATCTCTAAAAATTTATTTTATTCTTTTATTTTTCTCTAAAAAATAATTTTTTCCTAAAATTTTTTTTCTCTCTTAAAAAATCTTTTTCTCACTCTAAAAAAGTCTATTTCTCTTAAAAAAATTGATGTCTAAAAAATTTATTTCTTTCTAAGAAATTTAATTCTCTATCTACAAATTTCTCTCAAAAAAATTCTCTTCTTTCTAAAAGTTTTTGGTTTTGGGACAGAAACGAAATGAAGAGGAACGAAAAAGGAGAACAGAAGCAGAGAAGAATGGTTTGCGACTTTTGGTTTTTAGGAGCATTTTGGAAAACAACGTAATTCATTAGATTAATTTTTAATTGGATATTTATTGAATTTTTTATACATATTTTAATTAGATTACTAATTATTCATAATTAAATTTAATCTATTAGATTTAATTTAATAAAATATATTATTTTAATTGAATGAACTGAACTAATTTTAATATAAATAGAATGAGTAAATTAAAAATTAATGAATTTTATTGACAAACCTAAATAAAACGTGAAAATCAGTTATAGGCTTTAAATAGTTTGTTGTATGTCTACAACAACCTAGAAGTGACAAATAGATGAACTAGTTTGATTTTAGATTGGATCGTAATGGATGGATCTAAAATAAATCATTAATTCATTTAAGATCCATTACAAAATGTTAAATACTATTCAATCGACTTAATTTAATCGATAAATATTCAATTCATCCATTAATCTATTTTAATAGATTGGATGAATGGATATTTAACTCACTCATTTAAAAAAAATAATCTCTAAATTTTTTTATTATTTTCTAAAAATATTTTCTCTCTAAAAATTTTCTTTCTCACTCTAAAAATGTCTATTTCTCTTTAATAAAAACTAATGTCTAAAAAATTTCTTTCTTTTTATAAATTTCATTTTCTCTTTAAAAAAATGTCTCTCTAAAAATTTCTCTAAAAAAAAATTTTTTCTTCTTTCTAAAAAATTATCTCTCTCTAAAAAAATTTATTCCTCTCTAAAAAATTTTTCTTTCATGTTCTAAAAAATCTCTCTCTAAAAAATTAAATTGGCAAATATTTAATACTCATTAATTGAAGAATTAAAACTCACTCACCCAATGCCTCGAATTGCAGACTGTAACGCGTGAAATCTTAAAGCTTTGAGAATTAAGACACAACTTTATGGCATTTAGTTATTTACATATGCATGGTGATTGAGGGATGTTTAG
This sequence comes from Ormosia semicastrata, assembly GCA_029884595.1. NCBI lineage: Eukaryota > Viridiplantae > Streptophyta > Magnoliopsida > Fabales > Fabaceae > Ormosia > Ormosia semicastrata. Next base: position 3,185,790 of record JAQQTO010000022.1, on the reverse strand, counting down.
AGACAAGCAGGAGTTCAAGGGTAAATAGGTTAAACTATTAGTATTTAACTCTTGGGCTTCTATTTGGTTTTTAGCAAAGAAATTTTGTTACAGACTTGCCTAGCGTTTGGAATTTGGTTGACGTGATTTAGAATTAGATGAGAATTTTTAAATTCTGGAAATTAAATCAATGCAATTGAAATACGAAAATTTATCAAATAAAACTTAGAGATATTCTTGTATGTATATAAATCTACTACGTCAGATTTACACACAAAAAATAAAAAATTAGAGAGAAAAGATGATTTTTTGTGATGAGTGAGTTTAATAAAATTCATTTTTTTCTTTAACTTTTTATCTCTTATGTATAAATTTGACGTAATAAATTTATATGTATACAAGAATATCTCTAAAACCTGATTGCATAGGTTAGTCCATTAGCCATTAAAATAACATATACACTTATGAAAATGCCAATAGGTTAGTCCGTTAGCCAATTTACCAAATCTTATAAAGTTTAAAGTACACTAAGAAATAGTTGTTACCACATATTCCTATAACCTCTCGAACTCCCTTCTTCTAATAAGTTTACTTAGCTCCTGTTTCCCTCCTTTTTATTTTTAATTTTGTCCAATTTAAATAAATTTATATTCTACAAAGCAAAGAGGTTCATACCGTTGATTATTATATTACATCTCAGTTCAGAGCCATAACTACTGCCTAATTTCATTAGGGAGGGGAGTACATTTATGAAAAACAAGAGGTTGAATAATCGGGCAACAAGAGTTGGCTCACATAGTCAACTTTTCACTCATAACAACAGGAACTATGTCGATTTGATAATATATAACCACCATGACTCTTATTAGTTCTTATTCTTAACTATGACTTATATGTAATCAATGTATGAACTTTTAGCCTTGTTTATGTGCATTATGATTAATATTTTATTAAATTATGAAATGATACTTTGTCACATGAGTCAAGTGAGAAAATGTAAAAAATGTCTCATGTGTGTATGACAAATGTATGTGATTTAATAATTAAATGATAGGTTAAATGGTAATTGGTTAATAACAGTTAGGAAGAGGTTTCTTAACATCTATCAACTGTTTGATGAGAGTGGTTGGATAAAGTGAATAAAAGAAAAGAAATCAAGTCATTTCTCTATCTGGAACAATTTTACGTTTTATGTTTTCTATCAAGAAAGAAAGAACATAGTGAAGAGAAGGAAAAGAGAGAGAAAAGAGTTTTTACCTTTATCAAGATCTGCAAATTAAAAAATTTATTCTTATCATAGATAAAAATTAGTATTGACATAATGACATAAATGTAACAATTATGAATTCTCAATATCCTTATTCATGTAGAAATTTAACAGCTTGTGCTCCTTTGAATGAGAAAAAAAACGGTACACTATTTTCATTGATTAATTGGTATATATAATGTAATCTCTATAAATCTGTTTGTTTTTAATCTAGAGATATTATTATGCGAACTATTTTGATATATTCAGATGTTATAAGTCACGTGGTAAAAATCGGAATGGTAATTGCAATAATGAAGAGGGAGAGAGGCCAGAGATTTTTTTTTTTAACTCTCAATTTCCGAAAGTTACATTAGATTTCGACTAATTGATAACTGTCAATATTATTAAATTTAAATTAATTTATAACCGAAAGTTATATTAGATTTGATTAATTTGTGAGATTAAGAGGTTAATAAACAGAGTTAAATTAAACATAAAAAATAATTAAAAAGATATAAAATTAGGAAAACTCAATCCAAGAGAATTTTTAACGTTAATCCTTGATTTTTTTATTCAACTATCAACTAAAAAGCCGCTTCAAATCTCAAAATTTTGTTTTAAAAATTAGACAAGTATCAAAAACCACAACTAAAACTAAGATCAAACGTTGGTCAAATACCTTTGAATTGTTTAACCTTTGATTCGAGATTCTACCTAGAACAAACTGAGGTACTAGAATTGAATGTAGTTTAAGATCTCAAAAATACAACATATTAAAGTTTCTATGTAAAAGAATTTAAGACAAAAATTAAATTAATAAAAAGAGAAAAGTATAGATTAATTATAAAATGTTAAAAATGAGAACAATATACCCCTATAACTACCTCTTAATTTTGCCTTAAATTATGATACAATAGGTTAGTCCGTTAGTCAATTGTCAATTAAATCTTATGAAGTGACATAAACTCAAAATTTGCCTGGACATTGCACACCCAAAATGACATATTTTGGCTTAGTAGTCTATGATAAGAGTTGTAGATTTATCTCTTAGCTTTCAAATTCCACCGATTTCAGGCTCATATCACAAATAGTAGATTACCACATGTTCCTATAACCTCTGGAAATTAGCTCCATCTTTTTGAGCTCTTCATAAAGTTGTAGAGCTTCTTTATCTTCCTACAAGCTTCCATATATCTAGAACTTTTTATTCTTAATTTTATCAATTAAGTCCAATTTAAATAAAAATTATATTACTACAAAGTAAATGATTAAAACTGAGGGTTTAGGTTATCATACCGTCAAGTGATTATTATGTAAAATTAACATCTTCAGTTCAGAAGTACAAGTATCAAACTACTAAAACTAAGCAAGCGTTGCCTAATTTCCTTGAGGTAGAATTGGAGTTTTAAAAGTACACATATGTTTCTATTAAATGTATATTTGACAATTAAATTAATAAACAAGTATAGATTAATTATAAAAAGTTAAAATAACATATACACTTATGAAAATGTCAAGAGGTTAGTCCGTTAGCCAATTTACCAAATCTTATAAAGTTTAAAGTACACTACGAAATAGTAGTTACCACATGTTCCTATAACCTCTGGAACTCTCTTCTTCTAATAGGTTTACTTAGTTCCTGCTTCCCTCCTTTTTATTTTTAATTTTGTCCAATTTAAATAAATTTATGTTCTACAAAGCAAAGAGGTTCATACCGATTATTATATGACATTTTCAGAGAACTCTTGTTTAATTAGGGAGGGAGTTTTTAGTATCAACATTTTATTATAAAACAATTTTTCATAGTGAAATTAACAATAGTATAACTTAATCAATTTGAATTTTGAGATCTCTCGTTAAAATGAGAAGAACCTTCCCTCAACTTAAACTTTTAATTAATCCAAAAGAAAAATGTTTAATTGAACATCGGGTAGTACAAGATGAAACCCAACAAGAGGTGCTAGAGTTGATTGTCTTAATTGGGCTAGTTGCTGACTTTGCAATTTGCATAAAATTAAATAAGTTGAGAAAAATAAAACAACAAATTTATGAAAAAATAAGAAAATTAAAGACATAAGATTGATTATTATTCTTAAACATTATTTATTATAATGTTTTTATTAAACATTATATTATTAGTTTACTTGAATAAATTAAGGATTTTTATGAAGTTTTGAGAGAAAAAATGAAAATAGAAAAAGCCTCTGTGTCTGTTTTATCAATAGTACAAATAACCTAACTTTTTTTCCTTGCCTCATGATGAATTGTTAAAGCTGTAAAATTAAAGGAATTCCAACATAAGTTGTTTTGCTTTGTTTGGTTGCATATGGATAGTTAGTAAAATTCTCCCAAAACAAAAACATAACTTAAAAGTGTATATATATATATATATATATATATATATTGGCCCTACTTAAAAGTATATACTCTTTATTTATATTATTTAAAAGTATATTAATTGACTACAATTAATATAGTTACAAGACAATATTAAAATTGCATATTTATATAAACTGTTACATAATTGTGGGATAGCTGACAAAAGTTGGCTTAACATGATCGAACAATATCTGTAAAAAAGCCCTTTCTAAAACTTGTGGGGGTAATCTTACATCTTCTAAACTTTGTTTATCCAGATAGAAAATTTGCATCTACGCACGCAAGATCTCCAGTAAATTAAGATAATTTTCAATCAAATTAGATTTAAATTCAACATTCCTAAAATTAAAATTTAAACATTGCACTCATGCAACCGATTAAGTTTATCTCAGAGGAAATTCTGATATATACTGAGTGCATTACAACTCACACAGTAACATATATAGTAAAATTTCACCCAAAAAAAACATATATAGTAAAATAATTAAATTTAAATTGTGAGATTAATTAACCTTTAAACCTAATCCACTCGGTATACTTTAAAAAAAGTCTCGTACAACCAGGACCCTCAACTGAGGCATCTATTGATTTTTTAATTTATAACAAGATCAATGTGTGTGAGTGTCGTCTCCTTGCAAAATTAAAAACTGCATAATGCGTTGTTCAGTGGTTAAATTTGAAACAATCGAGGCGGTCCATCAAGAATATATGAATTAATATATTTTAAACTTACATAAGCTTGACTTATTTATTAAATAAGTTAATTTTAAATTTTAAAAAAACTTATTTAATTATATAGATTAATGTTTAAACTTTTGAAATAATCTATTAAACATACTAAGTTGACTCAGTTATTTAATATTTATATATATAATTAAAATTTATAATACTTATATAATTTAATAATTATATATAAATATAGTACATTTATTTTATATAAAATACAATTATTTGGTTAAATGTTAGACATGTTTAAAAATTAAAAAATATAAATTTCTTGACTTGTACTAAAATTTTTATATAATATAAATATTTAAATAAACTTTTAAGTTAAACAGTCTCAAAAATGAGTCTATAACAAGTAATAAGTCAAACTCAAACCGATATTTTACAAAATAACTCTAAGCCTACTTAAACAAAACTTAACTTGACTTATTTTCACCCATAATCTTTACCATCCATTTCTTCTTCTCCCTCTCCTCTCTTTAACTAACAACTTCCTTCTTAATTTCCGGTGAGAATATCGAGTTTTGTGGGATGATTACATGAGCTATGAGGCAACTGATACACTTGAAAGTTGAAAGGGGGGATTTTGCACTAGTTAGTTCAACGTTCAAACTCCTTAATAAAAACCCCAAAACCAAACCCTTTTATGGAATTATCCAACGAGTTGGAAGTTTATTTTCAATGTGAAATTGACTATGCCACCTAAAAATATAATAAAGTAATTCATGTGTTTTTATTTAATAATTTAATTTTTAAGAGAGTAAATTAGTTCTACACATAACATCAGAGCTTGTAAAGATCAAGTGGTTTAAAGTTTGATCCTTGCTCTCATCGTTCTTTTAAATAAAAGTTGAATTTTAACATATAATAAAGATGTGTTTGTGTATAATCTACTTTCAAGTCCAAGAGACTCTTGCATAAGAGTGTGTGTTAGAGATATAATAAAATTATTTACGTGGCTTTACCTAACAACTTAAATAGTTCATGACAGCCACCACTCACAAAATGTCAGAAGGATTGGGTGCAATTTGAAAACAAACTGCAAAGATCCTAACCATTAAAAGTTAGTTTTTTTATAATAAAATGTTAAAGAAAAATGTGGCATATTGAATAATACCCATCAGATTTAAAACTACACCCCTATAGTTCAGAAAAGAACTGTAGGGGATCCAGGTCCCAAAATGTCCAAGAAAAATATGTGCATTCTTTTGTTTCATAAGCAATTGATGAGTACTAATTATCTAAAAGTTCAAATTGCTTAACAAGCTCCCAAAAACCAAACCCTTTAATCAGTTCCAAGTATTTTCAATGTTAAAATGACGAATCCACCACCCACAAATGGTGAAGAATTCAATCGTTCAGCATGTTTGGTTAAAGCTGAATCAACAGCTTTTTTGTTGTTTTAAGCTATTGAACGTCCAATGCAAAATGTTTGGACAAATTGGAGCCAAAAATCAACAGTTTTATTTCGGAGAAAAAAGTTGTTGTAACAAAAGCTGAAATTTGAGTATTATTACAAAAAGTTATTGAGATTATTTTTAATAGTGAGATGTAAATATTATTTTATTTTTAATTAAATAATTTTTTTAATTAATTAAATAATTTTTTAATTATTTTATACTTATTTTAATAATTTAATATATAAAAAATCTTTTTTATATCATTCAAATAAAATAGATTAATTTAAAATTATTTTTCAACTAATATATTTAAACATAAATTTTTTTTCTTACAATTAATTATAATAATAAATTTTTATATAATAATCAATTATTAAAATAATCTAATTTTCATAATTATCTTAAACACGATTCTTTTCCAATATTACACACATCTCAAAGTTTAGGAGAGAAACGTACCTTTTAATTAACACAAAACTTAAATACCTTCAACTCGATCAGTTAGGTGACTGTTATTGCTGCCACTGGTTGATGCCTCACAGTGGAATATTGAGACCATGGTTGCAGACAAGAAATTACGAACATCCCAAGCTAATTTCGCCACCATTCCTAATATCCGAAACACTGAACTTTTGAGCAAGTGACGAGCCAATATGATTGGTATAAATCCCCATATGATGAGCAGAACCCACAAAAGCAGTCGCTGCAATAAGATGGACAGTAGGGATGCAGAAGAAATTGATCCAGAAAGTACAAGGACAAAGCTGAGGATCTGAGCTAGGTACCCACTGCGAGTCTGTGTATGAATCTTGAGTCCAAATACCGCGCTATAGATGCATATGGCAGTCAAGAACGTTTGCATCTGAACTGGGTGCGTATCAGAGGGCGATTCTTGCTTGTTTTGATACTCAACTTGGAGCACTCCAACGAGTAGTGGATCTAGAAATATGAAGATGGCATGGCATGGGATTGAAGGGATGAGCTCTTGATCACTTGAAGTAGTTGATAAGCTACAAAAGTCCGAAGAAAAAATCAGCCACTCTCACTTTAATTTATATGAATTAAAGTCTCTGCAAGTTTTAGGGTTTCGGCTCCACTTTTTTACAAAATAAATAAAATCTCTGCAAGTTGTTACAAAGTCTAAAGCAATTCGTATATTAATTTTAAATCTCTTAAGGTTGCCCTAAACCACTAACGCATATATAATAACAGTATATTGAAGTTGAAGAAATGCATTTTTTATATGTTGATAATAATAATCTCTCTTTAATTAAATCTTATTTTATTCTTGCCATAGTGGAAGAATCATAGCAAAATAAAGCAGATGGAGTATGATATAGGTCCCTGTAGTCCAAAGAAAATTGCCAAATAGTAAATCAAAGGCTGAGATATCCCTGCAATTTTATAAAAACTGCATGAGATCTTGATCTGATAAAGTAGGTTTTGATGCCTTAGCTAGGAATTTGGGCGTAACCAATTAAAATAAATAAAAGAGGGTATAATAAAAAATAGAAAAGAATCAAATCGTGCTACTGTTTAAGATGTATAATATTTGTTTAAATCGATCTTATATATTTTATTCTTGCCACAGTGGAAGAATCATATAGAGTAAGCTTTAATGCCTTTGGAATTTGGACTTAATCAGTTAAAATAAATAAAAGAGGGCTAATAAAGAATAGAAAAGAATCAAAGCATCATACTGTTTAAGATGTGCAAAAAACTATTAACTTACAGACAGTGGAAGACTAACCTTTCACGTTTATAATATTTAAGTTGGCATGAGCAGCTCACAAACTTCGATTTTCTTTGGTTTACCTTCATTGCCACTTTAACTCTTCTGGGTTTTATTCTGGATATTGAGAGACTAACATCCTCAGTATCTCCCGTAATTCCCATCTCATCAGTATGGACCTTAGACGCATCCATATTACTCAACACTGCAGAATAACAGAGGATCTATCTTCCGGTTCTCTTAAGGATACATTGATCTATCTTTTACCATCTGAATTAGGTCATTCTCAAATTTTTTTTTAAAAAAACCCCTTAGTAAACATATAAACGCAGATTATGATTGCCACAACAATGAATTGCCAGTTTAGAAGCGTCAATATTCAATGTCCTACGCCTACACTCATCTCCAAGTCCAATGCTGACTCATGAAAGATATTGCCCTAAGTACAAATTGCAATACCGTGGGGTCCTCTCTGTTCTTTCCACCAAAATTTCCCTAGTTAACCCTGTCTCTTTCCATCCCGTTTCCTAGTTACTTAGTATTTGCCCATACCATGGTTTTAAATCATGAAAGATGTTGCCCTAAGTACAAATTGCAATACTGTGGGGTCCTCTCTGTTCTTTCCACCAAAATTTCCCTAGTTAACCCTGTCTCTTTCCATCCCGTTTCCTTAGTTACTTAGTATTTGCCCATACACATTGTTGATTGAAAATTATCCTTTCTGCACAGCAAGAGATCCGGAATTTTTCTTACCGCCCCAGTATATGTTAGACACACTCACGTGCCTATGCAAGAATACCTCATTGCTAATGGTTGAACTAACTGATTTAATTCTTTGAATAGCAAATAACAGTTCCTAATTCAAAATAATTGAATTGTGAATCTTGAAACAGGCATATATTGTGATAATTATCAGAACAACACAAACCAATCTAAGATTTAAAACATTGATCTATCATATTCAATAATCTTTATTACAAAAGAATTGGGTGATATAAAAGAACTTATTATTTTGGATTATTTAATGTGGAGTAGCATAATCACATATTTATTAAAATCAGTATTATTTAGATGTCATGTTTCGGGGAGATTATTTTTGTTAAGCCCATTTGTTAGATCGCTTTTATGTTATTGGGGTTTTGTAAGCATTTAAAACTATTATGGACTATGGTGATATTTGAGCCTTGTGTGTACAAGTCTTTTATATATGATGAGTAGGTTAACTCATATCATAAATACTAAGAAAGACTCATACTCTCATTATACAAGAACTATGGTTACCCGATTAAGACCATAAGCATGAAGGCATTTGGCAACAAAGGTAATTTCTCTCCTATATCACAACTAGGATTGCTACCTTCTTCTCATGGTGCTTATCTCGATTCTGATATATAGGTGATTTTAAACCAAAATCTTGAAATTAGATTGTTAATATACATGACATGGATTAGGGTTGAAGGATATTTCTGAAAATTTATTCTTGCAATTAGTATATAAACAAACTCATTATTATATATATCTTTTATATTAAATTTTTAAAAATTTAAACAATAAGAAGTTTCTCATCATGATTGTTATTTTAACTTGATTATAATATGAAATTTTATCAGCTTGGTATGTATGTTGTTGAGGGGGAGGAGTGGGGACATAGGATCTTGTTGCCCTTTCTTTTTTTCTCCCTTAAAAAGCTTCAAATGAGAGTTTGGTCACTTTTTTCCCACTTTTTTCCTTTCATCCAAACGTGACATAAAATTTTAAGTGGTCTAAATGTGTCAGGTCCAATGTCAATGTAAATATTTTTTTTACCATCTAGTGACACTGTAAATTGATCGCACACACGGCTTAATTAATTTTTTGGCTCCTATATATATTTCTCCTAGGTGCTCATTTTAGTTCTTATTTTTGTTCATTTAGTCATTCAATTTATTAATTACATTCTAGTATCATTCTTATAATGATTATTTATCCAAATTATTTTGATAAATAGTAACGTTTAATGTTTAAAAAAAAAATCCCTCAAAGTCCACGTTGATATCCACTTCATGACATGTCACCACTCACCAAAGTTATTAAGTCATATCACTTAAAAAAATCATATAATTTTCTATTTTAATTTTAATCATTCATATAATATTAATAATCAAAATTTATTTTCTCTTAATAAATTATTTATCTCACTTTATATTCTGTATTTATGTATATATAAAAGAAAGAGGAAACGCATCCTCTTTACATTTGTGTTCAAGACACGTCAGAACATTCAATTACTAGCAATTTTGTTATAAAGGATAATTCTCATCTCTTGTCCTCCACGTGAAAGAGACCCAATTCTCTTTTTCTTATATATGTTTTTTTAGTGTACTTTACGTGTGTTTCTAAAAACATATACATTAAAGAAATCACAAGGACAACAGAATTAGTTCAGTTGGTAAAAATCAAAAAGTAATTCATTTCAAAGGGTCCTTACTAGCAATTTTTTATTAAGTAATTCGCAAATATTACTATAATTAGTGCTTATTAAATCTTGTGCTATGCACTAATCTTGTGCTATATGCATTACACTAATCTTAGGATTAAAGTAACTTTTTCTCTCTTTAAACTTTAGTATTTAAAAAAAAAAAAAAAGAAACCAAAAACATCTCTAAATAAGAAAATGTGGGTGCTTCAGTCAACATATTCCTACTAGCTACTACCAACTACTCTATCACTTTGTCTTGTAGCTTATGTAGTGGAATTTCCTTTAAATTGCGATGTTGATTGCTGATACCTAGGAGACGCCAGTGCCTTTTACCTTTGATTTTGTTGTCCCATGATTGCAGGTTCCATCTAGTGGCGGTGACTATTATGCTTTCTATTGCTTGCTATTCCTAATCTTCTTCCTAACCCTATTCATACTCCTTAAAAGTTTATACTGGAATAAACCTTATGCCGATGGCAATTCCAGTACACCGAAAAAAAAATTTGTTATTATGAAATATCATGTTCCGGTTAGTTCGTACTAAAGTTGATCCCACCGTAAACTTTGTAGACAACGAGCGTTTTCAGTTAAAACATTCTAAAAACAATTTTTCTTTTTTTGGGTAACTATTCTATGAACAATTCTGTCAAATAGGTTTTTGTTTACAATTGTTTAGAAATTGTTATAAAACCTACTTTATGATTTTAAAAACTAAAAACTGAGAAGTGAATCAGGCTTTTACGTACTTTTACACCAAATTTAAGCTATTGATCTTACTTTTATTAATCGCTAATCTTATAGTGGAATCCAATATTAATTAAGAAAGAAAAAGATCTACTTCACTCCCTTGATTAAAAGATTTCATACTCTCTTCAAAACAACTATCTTATATTAGATTAAATGTCTCATGTGATAGACATGTGATTTATCTTATTAGTTTAATAAGTAATTAAATTAAGTTATTAGGTTAAACTCTTATTGGATAAAAGAAAAATGATAATTTTGCAGTTATAGTAATTACCAATTTGATAAAAGTTAGTAGGATTGATACACGTAAAATATACTAAGAGCAAGTACATTCTATCGCAAAGTAATATAGGACTTAAGTCTCAGTTGTCGATCCCACGTGAAATAAGAGAAAATTATTAGATTCACTAAATTCTTGGTTATTTAAACAATCGAAAGTGTAAGAGAATTTCAAAACAAAATAAAAAAAACAAGTAAAGAAGAATAATGGACAATTAAACAATGTAGAGATAATCAAATAGGGAGAAATCAGGGTGTAAGGTTCACTTGAATCTAATTAATCAGATTTTTACCCATTTATGATGTAAGGTAATTCTTTTGTTAATATTCTCTTAATTGCTATTGAATCTCAAAGGTCATGGATGAAACAATATCATATTCCTAAATTAAATCACTTATTTTATCATATTCCTAAATTAAATTTTGCATTTAAATTTGCATTAAACTCAAAATTCAAAAGATGAACTAACATAATCATTAATTCTATTGACAGAATAAATTAATGTTTGATTATTCACCACTCTAATCCTAGGTTTATCATATAGGTCCACTCATTGAGTGCAGATAGTTACCGGTCAAACAATGAATTAATATATGTCAAAAGAGATCAAGTTCTGATGACAAGAATACAAGTAATATAAAAAACCTTAAAAGAAATTACCTTAATTAAATTTGAGATCAACCAAATAATTAGGAAAACAAGATCCCCCATAACTCTAGCTATGAGTTTAGCTACTCATATTCAATATAAACAAACTCATATTACAATACAAATTCATAGAAAGAAAACCCAAAGAAAGGAAAAAACTAGAAGGAAAGAGAAATCAAAACCTCTTTTATGGTAAATTATGATCTTCAAGCTTTCAAGAATTGAATCCTCCAAGGATTCGTGACAATTCTCTCTTCTGATCTACCTCTCAAAGTCTGCCGTCGCAAAAGTGTCTCTCAGGATTAGGGATTTTCTGCGTCTCTACTCGAATTATGGCATAACTCTTCTATTTATAAAAAATAAGGTGTGATGTTACGTGACCAGTGCTTAGGCGCTGGCTTCTGGTGCTTAAGCGCTAAGTCACTAATACAAAAACGCACTGTGTAACGCGTTGTGCGCTCAGGTGCTGAGACACTAGAGAGATTGGAGGCTTTCTGTCATGAGCGCTGGCTCTTGGGCACTTAGGCACTGAACTACCGAATAGAATTTATGCTTTTCCTCCTTGTAAAAATTGTCCAGTCTTCTTCCATGCAAAATTTTCTATCAAAAAAATCATTAAAACTCGTAATAAGAATATAATTAAAAATAATAAAAACATAATAAATCTTGAGATCAAAGTTCAATAAAAAATATCTAAAGATGATGAAAAATCAAGAAAATGAACCGTAAAAATATGAGATTTTAAAGGTTCATAAGTATTTAAAAAATAATTTCTGCATAAAATCTCAAGGTTTGTTCCTTGGCATCAGAGTTTCTTCTTCCTTCACCATCACTAAAGTAGAAGAAGCATAAAGAAAGATAAAGGAATAAAAAGTGAGTTTTAAAATCTCTTTAATACTCTTGAAAAATAATCTATTAATTATTCATAAATAAATGTTAGTATATTTATACTTTCTTATTTGTAAAAATCATGAATTCTAAGACCTTTATATTTTAATGATAATTTTTTATATTAAGATTCTTAAAAAATTACAAATTAATATATGGTATCGAGAGAAATGTTATGAAATTTATGATTCTCTATTGATGATGACTATTTTTTAAATTTATATAAACCATAATTATGAAAAATAGGAATTTTTTATTATATTATTCTATTACACTTTGTGAATTAATTTTATAATCTATTATCGACTATAATTAAAAATTGTTGAGCATAATTTTTGCACTGTGTAAGTTTACTCCAATTCTTATGGCTCTCATAGCATTAAGTTAACGAATATTATCATGATTGAATTTAGAGTTTTTTAATTTTTATTTCTTATGATTTTTAACGAATATTATCATGATTGAATTTAGAGTTTTTTAATGATTTTATTTATAGTATTTGATTTTTATGCATAATATTATTAATTTGGGATAGTATTATGTCAAATTTGTTAATAATTAAAGTGGTCAAATATTTAAGCTAATTTAATTCTAAATTATATGAAAGTTATTTTTCAATTACCTATAAAATAGATGTTATAAATAATATAATGACTATTTATGTATGGATAAATTGAAGTTCATTATTATAAAGTATTTATGGATTGCCTAAATGTTAATCAATCGGCCTTATAATAAATGAGCATGATTGTTGGTAATGTAAATGTACTATTAGTTTTATTTATCTATCTAAAGATAATAACTATTTCTAGTTAATGCATATATCATTGCTAAATTATGTAAATTTAATTAACATCATTATGTTGAATATGGTATATTGATGGATCACCCAAAGGAGAACATTGATATACATTGAATGCTTAAGTGATTTGTTATCTGAATCTGTATAGTATGTTAATTTATGACTCAAAGTTGCCTGTTCCAGTCTTTAATGAGTTGAACTTATCTGATTGAAGTGACCAAGTCTAATTTCACCTCTATATAATAGATCTTAATTTGACACTCCAAGTTAAGAAACTTGTTGCTATTACCGCTGATAGTAGCAATGAAGAGAAAACTCATTATAAGGCTTGAGAAAGGTCAAGCAAACTGAGGCTAATGTTTATTTGAATGAGCATAATAAATAACATCAAGTTTGCTCTTCTCAAAACTGAAAGTGCTAAAGAATTTATGAGTTTTGTGGGAGAGCGTTCCCAAATTGCTAACAAGTCTCTTATTAGGACATTAATGGATACTTTAACCACCATAAGATTTGATAGTTCTCGTACTGTTCATGAGCACGTCATTAAAATGACAAACATTGTAGCAAGACTTAAGTCATTAGGAATGGAAGTGGGTGAAAATTTCCTTGTGCAGATTATTTTGAACTCATTACTGCTTGAGTATGGTCCATTTCAAATAAACTATAATACTATGAAAGATAAATGGAATGTGCATAAATTACACAGTATGTTAGTTCAGAAGGAAACCAAACTTAAGAATTAGGGAAATTACTCTATTCATTATGTGAACCATCAAGGAGTAGGAAAGAAAGATGAAAAGAAACATGGAAAGGGAAAAGTGCCATTAAAGATTGATGAGTCCTCTGTCAAAATTTAGAAGAGTTAAACAATAATAAATGTCATTTCTATGGGAAGTTTGGACACTTCCAAAAGGATTATCCAAAGCGTAAGTTCAAAAAGAAAGGTAAGTTTAATGCTTATATATATTTCGAATTAAATTTAATTGAAGTTCCCCATAATATTTTGTGGATTGATTCTAGATGTACAACTCATATTTCTAATATGATGCAGGAATTCTTTACAATCCAAACCATAAGCCCAAATGAGAAGTTCCTCTTCATGGATAATAGAGTGAAGGTTCCAGTGGAAGGTGTTGGGACTTATCGTTTAATCCTAAACACTGGACTTCATTTAGATTTATTTGAAACTTTTTATATACCTAGTATTTCTAAGAATTTAGTTTCTTTGTCTAAACTTGATGTTACTGGATACTCTTTTAGGTTTGGTAATGGATATTTCAGTTTGTATAAGCATACATATATGATTGGTTGTGATATACTTTATAATGATTTATATAAATTGAATCTTGATAATTTATATGCCGAAACTCTTATGACCTTGCATCATAATTTTGGCACTAAACATAGTTTAGTGAATGAACATTATGCTTACTTGTGGCATAAACGTTTGGGTCACATTTTCAAAGAAAGAATGGAAAGGTTAGTAAAAAATGACATCCATTCAAATTTGAATTTCACTGACCTTGATATTTGTGTGGATTGTATTAAGGGAAAACAAATAAAATACATAAAGAAATGTGCCACTAGAAGCACACAACTTCTTGAAATTGTACACACTGATATATGTAGACTCTTTGATGTCAATTATTTCGATAAAGAAAAGTACTTTATCACCTTTATTAATGATTATTCACATTACAAATATGTCAATTTATTGCATGAGAAATCTCAAGCAGTGAATGCCTTGGAAATTTATGTAAATGAAGTTGAAAGACAATTGGATAGAAAGGTGAAAATCATAAGGTTAGATAGATGTGGTGAGTATTATGGAAGATTTGATGAAACTGGATAACACCCATGTTCATTTGTTAAGTTCTTAAAAAAACGTGACATATATGCGCAATACACAATGACAAGTATACCACAACAAAATGGTGTATTAGAAAGGCGTAACTGAACCTTAATGGATATGGTTATGAGTATGTTAAGTAACACGTCTTTACCCTTGTCATTATGGATGTATTCTTTAAAAATTATTGTGTATTTGTTGAATAGGGTTCCTAGTAAAGCAGTTCCAAAGAAACATTTTGAATTATAGACAGGTAGGAAACCCAATTTAAGACACTTGCATGTTTGAGGATGCCAGGCAGAAATAAGAATCTATAATCCACATGAAAAGAAACTAGATGCAAGAACAATCAATGGATATTTCATTAGATATCTAAAAAAGTCTAAAGGGTATAGATTTTACTATCATACCCATAGTATAAGAATTGTTGAAACTGGAAATGTCTGGTTCATTGAGAATGGTGAGACTAGTGGGAGTGAAAGCTTTGCGAAATGTGGAGATTAAGGAAGTTAGAGTACAAGTTCCTTTGTCTTATGCTCCTACTTATGAAATTGGTGTTCCTCATGTTGTTGAACAGCATAATAATCAAGAAGAACAACAAATTAATGATCCCGAGGTTAACAATGAACCTATAGTAGAACAACCACAAGAAATAACATTAAGAATATCCCAAAGAGAAAGGAGATATGCTATTCCGAATGACTATGTGGTGTATCTACAAAATTCAAAAGATAACTTGGGAATTAATGACGATGATTCGATTTCATTTTCATAAGTCATTAATAGTGATAATGTTGATAAATGGTTAGATACCATGAAAGATGAGCTTAAATCAATGAAACATAATGGTGTATGGGACCTTGTGGAATTACCTGAATGATTCAAGAGAGTTGGGTGTAAATGGGTCTTTAAGACTAAGTATGACTCTCTTAACAACCTTGAACGCTACAAGGCCTGTCTTGTTGCCAAAGGTTTTGCTCAAAAGGATGGCATTGACTATAAGGAAACATTCTTACCAGTTTTCAAGAAAAATTCTTTCAAAATTATCATGACATTAGTAACTCATTATGATCTAGAGCTGCATCAAATGGATGTGAAAACTACCTTTCTAAATGAGAACTTAGAGGAAGATGTTTATATGGATCAACCAATGGGATTTTCAGTTGAGGGAAAAGAATACATGGTGTGTAAACTTAAGAAATCAATATACGGACTTAAGCAAGCTTCCCGGTAATGGTATCTCAAGTTCAATGATACTGTTGTATCCTTCGAATTTAAGAAAAATATTGTTGATTGGTGTATATATCTAAAGGTCAGTGAGAGTAAGTTTATCTTTCTAATTTTGTATATTGATGATATCTTACTTGCAACTAATGATCTTGGTCTATTAAGTGAAGACTATGAAATTTATCTCTAATAACTTTAAAATGAAAGATATGCGAGAGGTAAGCTATGTGATTGAAATAGAAATATTTTGTGACAGATCATAAGGATTGTTAGGTTTGTCTCAAAAAGCATATATTAATAAAGTTTTAGAGAGATTTAGAATGGACGCTAAATTTGTGGCATGCTTTGAGGCTATGGTTTAGGCTAAGTGGTTGTGGAACTTTATTTCAGGACTTGGAGTAGTTGACAGTATTGTCAAGTCGCTAAAAATTTATTGTGATAATTTCACAACTATCTTTTGTCTAAAAACGACAAGTATTCTAAAAGTACTAAATATATGAAATTGAAATACTTTGCTGTTAAAGAAGAAGTTCAGAAATATAGTTTCAATAGAGCACATTAGCACTAACTTTATGATTGTTGATCCTTTGACAAAAGGGTTACTGCCCAAAACACTTAGTGAACATGTTGAAAGTATGGGCACTTTTGCCAAGTAGACATTATTGTATATTATGTTTATGTTTATGTTTTATGTACTTTGACACTTTAAGCTCATGAATGAATTTGTTTTTGTCTTACCTATTTTTCGAGTTTGTATACTTGACTGAATAGGAATGATAATAATAAGTTCTGTCTTTAATAAAGACATTATTGTTGAACCAATTATGTGCTTCCCATTTATAGGTCATATCAAGGAGAAGAATAACTTTGTAGTACATGGAAAGGACTATGTCGATTAAATGATATACGACCAACATGACTCATGTTAATTAGTTTTATTCTTGGTCATGATGAATGATGTATCCAATATAAAGAAAAATTTGACTATGTATATGAATTCATATTATGTTTTGATAGACTTATTAAACTATAAAGAATGTAATATCACATGAGCCAAGTGGGAGAATGTTGGATTAAATGTCTCATGTGATGAGCATGTGACTTATCTTATTAGTTTAATAAGTAATTTAGGAAAGGATAATTTTACAATTATAGTAACTACTAACTTCTAACTTGACGGAAGTTAGCAGTATTTAAGAAATAGTTTTTGTGTAAAAACTCAAGGTCTGTTCCTGACCTTCAGAATTTCTTCTTCTCTCATCATCACTAAAGTAGAAGAAGCATAAAGAAAATGCAAAGGAATAGAAAGTGAGTTTTTGTGATCTCTTTAATACTCTTAGAATACAGTCTATTAATTATTCAAAGATAAAGGTTAGTGTCTTTATACTTTCTTGTTTATGAGAATCAAGAATTCTAAGATCTTTATGTTTTAATGATAGTTTTCTATATTAAGATTCTTAGAAAAACTACAAATTAATATCTCATCCCAAGTAAATTTTGCCACCATGCCTAATATCCAAAAAAATGAACTTTTGAACAAGTGATGAGCCATTATATATTAATTTATTATTGATATAGATCCCCAAATGATGAGAAGAACCCACAAAAGCAATCGGTTCAAAAACATGATGAAGAAGATGGTAAAGAAGGGAAATATTTATATATTCTAAAGAAATAAACTTTATTTGAGATTCTCATCTAACTTGAATTTTCTTAGGTTAATTACTTGGCATACTCTTGACCTTGACTTACATGAAAAGCACAACTACAAGAGTTTTTATAAGCATACATGATACTTCTTGATGATAACTCTTAAAATGATCTTAACCTCAAAATATTAAATGTTCCTATTAACTAAATATATGCATGGATAAATGCATAGAACCTACAAATTCATGAATGTAGAAATGTGTACATATGCCAATACGAGACTTCTACGAGGATGTGGCTCTGCTAGTGTTTGCCTAGCACCGCCACTCTTGGGCAGCAACCATCCACACTTGGCAGCCTCGACTCCGCATTTGGTAGCTTTCATCTCCTTTACTGGAGCCAACCCTCTACCATGTATGTTTCCACATTTCCAGCCATGACAAACATTTCTATTGTAATTGTCGTCTTCTACACAAGGGAACCACCACCACAACCAACCCACCCTTGTGGCCAACATCTCAGACCTGGGTCATCCCTAGTATGCAGCCTCCTCTACTCCGATACCCGACCTTGATGACCTCCCCCCTCCACCTATGTCCAACCCTCATGATGCTCAGTACGGCTATGCAGTCTCCGTGTTCTCCCTATCCACATTGTTGTGCAATCATCACCCCCCGCATACCTCTGCTTTGCCACATCCATCAAGGCAGATTTGTCGCCATCTTCGTTGTTCCCCTAATCCCAGCCAAACCCTTGTCTCCCTCTTCACATAAATCCCTGT
Source organism: Ormosia semicastrata (assembly GCA_029884595.1). NCBI lineage: Eukaryota > Viridiplantae > Streptophyta > Magnoliopsida > Fabales > Fabaceae > Ormosia > Ormosia semicastrata. The sequence goes on along the minus strand of JAQQTO010000022.1, from coordinate 3,166,995 downwards.
GAATCCTCTTCTTTCACCTGCGACCAGGCCTTGCGACCATTTCGACTGATAGCCTAATAACCTACCCCTGGACCACACCGAATTGTGACCCTACCCCTAGCGATCTCATCGATCTGTGACCCAAAACCCTTGCCCGCTACTACTATCTCATCCACGTGTTATGGTGTCCTCTAGCAACCAACCTTCTAAGTCTTGTGCTAGTGACGACAAAAAAGAAGACAACAAGGATGACAAGGTTGTTCATATTACATCAACATTAGTAGAGCTGGAGCCAGGTATGCAGGCAACATTGCAAAGTTCAAGTCATGAGGTGAGCTCCTTTCTGAATGCCTCTAACCAAGTCACGAGCACTATATACATAGCTATTGCCAAAGTTTCTGAAGACAATACTTCTCTGTCTCAACTCGTATGTACCCTTGTCAATGATCCTAATAACAATTTATAGAAAGCAGTGGTAACCTTCAATGAACGATTGCTAAAGAAGCGTAGCCTAAAGCATATTGTCATCAGAGAAGGCAGGTCACCTTCTAAATCACATCTCCTTTTTTTTCATCTTTTCACCAGTTACATTTCTAGGCTTGTTGGAAGTTAAATTTTAGGCTTATGCCTCATCTCTTGTTCTTGGGACCTATCTTCCATTTTTATTCCAGTAATGAATTATTTATTTTTAGCAAAAAAAATTAATAAATAAATATGTCAGTACATGAATACTAATTAATTAAATACATATATCAAATTTATTAAATTTCCAACAATATATTCCATGACAAAGAAAGTGCACCAGAGAGGAGAACGGCACAGCTGATAATCTAAGCTTGTTATTGCCACTGCGAGTCTGCATATGAAAGACTAACATCCTCAATATCTCCCACTCTATGTACTTTACTACTTTAGATCATAGATGCATCCACATTACTCAACTCTGCAGAGTAACAGAGGATCTATCTTCCTGTCCTTTGATTGATACATTGATCTATCTACTACCATTGAATCAGGTCATTCTCAAAACCCCATTCGAGAACATATAAGCACAGATTCTCATTGTCACGATATAAAAATTTGTCGGATCACATGAATGTCAACATTCAATGTCCTATACTTCGACTCCTACAATGTTGACTCAATTTGGAAAGATAATCTCTAAGGAGCCCTAAATGCAACTTGCAACAAAGTGGGTTGTCCCCGTCGCTTTCCATCCAGTTTTCATAGTATTTGCGCATACATATTGTTGACTAAAAATTATCATTCCGCAAAGCAGAAGATCCCAAGAGTTGCAATTGCCAGTAATGGTTGAACTAACTAATTTCAATAGAAAAGCATAGTTCTTGATTCTAAAAAATTGAACTTTGAGTTTTAAAATAGGCATATATTGTTGTTGTGCTAATTATCATGTCAAGACAAACCAGTATTGGACGAGACACTTATAATTAACTTTTATATATTAAAAAACAATTTGGGTTAATTCAATTATTATGTTTAAAATGTTTATACATTAAAATTGAGTGATTTAAGTATATCACATCTTATATTAGTGTTAATTGATCCCATGGCTTCAGAATAAAGAAAAATTAATTTTATACCAATAAATAACTTTTATAGGATGAATTTCTCATAAAATTCATCGTTGTTTTGAGATTTTGTATCATGCACATCGTAATCATAAAATTGAACACCAATCAAAGATCATTTTAGTATCAAAATAACTTAAAACTAATGTATAATATGGTGTGAAATTAAACAGATTAAGACTAATGCATAATATACTATAGAATAAATGTAAATATCAACCATTTGATTGTAAAATTATTTTTGTCTAAAATTTTAAAATCTATACAAGACATGTATAATAATATAATAATTAGTTGTATTTCATCGGCTGAATTAATCAAAATAAGTTTTTATAACAATTTCTTGAGTGGTGTAAATTGTAAGTCTTACTATGTCACCACCCAAATTAGGGTCCAGGATTGGCACGTAATCAATATGCTTGCTGAAGTCATGTAAGCCTTAAAATATATCATTAACTAACGTTAAATATTGTTAACATGCAAAAAAGATGCAAAACAAAATTTTCAAAAATTTTGATAAAGTTTCCTCAATTTTTATTATTCTAAAAAATATAATTCATCTACAATTTCATACAAATAACTAGAATATCTATATTAGCCACCATAGGGCTTCAAAAGCATAAAATGTTCAATAGGCGAATTTTCGCAATCAACAGTTTAATTTCAAACAAAATACATGATTTTTCCAAAATATTATTTGACACATTTCATACTATCACGGATCCTACTTGTAGAGATAATGAAGCACTTCTAAGAATCTTAGCCAACAAGACTGTCAAACAAATTGCCTATAAGAGAAATTAAATAAATATAAAAATTGCCCACATGAAATAATATGCTAGGCTCATCAAATTCTGGAGGAGTAAAAGTGGAAACAATCTTGTTACCCTTATATGTGAAATATATATCCACAGTTTGGGTGAAATTTTTAACTCAAGGAGTTGTTAATATCTACTATAACAAACATAAACAGGACAAGTGACACGTAGATCTACCTCTATATAATACATTACAGTATATTTTCTTGAGAGTGATATAATCTCATATTCTATTCTTCTTTTAATAATAACACATGTCATTCTTAACTTTTTTTTTTCAAATTTTAAATTTAAATTATCTTTTTAATTAATTATGTATACTTTTTTATAATTTTAAATATTTTTTCTCTTTTAATCTATATTTTTTAAAATTCTATCTCAATAAATTAATTATACATATATTCTTTATAATTTTTCAACATTTTTTCTTTTAATCTATATTTGTTTAAATTTTATCTGAATTTAAATAAACGCATACAATGCATGGGATACTTGTTAGTTTTTCAATAAAAGAATATTAAAAATGATGTTTAAAAACAATATCTAAATATGTTTCAAGCAAACAAACAAAAGTAATATTTAAAAAAATAAGGAAATTGTATTTAATATTGAACCAGAACAAAACGAGCAAGATTCAAGAGAGTCATATTACATAAGCAAGATTCAAGAGATGGCCCTCAAACAAGGTTGCTGGTGTCATTGTTGGATGCAAGGATGTAGTTGGATGACGGTTTGGTCGGGTTGGCCCACTGCGACTAAGCTAATTTTGGTTTGGCTTGTTACGAGCTAATGAGTTGCTAGCCTAGTCCAATCTTATGTGCGCCACAGGTTCTTTTTTCTTGAGTTTTTAACACTTAAATTTTTTTTTAGTACTAACACTTAAAAACTTTATTATTATGCTTCATCATTTTCTTTTGTTTTTTATAGGTTAAATTGCAACAAATAATAAATAAAAGAGTTTTTGTGATACAAATAATTTACATAAGAGAGAGTAAGGGTAAAACCTTTCATGTAGCATATAAAATATTTGATAGTACTATATAATAAAAGAATAAGATATTAAGGTTATGTGTATATATCGTATAAAGAAGATATGATAGATAAATGCTAATACTATTGGTCTTATTTAATATTTGGATGCATTCAACTCCAGATAAGATAATGAAATTCAAATTTATCGCATCAAATCATTTTATCTTATTCTACTATGCTTATGCGGTGATAATTTATCCTCTCTCCAAGACATGATGACGAAGGATGTTATCAAGACATTGATGAGGATTTCTATTCCAATCTTATCCTCAATTTCATTTTTATCACTCCTCTCCTTCATGCGCCACCACCATCATCACCATCATCACCACTACCACCACCACCACCACCACCACCACCACCATTAGCACCGCCATGGCATGCAGCACCACCACTCATGCCCTCTTTTTAGCCGCCGCCACACCATTGTCGCCACCATCACCACCACCACCATTACCGCCACCATCAAGACTCGTTGCCATGCACCATTTATCGCCAAGACCACCACCGCCGCCGCCACCACCGCCACTACTATTTGAACCATCGATTATAATTTTATATTTTAGGTGCCATCACCACCGCTGCCGCCGCCGCAGCCACCACCACCACCAATACCGCCACCACCACCACTACCGCCACCACCACCACCTCCACCACCGTCGCCGCCACCACCACTACCGCCGCCGCCACCACCACCGCCGCCACCATTGTCACCACCTCCACCGCCGCCGCTTACCACCATCACCACCGCCGCCACCCCGCCACCACCGTCCCCACTACCATTGTCCACACCCCCACCGCCACCACCGCTACCACCACCATCACCACCACCACTACTACCATCACCACCACCACCACCGCCATAAAGCTTTTTTTGATTATTATTATTTAATTATTTTAAATTTTACACTAAATGATATTTTGGTCTTAAAAAAAAAATGTTATACAATCAACTAATTTATCCTTTTGTTATCAAACAAAATATAGGATTATGTCTTATCCTATTAATTATACTATCATACCTTATACTATCCTATCATCTTATCTTATACTATACTATGTTCAGAAAAATATATACGCGCTCATATACTCATTAAAAGCATGCAAGTAGTCCTTTGTTAGTATAGTTTAAGTGATTTGGATGGTGATTTAAGTGAGATTGAGGGCGTTGTGGAAGAGATAGAACATCTTGATTCACATGTACACCAAACATAGCCTAAGCCATTAGGTTGGCTCGATCCATAGCAGGCCAACCCATGTTAGGCCGAGCCAAGTTGGGCCAAAATATATTCGGGCTTGAATTTTGTTGGCTTAACCCACTCATTTTGTTAGGTTATTCGAGACAATCTATTGGGCTTAGCCCATTTTGATACCTTCAGTGTTTGGCAGGCTAGGGAAGCTTGTAGACATGATAATCATTCGAATCACAAAGCCGCATCTCCCCTATTCTCAAAGACCTCAAAATACAATGGGGAGAATTCAATGGAAACATTGTTATGTGTGCATAATTGTGAAACATAAATCAAATTATAAGTGTGTTAAGAGCACGGACAAGTATTTGATGACAATAAACTAGCGGCGAATTTTTTTAGTCAAATGATGGCATTGATTTTAACATCATGAAATTTGCCACTAGGCAATTGAACTCACTATAATTAAATCCCATTTTTGTTTTATCACACAGGAAAATTAGAGAAAGAGAAGAGATATGAATATCCATGACTGTCGAGCTATACGTGTCCGAGTTTACAGTGTCTAATTAAAAAATTATTTTATTTTTTTTGGCTCGTCTCATTTCATATATCTCTACCAATATAAATTTGTCAAGCTAATCACACGCTTGTTTTTTGGACACACCATGAGCCAAGGAGAATCGAGAAGAGTATAACACTTTGGAAAATTTTACACGACTAGCATTTAAGTTACATCAATTTTCAATTACAAATGTCTTACAACTACTTTTTAGGAAGAATATGAAAGGACACATCGCGGACACATATTGGACATAGCCCATTAAAATTTAAAAAAAAATTTATTGTGTAGCAGTGTACTAATATCACGGCCCACAAGCCCAATATCACCCGACCCGCCCTTAAGAAAAATCTTCTATTCTTCCTCAATACATTGTGTTCACTGTGTGCTAATGGTTCAAGTTTCAAGTGAGTTTCACTCTGGTCTGGTGGTTTAATTTTTAATTATTGTTGATTTTTTTTCTAGTTATAAATGAAGATACTTGTGTTTCCATTGAGGAGTTGTGTTTAGAATGTTTATAATCTAAATTTTATATATATATATATATATAAGTCGTGTCCGTGTCTTAAATTTTTTGAATTTGGTGTGTCCCCGTGTCCATGTCGTGTCCCGTGCCCATGTCCGTTTCCGTGCTTCATAGGTTAAGATTTTTATAGAAGAATACAAAGAGACTAAGTAAAAACTTTGACTATCACCTTGTGTCAACATTAGACTAATGAAAATAGACACATAGTGTGTTGGGTCGATACAAGTACACTAGGGTTGACAAGCATCTAGAAAGCATTAATTAAAATCCCACGTGAGAAAAGAACCACCTAGGTAGACAGTTATCCAACATGATTAGTAGTCATGAAGGCATGCATCATGGAAGCTTTTGGAAAGCAAGCACATAGGGAAACATCTAATAATCCCTAAACAACAATAGTAGAAGACATGGTCACATTCAAATTCAAGTTTGTGAGTGAGAATTCAAATTGGTTGTTTGTAAATAGAACAACTTGGGAATAATTAAGTTCGTTGCTTCAACTCGACACTTATCACACAAAATAATAAGAGAACAAGTCCCTCAAGTGCTTTTATCTTTCAGTTCTTTTGTTTTCAACCTTTGTTTTCATTTTCAACTTTGTACTTATGTAAGTTGGTACTTTCTTTTCTAATACAATTAGTTTTTTATTCAGCATACATTTTGTGCATCTTCATTCTCGACATTTGCACTTCTACACTCCAAAAGTTGTGTGAGAATAAAGAATCCACATAAGGAAGTGACTTCCTACCTCGAATTAAGATATGGAACCAAATTGTCGATGAGTTAGCAAAATTCGATGGAAACAAATTGGCATGCCTGGTGGAACCCATTAAAATCAATGTGTAATCTTATACCATAGTTGAGAAGTGGTACTAGAATCCCGAGAATGTCGAATGTCAATACTTCTAATGTAGACACCCAAAATGTACCCCTGCCTCCACCAGAGGCTAAAGAAACCCTTGCTACCAATAAAGCAATTTCAACCGTAGGATATGGAAATGGATCTAATACAATGGGGCATAGGAGTGGATTTGACATACAAAACTATACTTATCAACTCGACTTTGTACCTTTATTTGGCATGCTAGTAATGATAAGAACTCTTAATGCCATGTCAGGGAATACTGCTATATATATAAGTCCTAGTATAGTGACGTCTATGGCAGGAAAAAGTACTTCAGGCCAAACATGAGTTTCAACCCTAGTTATCTATTGGCAATAAATATTATGGAGACTCTCCTTGGACTATTTGGTGCAGCTTCTAGTAGCTAGAACCCTATTGTTGACTTTAATAAGAATGTAAGGGTAACTATTAACCAGCTTACTTGGCCAATATACCCTACCATGACTAGGGAAATGACCATGAAAACTTCAAGACAATGGTATAATCTAGATTCTTTGGCAGAATGCAATAACAAATAGATAAAAGTAATCACAAGATGGCCTACATGCTGACCTAACAAATGAATATTGTGATTAGCCTACTTATTGAGGCAACAAATAATACTTAAATTGCCTTAGCTCATCAGGTAAGATAACTTGCTAACATGTTAGAGGGCATGAAGAGTGAAATTTATAACATTCCAAAGGCCCACCAACCTCATATGGTTAACCCACTTAATCTATACCACTAGTTCCAATATGGCCATGTAGATTTTCTCAATAGGAATAGTCAAGTTATTAACCCACAACCTTAAAGGGGAACACAAGGGCTAGGTCAATTAGGCTTTATACCAAACCAAGACATAAATAGGGCTATCGAACAAGCCCTTACAAGGTTTGGATTCAATGTTGGCCCTGCCTTTCGCTAATAGCTTGTATCGGCTTTCTTAGAGTAGATTGACCAGTTAGAGTTGCTTAGGGGGTATAAAGTCCCTAAGTTTAGCAAGGTCTCTAAGGAAGAGGGGAGAGTTGTCAATAGAACATGTGGCACATTTTACTATTTAGTGTGGGGATATAACTTCTAACAAGTACTTAAAAATGAATCTTTTTACTAACTCACTAACATAGAAGGCCTTTAGATGGTATTCTACGCTACCTCCCCACTTTGTCCATTATTGGACTCCGTTAGAACGAATGTTTCATGAACAATTCTTTAAGGCAAAAACAAAGATAGGCTTAACGGAATTGTTTAATATTAAAAGGATGCCTAAAGAATCAATGAATGATTATCTTGCCCATTTTAGGTAACTAAGAAGTCATTATTATACTTCTATTCTAGAGCTAGAAATTGTTAAAATTGTGGATGCTGGTTCAGATTTCTCCATTAGAAAAAAGTTGACTAATTAACAATTTATTGATATGGCTCAATTAGCCAGCAAAATTCAACAAATTGAATGCTTGCGGGAAGAAAAAAAAGATTAGAAAAGCATACTAAGAAAGAAAGGATACATATGGTTTAATGCAATGAAGCCAAAGAAGCCTTAAGTTAAGAAGGCATAATGGTAACTGAATTATAAGAAAGGCCACCATATGATTGCTAGTCTTTGAAGCCTACAAAAAGCATTTAGAAATGAGTTTTGTTAGTCATAAACATACTCGTTTGACATAACCAAGGCTGATCAGATCTTTGATTCAATTCTTGAAGGATAAACTACTAAAGCTAAAAGGAGACCATGTCATTCCTCCACTATGAATAAAAAGCATTGTAAATTTCATCATGATTTTAATCATTCAACTAATAATTATGTTCATTTTAGGGATCTGATACATCGTAGACTTAGGGAAGGCTAGTTAAAATTTGTTGAGGAAAAACAACCACTAGTGAAGGTTGATACAAATTCCTTTAAGGTGTTTGCTGGCTTTATAAATTTGGGGCTCTCTTGCAACATGATCAGGATTGACTATGATGCTACAACCATAGTTGTATGGACCAGACTAGACTGGCCGGTCTGAATGGAAATCCCATGACCTGGGTCCTGGGCTGGTCCGGTCCTTGGTCAGAACAGTTTTGCTCATTGACCCGATCAAACCCGGGTGACTTGGGTACTTTTTTTTTCTAATTTAAGCTTTAAAAAGACAAATTGCAAGATTTGAACATGGTACCTAAAAAACTTATAAGATTAAATGCATTTTACCATTAGACTACATACACTATTAAGTGATATTCTTTATTTTTTTAATTTATATTATTATTTAACCAATTCAAAGTTAAAAAATTAGAGTTAAATAATTATCATTACTAATTTACTCACACCATTAGTATTTTTTCATAAAATGTATTTTTTTTATTTAGTATTTTTTATATAAAGTATTTTTTTCATATTATATATTTTTAAAATTTTTTTACTGTGTTTAGGTTTTCTCGATTCAACCGTTTAACCCACAGTCGCACAGCTAACCTGTTGAGGTCAGGTCAACTTCCAATCTGGGTTATACAACTATGGCTACAACTGATGAAGAGTAGGAATTATGGTAAAAAAAATGGACATATTTGATGTTGTTCATATATATCCAAGGATAAAGGAAACCATGATGCAACTCCTCAGGAGAATGGACAGTGAAGGACACTAAGCCAAGATGCCTTGCGTGTCAAATGATTTACAAGAAAAAGGAGCTCACAAGTAGGAAAAGACCTATGAATGATGCTGACAATGGTGCACGTTGATTGGAGGAATTAAATAAGCACTAGCGAATAGTGAAGCCATGCACTAAGTATTTCCCTAAAGTCAAGGCTGAGAAAGAAGTGTAGACAAACAGCCAGAAGAAGGCTGTCAATTTTTGGCCTTTTACACCATTTGCTAGCAAGTTTAGAACCAAAATTAGGGTACCAAACCCTGTCATGCCTTCAAATAGGTGTCAACAAAATCCAAAAGAATACTGCATTCAATTTGACATTCTGTCAATGTAAATTGTTTACAAAACTTAAGGAAAGAATGAAGATATGTGGAAACGCTTTGAATCCCTAAGAGGAGACAAAAGGAAACCTTGCGCCCTATTTTAACACTTGACTAGAGCTCCGAAGTTAGCATCAGAGGGAACCTATAAAAGCTTATAGATTAGCCATGTAGAAGCAAGCGACCATTCAAGGCAAGGAAGGATACGCTGCAAAAGTCATATCAACATTAGCAATATGAGAATCTATTAGGAAAAACCAAGAGAACACTCAACATTAGCACTCATTATACAATACTCCTATGAGAGAATCTATTAAAAGGAAAAATGAGAACACTCTAACTCAGGTTCCTATTAACACTCTTAAACAAATCAAAGAGGATTCAAGAAAGATGGACTTGGTAGAGCACCATAAAAAAGAGTATGTAGATACTCTTAAGTATACTCCTATGAGTAAGAAAAAAGTTAAAAAAGAAGCTAAAGAAGTTGTATCTGAGTTAAGCAAAATTATAAATTTAGGGAGAAGTTCTAGGAAGGATATAAACTTATTTCCGACTAAGCTAGACATAGAGGTGGATGACTTGCTAGAGGCTGATTTTGTCAAGTTCTTAAATAAATCACCAAAGATAAAGAAGGCTACAGACAAATATGATGTAAAAGTCAACATGGTCTCTATGCTATGTACCATACAATTATGAGGTCCATGATGTAGAGGAAAACCCCAAAGAGGACTATAAGAGCAACCAAGATGGACATTGGTTTTAGAATAGGTGCTACTGATATTATTTACTTGAGGTAAAATGATTCACTTTTGACAAATAAAGTAAAAGTAAGATTAATTTACCTTTTTATAAACTCGATTAGAATCACCAGCGTAGGTTTACCAATTACAACATTAAAAGTCGATATGATATTATACCACTAATAAATGATAAGCATTCCCATCGTAACTGTGTTCCCATAGGAGGCAAGTTATGGAAAGCCATTCAAATATATGATGAATCACTTGAACCCATTGCATATGAAAGCTCATGTAAAAGAATGTCCCATCAATAAGGTATTCATCGACGGAGGGGTTGCGGTCAATCTAATTCCAAAGTCATTTTTTAATAGGCTAAAAAAGAAAACTGAAGATCTTGTACCCACTAATATGGTGGTGATTGATTTCAATAATGGAAAATCCCCTTCAGATGGTGTCGTTATGTTGACAATAAAAGTAGGAATTGATGAAAACCTACCCTATTTGTGGTAATCCCATTGGAGTACTGCTTCAATATGCTTTTGGGTAGAAACTGGATACATATTGTGGCAGCTATACCTTCAATTATCCATCAAAACCTAGCATTACAAAACAAGGAAAACAATGTTGAGGTAAACAAATGATAGCCCTTGCTTCATTCAGCAATGTAGTATTGAGTTCAGAGAATACAACACAATAATGAAGCTAGTTGACCCCGAGGTTGAAAAGTTCAACCTTGATACTATCTAATTGTGCATCTTGGACAGGGGAGGTTTCAAGATGGTGCTAAGGCCAAAAAAAGCCATTGGGTTGAGGTGACCCATATTGAACAAGCATTGCACAGGTTATTGTGCTTATTTGGTCGACAATACAATATAGAAATATAGTTCAAAATCTAATTATATTTATGAAGGTGATGATAATGAGCCTAAAGGTTTTGACAAGTGATAATTCTAGGAAATTGAGTTATCTTGTCTTGATTTGTGCATCACTTGGCTTGCCCTTATAATTCAACTATCTACAAGGTATTTCAGTATAAATTGAGTATTCACTTTGCATCTCTTTCCCTTAGAAATTTATGTTATGTTTTGATCAATCATGTCGATAGCTAGGCTTATAGGTCTTATGATCTCTCATGTGAATTTATGGTTTTGTAATGAAGATTGTGAACCTTAAAGACTTGGGGGAGTGGATTTGGGATAATTATTTGACTTAGCTTAAGGAAAGGAAGATGAAACTTCAAGTCAACATGTGGTGTCGCGGTGCCACTAAGCGAAGCCTCAACACCATGCATGTAGTTGCACTTCCCTGGGAAACTCGAAGCCTCAAAGTCATGGTGCCACTAACTTGAAGCCACGAAACCACGTGTAATTGTGTGAAACGTACTCTAGGTGCTTAACCCAATAAATGACTTGAAGTCACGATCCCACTAGTGAGACCCAGCCCACTAAAGTGCCTTTTTAGTGATTTTTTCAAGAGTGTTAGAATTAGGGTTAGAATTCTAAAGAGAAAGAAAGGCATCTAGATCATGGAGATCAAGAGTTGGGTTAGAGCTCATGTTTTAAGTCTTTTCAATCTAGTTCTTCTTCACCTCTTCCTTTTTTTTCCTTTCAATTATAATGCTTTTTAACTTTGATTTGTTGATTTTGCTTACTATGGATTTCTAAATTTCCATCTAGGGGATCCCTTGTATCTTATCATATAGCTTGACATTTATGTATTTCCCTTAAATTTGAGCACTAAAATTAGTTTGTTTGTTTACTTCTTTCCTTAATGCTCTTAGTTGTTTGGCTACCAATTAAGTTAAATAGGGGAATTCCTTTGATTCTAGACATAGATAATTGGAATTGGACCTTGGTTATGAATAATGCTAGTTCAATTACGTCTAAGTGTACAGGCGTGTTGATTAGCTAATGGGATAGACATATACCAATTGACCTAGCGTAGCCTAATAAGACTTGTGCTTAATGAGGGGAGTTTGGGTTAATACACATGGTGTTGGGGCAGAATTTAGATTTTTAAAAATTGAAGGGCGCTTATATAAATCATCAAAACTTGAAATGGCGTTGCCTAGAGGAAGACATATGCAAAATGTGTTAGTTGTTATCGAGGGAGTAGTTATAAGAAAAGATTCAAGACAGTTACCCAGGGGCGGATTGTAATCGTGGACTTGGCGCTCAAGATATATGTTTAAGTATTCAATCAGAAATTAGAAAAGAAGTAACTATCGAATTTGTATAAGTAGGATATTTCAAAGCTTGGAGAGGGGCTTAACACTCGACACTCTGCACATACATACAATAAGAAAAAAAGTCTCTCAAATGCTTTACATTTCCAACATTGCTTGTATTCGTTTTCTTTTTGTTTCATTTTGTTTTTGACTTTATAATTCTGTTAGTTGTACTTTTACTCCTCTTTTGAATTCAATATAAGGCTTATTTGTTGCATATTGTAATAACTCTATTTCACAGAGTTGTCACACCCCAAACCTACCATTTTGCTAGACCCAAGCAAAATAAAACAAGATTACCTTAACTTCTCATTCTCAGCATCAAGCATTTATACATTCCTATTCAAAACCCAACAATTTTGATTCCCATAATGCTCAAGATAATGTGGCATCATGTTAGATCTCATATTCAATGGTTCAAAATTGATTAACTGTCAAGCATATATACCATCTTATCTTCAACTCAAGCTATCATGCTTCAACTTTTTATGTAAAAGATTTTCCAAAAGATGATTATTGGACCCTTTCCTAACTCTAACATGCACATCCAAGAAAACTCATGATGATACACAAGTAACTCCAACTCATATTTCCTCAAAAATGTCTTTCATCTCTCTCTCCACTAATGTTGAACCAAGCATGATTAATGATCAAGAGTGTCTTTCAGGCTTGTAATGTAAGACCAAGGTAATGGGTAAAGAAATGAAAGGAAGGATAAAACAAACATTAGGACACACAATCTTGCAAAAAAACCTAAAAGAGCCAAACAACCATTACACATAAGGTACATTTTCTAGCATAAGAACCCTAAAAGCTTATTTTCAAGCACAAAGCACCATTAGCACAAGGAACTCTTTTTTTTATCATAACTTTCCATCATTTCAACCCCTTTTCTCTTTATTTATTTTTTTTTATACTTTTCCTCTTTTCATCATTTTCTTTGTTTCAAACACAATTTTGTTGGTATCTAAAACATGCCTATAGTAGTGCACCCTTGTTTCATCTGACTCAAATAAATATTTGCAAGATATGTTCCCAACAAGGACAATGGTGGATAAACAATAAATGAGAGCTAAAAGGTAAGGATGATGTGGGTAAAGAACAAAACATAAAGGCTAATCACATTCACAAGCTTGAAATGGGTACTAGGGATATTCACACATACATAAGTTGGCTTGAAAGGCTCAACCAATCTAAAGAATACCCTAATCATTTCATCAAACATGCTCATCTTAGAATTTCACCTCAAGAGGGAGTCATATAATCTGTCAGAAATTAAGTCTTCATCACAACAGGGCAAATCACAACCTTCTTTAGATGCACAACTATTTTTATTCCAGGATTCTCAATCATGTAAAGGGAAATGCATTTACATATCAACAAAACACTAAGGTTCAACTAAATTTTAAATAGCTTGCATCCTTTCTCCAGAATCAACAATTAATCCAAAAGTAGATATATCATAGATCCAATCAGCCACATCAACATTTAACATTTATTACACATTGGAAATACATTTAGCAGTGAATTATTTCAATTAAGCATACAAAACATGCACTAGTATGCAACAAGCCCCCCAAACCTAAACATAACATTATCCCCAATGTTGGACACAACTGAAATTAAATAGAGAGCAAGGATAGAAACAACCTTAAAGATGGACATCAATCAACTGCATCCTCAGGATCGGCTTCATTTGGCGGAGGCATGTAAATTGGGAACTGATCTATAGGTGCTGCGCTATGCTCATCCTGAAAGCGCATCATTGACACTGTATAATCAAATTGAGCTTGCACAGTTATAAATAATCGTGCAAGCTGCTGCTGCTTGAGGCGGTCAAGGCAGTCTGATGTAGACTGAGGTACACATCCTTAGGGATGCGGCTGAGGTGGTGGGGTGGTTCCTCATCTGGACCAGTTAATTGAGACAGAACTTGTAAGTTTAGGTCCGCTTTGGGGGGAATCAAGTCCTCAATTGAGGACCATGTGACACCAGCCTGCTTGCATAGGGCAATAATCAAGGAAGGGAACCATAAACCCTGCTGACTTGAATTGGCAGCTACAATGATCTAGATATTGATCAACTGGCTAATATCAATCTGGAAGTTTGCCATAATAGCATACAGAAGAATGGCCTTCACCGTAGGAACATGTGACAAATGAATGGTGGGGAGAAAGCGACAAGTGAGAAAATGATACCAGGCTTTTACATCGGCGTCCCAAGATGCACGAGGTACTGAGACATACCGGTCACCTGTCATCTTCCATCGCGTACCCGGCACACAGAGTCGGGTGGTCAAATCCTCTATATCAACATCATCGTTAATAAAGCGCTAATAGTCACACACTTTAGGAGGAGCACGTATACCATAAATTGCTCTGATAGTAGCCGGCTCAAAAGACACTTGCTTCCCGTAGACATGTACAATGCTATTCTCATGGAATGCGACATTAGCATAAAACTCTCTAACCAATGGAATTACGCCGGCTTCAGGGCGAGCATAGAATGTCTCCCAGTGGTGATGGGCAATAGTAGCATGGAATTCATGAATTTGCTAAGGGAAATTAAACCCCCACTCCGGAATAAAAATCTTTGAGGCCAAAGACTACTCATGACGTACTTGAGCTTCTACTGATACAAATCGATGACAATCAAAAGAAGATTGCCATTGGGAGCGACTACGCTTAGGTGCCATTAAATCTTCCAATGAAGATCATATAAATAATTGGAATTTAAACATCAAAAAGTAATTGCACAAATGGTGAAATTTGTTCAATAGTTCACAACACTTTTTTTTCTGCATGAATGAATCACAAACATGAAGATATCAAATAAATAACTATGCAAATGGGAAATGCATGCTAATACTAACACGAAATAGTTTTTTTTTTAACATGAAAGGCACAATTAAAAGCACATTTATAATACCAAACATAATAATATGCATCAAAGCAAAGGCATCAAAAATTCATATTAACACTAAGATCCAAAACATGCTAACATCAAAGCAAACACCCAGTCCAAAATTGGCACAATCAATCATAATATGCATCAAGGCATAATCAACATAGTCAAACACCCAAACAGACAAGTGACAAGCTTACCTCAATATATGGTTGCATTTGAATTAAATCAAATAAAGCAAAGCACTAAATCAAGGCACTAGAAAATAAATGGATGAATGAATGAAAACCAAAGCAATTGTTTATTATTATTTTTTATTTTATTATTATTTATTATTTTTTTAAGCATAATATGAACAAGAAAAACCTCCTACAACCCACGGTGTGTGGGTGAGAAAACCACAAAAGAGGACAAATTTTCAACAATTATCATATTTTTTAAGAAAAAAAAGCTAAGAGAAAAACACTTAGCAGGAACTACAAGAATGGATGCAATAAAGCACTAGGAGAACACAACCACGGCTTGCCAATCAAAGCACAAAGAGACCACAATCTCACCATGAAGTACAAGAGAATGAGTGATAATAAGAAAGAAAGAAAATGGAGGAGGGTTGAAGAAGTGTGGATGAAATAAAGAAATAAAGAAGATGGTGGACCGTGGAAAATGAAACTAAGCAACAAGGGAGATCTGTGAAAGATAGAAGTAAAGAAGATGATAAAGAAGGGATAAGAAAATAAGAAAGAGAAGGGTGTGGTTTTTTTCTAGAGAAAAGTGGAGCAGCACATGAACCATGCACATATGGAAAAGAGCGGGCCATAGGCCCAATTGAAAACTCAAATTTCAAATGCAACATTTTTTATTTTTTTTTTTTTTATTTGAAGCCGCATATGAAACATGAAAATGAAGCTGCGGCACAAGAGTTGTGGATGTCGCGGCACAAGAATTTCCGGACTCACAGTCTGTATGACCCATAAGACTAGAGCCGCGACACAAATTTTCTAGTGTAGCGGCCTCTCACTCCCTGGTCTCTCAGTGACCATTTCCTGCAAGTTGGGAGCCATGTCACTTATTTGTGTGAGTCGCAGCACTCTAGTAACTCCTCAAAAATTTTATGTGATCAGCATTTTACTGATAAATTATATACAACCATCATCTCAACCCACACTCTAACCAAATTAACATAAACTCATACGAAGATTAAAAAAATCAAAGACCTAATTAAATAAAAAAAGGATAGAAAACGATACTATGAATGCAAAAACAAAATAAGCAAAATAAAGAGAGAGTATAGAACTTGGGTTACCTCCCAAGAAGTGCCCTGTTTATAGTCTTGAGCTGGACTTTCTCTGAATCTTTAAGGTTCAGTCAAGGTGATGGAGGACTTGTGTCGAGCTACTTCTCCTCCCCAGTAATGTGTCTTTGCCTATTCACATTGAAACTGGATGAGGAATTTGGTGGAGCAATCTCAATATCTCTATGAGGGAACGCTTTAATTACCACGAATGGGCACATCCATCTTACTTCAACTTCCCCGAAAATAATTTGAGCCTTGAGTTGTACATTAAGACTTGTTGACCTAGCTCAAACCTCTTTTCAATAATTTGTCTATCATGCCATCTTTTGACTTTTCCTTGTAAAGTTTGGCATTCTCATAAGCTTGAAGACGAAACTCGTCCAATTCATTCAACTGGAGAAGTTGTTTTTCACCTATAACTTGAAGATCAAAATTGAGCTTTTTGATAGCCTAGTAAGCATGGTGTTCCAACTCTACTGGAAAGTGACAAAGTTGTACGAAGATATGCCAATAGGAGTTTTGAAAGCGATGCGATAAGCCCACAAAGCATATTCTAACCTCTTAGACTAATCCTTTCTTGAAGGACACAATTTTTTCCAAGATTCTTTTAATTTCCCGATTAGAAATTTCAGTTTGCTCACTTATTTGTGGGGGTAGGTTGTGGCAATCCTGTGAGTGACTTCATACTTTCCCAGGAGCTCTTGAAAATGCTTATTGCAGAAGTGAGAACCTTCATCATTAATAATAGCTCTTAGGGTTCCAAAGCGAGTAAAAATGTGCTTCTTTAAAATATGCACTACCACTTTAGATTCATTCTTAGGCAAGTCTACTGGTTCGACCCATGTAGACACGTAATCAACTGCCACCAGGATATATAATTGACTGAATGATGATACAAATGGTCCCATAAAATCTATCCCCCATATACCAAACAACTTAAATGTTCAATGGCATTTCATTTCTTTTAGAGATGTTGCTTATTCTTTGGCATCTCTCATATCTGGTCATGAAAGAAGCAGCATCTTTAAACAACGAAGGCCAATAAAACCCCGCTTGTAATACCTTGCGGCTATCCTTTCTCCACTGAAATGGCCACCATAGGAGGAGGCATGACATTGCTCAAGGATATCTTTAGTTTCCTCCAATGGCACACATATTCTGATTATATGATCAGTACATTGCCCTGAAGAGATAAGACTCATCTTATAAGCAAAACTTAACATCATGCAAGAACTTTTTCTTTTGTTAGTGATTCAGATCAGGTTGTAAAACACCACTCATAATATAGATAACATAATCAGCATACCAAGGCAACTCATGGTAATTCATAAGAAAGAGTTGTTCATCAGGAAATGACTTATTGATCACTGTTGAATTACCTTGGCTTGACTCACCTTCCAATCTTGATAAGTGATCTGCCACTTGATTTTTTGCCTCTTTTCTATCATAAATTTCTAAGTCAAATTCTTGAAGCAAGAGTATCCATCTAATCAATCTGGGTTTTGCATCTTTCTTGCTAATAAGATAATTAATGGCAGAGTGATCAGTGTAAACAACAACCTTTGTACCAACAAGATACAGATGAAACTTATCAAATGCAAAAATCAGTGCTAGTAATCCCTTCTCAATGGTTGTGTAATTCATTTGTGCATCCGAGAAAGTCTTACTAGTATAATAGATAGCATGGAAAATCTTCTCATTCTTTTGACCCAAGATAGTCCCAACTGCATAATCACTTGCATCACACATCAATACAAAAGGAATATTCTAATCCGGGGTGATAATAATGGGGGCGAAGATTAATCGCTTTTTCAATTCAAGAAATGCTTGCATATAATCATCATCAAATCTAAATGGTACCCCTTTTTCAAGAAGATTTCAAAGAGGCTTTGAGATCTTAGAGAAATCTTTGATGCAGTGCCAATAGAATCCGGCATGACCGAGGAAACTTCTAATGCTTTTCACAGAATTGGGAGGTGGAAGTTTTTCAATTACCTCTATCTTGGCTTTGTCTACTTCAATTCCCTTGTTAGAAATCAGGTGTCCAAGTACAATGCTTTCTTTTACCATAAAGTGGCACTTTTCCCAGTTCAAGACAAGATTGGTTTTTTCACATCTCTTGAGCACATGGGCAAGATTTTGCAAACAACCATCAAATGAATCACCAAATACCAAGAAATCATCCATGAATACTTCAAGACAATTCTCCACTATATCAGCAAAAATGGCCATCATGCATCTTTGAAAGGTGGCTGGAGCATTACATAATCCAAAAGGCGTTCTTTGAAATGCAAAAGTGACATAAGGACAAGTAAATGTAATCTTCTCTTGGTCTTCCGAAGCAATGACTATTCGATTGTAACTGGAATAACCATCTAGAAAGTAATAGAATTCCCTCCCAGCTAATCTATCAAGCATTTGATCAATGAATGGCAATGGGAAAGGGTCCTTCCTTGTAGCATTATTTAACTTCCTATAGTCCATGCAAATTCTCCACTCGGTCACTGTTCTAGTAGGAATGAGCTCATTATTTGTATTTGTCACCACAGTCATCCCTCCTTTCTTTGGCACACATTGAACCAGACTTACCCATGAAGTATCAGAAATGGGGTAAATGATACTAGCATCAATCCATTTAATAATCGCTTTCTTCATGACTTCTTTCATTATAAGGTTCAACCTTCTTTGATGTTCAACCAATGGCTTACTACCCTCTTCAAGCAAGATTTTGTGCATGTAAACAGAAGGCCTAATACCTCGAATATCGGCAATGGACCATCCCAAAGCTAATTTAAACTCACGAAGCACTCTAAGTAGCTTATCTTCTTGTTCTTGAGAAAGAGATGATGAAATGATAACATGAAAAGTAGCTTTATCACCAAGATAGGCGTAACGCAAGTGAGAAGGCAAAAGTTTGAGCTCCAAGGTTGGAGGTTCCTCAATAAATGGTTTGAATGAATTCACCACTGTGTTAGAAAGATCCAATGACTCAAACTTGGGATTTCTATTCCATCTAGGTGAAGTATTCAATAAATTCATGAGCTCACTCAATTCCTCATCTTCTCTATCACAAGTAGAAGTCAAAGAAGCTTCAAGGGGATCACATAGAACACTTGCACAAAATACTTTAGATACTATCCTATCAAAGATATTCACAGAAGAGCATTCTTCAAGATCTTGAGAAAATTTCATTGTTTTGAAAATATTAAAAGTTACCTATTGATCTTGCACTCTCATGGTGAGCTCCTTTTTTTGAACATCAATGAGAGTTCTTCCGGTTGCAAGGAATTGTCTTCCAAGGATGAGGGGGACTTCTCTATCTTCCTCTACATCAAAAATAATGAAATCCGTCAGAAATATGAATTTATCCATTTTAATAAGGACATCTTCAGTTATTCCCCTTGGATAGGTCAATGTGCGGTCCGCAAGTTGCAAGATAATTGATGTGTGCTTAGCCTCCCCCAAACCAAGTCTTTGGTATATGGAAAAGGGCATGAGATTTATACTGGCTCCCAAATCACATAAGGTCTAACCACAAAATTTCTCACTAATGGTGTAAGGGATGGTGAAGCTTTCAAGATCCTTAAGCTTGGGAGATAGTTTGTTTTGCAAGATAGCACTGCATTCCTCCATAAGAGCAACTGTTTCAAATTCACCAAGCTTCATTTCCTTTGACAAGATATCTTTCATGAACTTCTCATAACTTGGCATTTGTTCCAAGCGCCCACAAATGGTATTTTAGTATACAGCTTCTTAAAGACCTCTAGGAACTTTTGGAACTAATGATCAAGCTTTTGCTTCGCAAACCTATTGGAAAATGGAATAGGAGGTACAAACCTCTTTTATTCTTTGGTTTGATCAACCTCTTTGTCACCATTTTTCTTTTCTTGAACTTTCTTCTCACCTTCATCTCCTTTATCATCTTTCATTGAGGTCTCCTCATCTTTCTTCAAAGCACTTTGATCAAGAACCTTGCCACTTCTAAGAGAGATAGCCTAATAATGCTCTTGATGGTCACCTTTTGGATTGCTTTGAATGTTGCTAGGCAAAGTGCCTTGGGGCTTGTTGTACAAAGCGTTAGCTAATTGACTGACTTGGGTCTCTAAATTTCTCAAACAAGCATTTTTGGCTTTGCAAGATGGCATCATTCTTGGTAAGTTGTGCATCAGTCTTGGACATATAAGAATCTGTCTTCCTCATAAATTGCATTAACATATCCTCTAACGATGGCTTCTTTTCTTGAACCGGCATTCGAGCTCGAGGATGAAACCTGGGGGGGTAATTTGGTGCTTCCTTAGAAGAAGAGGAAGATCCTTGATTGTTGCCCCATGAGAGATTGGAGTGGTTCCGCCATCTCGGGTTGTAGTTGCTTGAATATGGATTGTTATTATTATTTTGTCTGAAATTCCCTACATATTGAGCACTTTACATAACTGACGGGCACTTGTCACTCTCATGAGCTTCTCTACCATGATCACACAAGACTAAAGGGCTTTGAGTGGTATTAACTCCTAAAATGTCGAGCTTCTTAGACAATGAGGCTACTTGAGTCAAAAGTGAAGTAAGAGCGTCAACATCATGTATACATACCACTCTTTTAGGTATCAACCTCTCCGAAGGCCATTGGTAGTTACTGGTAGCCATTTTCTTAAGAAGATCATAGGCGGCATCAATAGACTTACTCATGAGAGTGCCACTTGCTACTGCATCAATAATTGCTCTGATATTTCTCAATAACCCATTATAAAATATCTGAACTTGCAGCCACTTCAGAATGCCGTGTGATGATCACATATTTGATACATTAATAAGCCTTCATTTTTAGTCAATTACACTCTCCATGTACTTAATTGATTGAGTTTGATTATATTTTGTAAGTTTGAACTCAAATTGGACTTAATTGAATTTTTCAGCATAATTTACGTCTTACATTATTTCTGTATTTGAGCCATATCTTGAGATGTAGGTGGCCAAATAAGGTGAATATGGTGGCATTTTAAAGATAAGAGAGAGCTCTATAACTTTTATGCAGACCTCAAAGGCACAATCACACGAGTAGATAAGTCAAATTGGGGTTGAAGGAAGAACTAGAGTGTTGTTCCTGACAGCTTGACCTATGTGTACTGTTCATACCATATTTTGGGTTAGAGGTTGTCAAATGGGCTAAAATTTTGATGCTGAATAGTTGCGACCTATATCTACAACTTTTATGTTGAACAGTTTTCTAGAATCTGAGGCCTACTGGGTGATATTGGGATTGCAAGTCAGAATAGAGAAGCTGTGACTGGGCCTAAGAAGTGTGCAGTAATTTGAACGTATCTGGAGTTATAAAAATGATATTAGACTCAAACTAAAACCATTTGAAAGTTAAGATCTAGGCCTACAACTTTCATGAAGATCATATTTTCTCATTCTGACATATTCAATGACTTCAGAGTTAAATGATTTCGGAGATAAGGAATCTCCATAATTTTTCACTCACCAAAAGTCATTTGGCATTTTTCACTCATTTTCCACTCATCCACTCACTAATGACTCAGCCCTCTTGTCATTTTGTATCTCTAATCCTCTATAAAAGGGGGTCTTGGCAGATCATTGGAGGTGCTAGGTGTTAGGTACCAAAATGATGTTAGTTTGTTACTAGGTTTTCTTATAGTAATTTTCCTTTGTTCTAAATTGAAGTTATATTCTTCTTCTTCTTTTTCTCTCTTCCTTTCTTATTGTTTATGAGTAACTAAGTTTCATTTTACTTGGGTGAAAAGGTGAAGCTCTTGGTAATAAGTTAAGGTTAGATTAATTCTCTATTGTGCTTAAATGATATATTTTCAAGTGTTCATTGTACGTATTATATTTTGTTTCCAATTAATTTAAAAACCCTCCTTGTAAAGTAGAGTTCTTGATTTGTTGTAGACAAGAGATTGGCACAATGAATGCTTTAACCCATTTACAAGTGGTGGTGCTAGAAACTCTCCTTATAAAGTGGAGATCTTGATTTGTTGTAGACAAGATTTTAACACAATGAATGCTTGATCCCATTTATGAGTGGTGGTGTTAACAAATGATTAAAGGAATCATAATATAATTACGTATATAATGTTTAATGAACTTTGAATGTTGTATTTTTCGATTGGAACCTCCGTTATGTGTGGATTCTAATTGAGTTATAAAAGAATTAATTTTGTCCTTAATTTATTTACCAATAGTGGATCTCCTAGCCCAAGTAATTTTTTTTATTTGTGACCAAGTTTTATCACTTTTATTATTGTAACAAAATATTTTCCTTACGTCAAATAAATTTTTCTTCATCAATTCCCTGTGGATCGATCTCGGACTCCCGAGAAATTTATTACTTGAGATAACCTGCACTTGAGTTTGTAACTTTTAAATTCCACATCAAGTTTTTGGCGCCGTTGCCAGGGACTTGATTTGAAGAACAAATTTATGGTGTAAATATTTTGTGTATATATTCTACTCTATTTTTTTTGTACTTACTAACATACTAACTTAGTGGGGGAAACTCTCCCTAATTTCTCTGTAATCTTTAATCATTAATGAAATAATCTTTCTTCTTCTTCTTCTCTCTTTCTTTCTTCTTATCTATGAGTAACTAAGTTTCATTTTTCTAGGGTGAAAGAGTGAAGCTCTCGGTAATGAAATAAAGTTAGATTAATTTCTCTCTTGTGCTTAAATGATATATTTTTAAGTGATCATTATACGTATTGTATTTTGTTTCCAATTAATTTAGAAACCCTCCTTGTAAAGTGGAGTTCTTGATTTGTTGTAGACAAGAGATTGACACAATGAATGCTTTAACCCATTTACAAGTGTTGGTGTTAGAAACTCTCCTTATAAAGTGGAGATCTTGATTTGTTGTAGACAAGAATTTGGCACAATGAATGCTTAATCCCATTTATGAGTGGTGGTGTTAATAGATGATTAAAGGAATCATAATATAATTACGTATATAATTTTTAATGAACTTTGAACGTTGTATTTTTCGATTGAAACCCCCGTTATGTGTGGATTTTAATTGAGTTATAAAAGAATTAATCTTGTCCTTAATTTATTTACCAAGAGTGGATCTCCTAGCCCAAGCAATTCCTTTTTATTTGTGACTAAGTTCTATCACTTTTATTGTTGTGACAAAATATTTGTTTTACCTTAATTAATTTTTCTTCATCAATTCCTTGTGGATCGACTTCGAACTCCCAAGAAATTTATTACTTTAGATAACCTGTACTTGGGTTTGCAACTTTTAATCCTGCATCACCGTGGTGTGGACATCTTCGGATGAAGTCTTTATATTTATCTCAAGCTTCATAAAGCGACTAAAAGTCGTACTGCACAAACGAAGTGATATCATTGCGCATCTTCGCTATCTTCGCCAGAGGGAAATACTTGGCAAGAAACTTATGGGTCAGACCATCCTATGTTGTAATAAACCCTGCCAATAGAGAGTTAAGCTAACTCTTGGCTTGTCCCTCAGAGAAAATGGAAACAACTTTAATCTGATGGCATCTTTAGAGACTTTATTATGCCTGAAGGTGTCACAAATCTCCAAAAAGTTGAAAAGATGTGCATTAGGATCATCACTAGGCAAGCCTCTGAATTGCACTGATGCTTGAATCATCTAGATGATGGCCGTCTTGATTTCAAAGTTATTGGCTTGTATAGCTGGCCTCCTGATGATAGAATGTAAGTCTTGAACCTGAGGTGCTGTAAAGTCCCTCAATGACTGTGTGTGGTCCTCTTCGCTAGCCATGGTGGTACTCTTTGAAGTTTGTTTTCTTTTTCTCAAGAGCTTACAAAAAGTCCTTTCTATCTCCGGGTAAAATGGGAGAAGCTTAAGACTTTGTGAACGTCGCATACAATAAGAAAAAGTACTTGAAAACAAAGACAAGCAGCTCGATATTAATATTAACAAAAAAATTCAAAAATAGTTTCCGGCAACGGCACCAAAAACTTATTGCCCATTAGCTAGACTACGCAAGTGCACGTGTCAACAAGTAATATAAATGAGTATTCAAGTATCATTCTCACGAGGACTGAATTAAAATTATGTCAAATATTAACCAATTACTACTTATTCTCTATTTCAGGCAATCGAATTGAATTGTGGGATTAAATGATAAAATAAATAAAATAAAATAAAAATTTTAAAATAGGATAAAAAAAAACAAGCAGAGAAGAAACAATGGTTTGGGAATCTAGGGTCTAACTTCATTTATTATTTTATTTGATTTCATGCAATCCTTTCATTACTCTTGATCCTAAACTGGTTATGCTAGCCAACGTGTTTAACCATTTAAAAACCTCTTTCGATGGCATTATAACCCTATAGAACTTAATCAGAACACTATATTTCTATGTGAATTAACAATATTCCATGCATTGAGAACAAATATCAAACACTTGCTATACATGACCAATAGGTATATTTCTATCCTATTGGCTAATCAATTCATCCATACAATTGAATTAAATTGAACATACATTTTCTAATTCCAAGGTCCAACATCCAAATCCTTATATCTAGTTCAATGGGTTCACCAAGACAACACAAATAATGGTCAATCAAATGTGCGCATTAAGCATAGAATTAGAAAATTATAACCAAAATTATCACAAGAGTAAAAGGGATTACAATCAAATCAAATTATATAGTAAGATTCATTAGACCCCATAAAAGAAAATTAGAACATTATGGTTTCAATGGAAATAAACTCAATAGAAAACAACAAAGTCATCATGAATATAAAGAGTAGATGAGGGGAAAAACTATGTGTCGAGATGGTTGTATGGATGTCATCAAGCTTCTCTAAATCTTCATCAACCCTTACTTCACTCTCCAAGAACAAATTGAAGAAGTGCCGCAACACTTAAGTTTTTGGTTTATCAGGAGTTGCGCACCGAGAAGTAGGTGTCGCGACTCTAGTGAATTTTGTGCCACGACACATCTTTAAAAACAAACAATTCTAATATCTATAAATATCCAGCTGCTTTGACCACCACCTTGCTTCTTTGTAAGCTCATAACTTCATCCATCTTACTCCCTTAAGCTCCTTTGCCTCTTTGCAAGCTCCTGAAAGTAGCAAATATTAAATTAGTTAAATATTTACAAAAATAAAATAAAATAAATAAATAAGTGTATGTATCTCAATTTATAATGATGTATGAACAAGCATTCTTATACACTTTTTATCAAGTATTGAATAAAAACATGGTATAACTCAAAAATCTAGCTTATGAATGCATCAGAAAATGCTTAAGTAATAATTCTATTTCACAAAGTTATCACGCTGCTAGTTTGCTTGCTGCATTTTATGCTTCGACACTTGCACTTACACTCTTAGATACTGTGTAAAAACAAACAGTCCATAAGAGGAAATTATTCCCTTTCCTAGATAGAGATTTGGAATCAAACCATTGACTAAGTTAGCAAAATTCGACGGAAACAAGAAATGCTAAATATAACAAAATCAAAATATATTTGGCAAAGAAGGTAGTTACTTGTAGTCTTGCATTTTGGAAATGAGGCCTGCATAGAAAAATAGAATTTCGACATGAGACCCTGGTAATCAGAAATAAAGATCGTGGAACAAAATACAAGCCACCAGGTTGAGAAAATTGAGGTGCAAGCGCAGCAAATCTGAAACTCATGCAAATCATGGAGTTGCCCAAGAGATTTTCTGTTCCATAGTAGTATTTGTGGGATTTTTCCAAGAGAGACAATTGTATTACGACAGTTGAGGTGTAGAAGCGATTCATCGAAAGGAGCAGGAGTAGCTTGAATAAACCCAGATTGCCTTGACATGAGATTAGGTAGGTGACGCACTGAAAAATAGATGTCATTCCTTGGCCAACCATAAATTAATTGCTTTTGGCACAGGAAGTTGGCCCAAATTGCCTTTGACTGTAGTGGACTGGTCAATTCCTTGTTTGAACCATGCAGGCCCCTATTGTCGATTAACAAATAGTTGAAGAAATTGAATTAGTCGATCATTGTTCAAATGATAAAAGAACCTCATGTAGTTTTCAAATTCAACTTGTGAAGATAAGCTCGACTCTGCTAGTTGCAAGTAAGCTAGTTTAATCTTGTAGGATGTAATGTTAAGGGGCCCAGATAGGGGTTTGAAAACCAGTTTATCTTCTAGGATTGCATTGAGCCAAAGCTGAAGAAGCCATAGAGGTCCCCTTAGATTTACTACTTCCCCTTGGGCATGTAGTAAATGCACAACTTGATTGATAGAACTATACAAAGCAGCTAGATGGAGTTGTTCCAGGGCATAAGGGCCTTCGTCCATCAACAAAGCTGCCAGTAAAATATGTGCCACATTGACTTTAATCCCAGCAGGATAAGAAATAAACTTGCATAATTGAAGGATTAAGAAGGCTAGGTACTCCCTATTGGGCACTTGGCCAGTTTTGCGATATCTAAGAATCTGGTGTGAATAACTAAGATGATTGAAAGGCATATTCCGTAGTTCCTTTTGGAGGGTAGCAGGTGTATTGAGAAGACCATCTAGTTATAAACCAGTAATGGCAGCTAAGTCAAAAAAAGTGAGACTCATCATGCCACAACCAAAAAGGTGAAACTGTTAGTAGTAGAATTCCAGAAACTCATGCCAGCTCCTATCATAGGAGGAACGACATTAATTTCATGACGACATAATTGGATAAGAGTGAAGAGCCCATTAGCTTCCTTAGAATCTCGTTTTACATGTTGGATTCTATTAAGCCCGGTGTTTGATTCTGGAGCTTTCTTTTGGCAACTTTGAATAAACCTAACATTTCCTAACCAAGGATAAAGGGGAATGGAGTTTCTTGAAATTATTGGGTCCTCGAAGTATTGACATGGGAAGAATTCTTGAGCTTCTAAGCTATAATTAGGTAATGAAAAAGAAGGATCATGCAGAAGAAATAAGGAATCTCTCTTTCTTTCATTTTATTATGCATTGAAATAACCCAATTTTCTCTCACCAAATTTCTTATCACTTGGAATTTAGTTGTTATTTAGAACTATTTTATCTCTTTCTTTTATCTTATCACTTGTCACTTCTTCTCAACTTCCTCAAATTTACTTCTATCATCTTATCTCATTTATTATTTCTCAATATTTTTTTATCCTTTATTTCAACTTCCTCAAATTTTTATATCTCTTTTAAAACCATTTCACTTAGTGTCCGTTTGACTCTTTGAATTGAGTATGGAATTAAAGTTTGGAATTGAATCTCTTAATTTTAATTTTTATGTTTAGAATGTCATTTAAAATTAGAATTGTAATTCCATAAACCAATTCTCGTGGAATTAAAAATAATTAAATTAAGTATTTCTCAATTCTTAACCTATAACTTAAGAATTATTAATTTCATAACTTAAAAATTAAACTTTATCTCTCTCTCTACATTTATTTATGAACAATTATATTTATTAAAATTTTATATTCATATAGAAAATTATTTTTATATTTATATAAAAATTATTATAATAGCTATTTTTTAAAAAATTCATGAAAAATTTCTTTATAAAAAATATGACTATTGTATTATAAAAAAATTATTGTATGAATATTTTTATTAATTTTAATTTTGTAAATAATTTTTAAATGTTTTAGATCATACCTTTAAACAATAAAATTATAATTGAATTTAGAATTACAATTTCTTATCCTAATTCTTTGACAACTCTAAAAATAAAATTAAAGATTCTAAACTAATTCTAATTTTAAAAGAATTGAGTTTGAAATTAAAATTATATTATTTGATTCCAATTTCGTTATCCAAATAAACCTTTATCCAAAATCTCTTTTTTTTTCTTAATTTCGATTCCAAAATTTTCCAAAAGGCTCCTTTTTTCACTTCCATTAGTGGGCCACTTAAAAAAAATAATCTTTTTTAACTTCTTTATTCACCTTTTTTTTATATAGGCCTGGTCAAAATATGATGTTCACATCCCTGTTACCCGTTTATCTCCATTAGCGCACTACTCTAAGTGACGTACAGCTTCATGCATCTTAATGGAGGTAATGGAGTCAACTTCTCCATCATGGGTAGTTAACACCTTGTATAACTGAAGATCTTCTAGAAGGTTACATGTGTGTCACATGCATCATTAAACCAAGTCTTGATGAGAACTTCGTCAACAACATTAATATTGTAGCTATGCAATATGACAAATCAAGTTCCAAAGACTTAGTCATTTTTGGAGTCATCCACATTAATATCAATATTATTGCTAAGCAACCTTACACTCCAAAATCCAATTGTTCTCTAGTCGACCTTGTTGAAAGGGTGTCGACCACATGATAACTTCAGTATTTTCATGTCGTTGTCAATCATATCATCAGTACTATCAATAACATTGAAACAACTTTAGTATTATTCTAATAGTCAAATCAACATTAATCAGAAATTGCTTCTCCACTAGTAAATCAAGATAACACTTAAACAATTTCTGTGAAAAGCATTAGCAACATGAGTATTGCCTTCTGTTCAATAGCATTACTTGTGGACTTAGTGTCTACTTGGCACCTTGTTAGCAGCCTCAGTACTGCTATGTGTCACATATTGATATCTCCAATTTTACAACTCATGTGCCATAATAAAAATTTTCCTATGCTCCCAATATGTACTTTTTCTTCAATTTTTGGATTGAAGTTCCTGTGTTAGATGCTACTATATTGAACACAGGGACAACATTGACAGGTGTAGTTCCTTGTGACTTTTCAAAAGCATCCTTCTCTTTTGATGTAGGGTTAATCGCATTGGTGTCAAGGGTTTTAACAGAGTGGGAATGTGACCTTCCATGTGTCACATACTGATATGTGTAGTTTTACAACTCATGTGCCATGATAAAAATTTTCTTATGCTCCCAATATGCACTTGTTCTTCGATTTTTGGATTGAAGTTCCCATGTTAGATGCTCCTTTATTGAACACAGGGATAACATTGACAGGTGTAGTTTCTTATGACTTTTCAAAAGCATCCTTCTCTTTTGATGTGGGGCTAACCACGTTGGTGTTGGGGGTTTTAATAAGGTGGGAATGTGACCTTTGATTTTCAGTGGCCTTGTCATTAGCTTGGTGGATAGTGCTAACAACTTGGCTCACTGGAGAACTTAGGTCATTGTCATCCTGTTGAGTTAAAGTTTGCAACTCATCCAGCACCCCTGGCTTAAGCTCTGCTCTTACTGGCTCATTAGGTACTGATTCATTCTGCCATCCACCCTATTCCAAAAATGTTAAGGATGATAGGTGCTAAAATACCTTATCAACCATTGATTTCTGGTTTCTTAGATTGGAATTCAGCCCTTTCTTGGATTTAGACTCTTGATTTGTTTTAATGCCCTCATTCTTTAGCTCTAATCCAAATTGGCCAACCTTAAGTCTTGTCCCATACTTGTGCTTTCTAATGTTACCTTTCATTTCATCCTTAAACAAATATAGATAGATGCGCTCCTCATGACCAATCCTGCCACAATAATAATAGTATATAGGTTATTTTTCATATACGAACTCAACCCACACTTTATCTGAGTTGCTCTGTCCCATATGGAATCCACGTTTAAGAGGTCGGGTTATGTCGACAGTCACTAAAGCTTTAGGTATGAAACTATGGGCCATTTCTAATATACACCCTACTATGCAGGGTTATAGTGCACCTGGTGTATCTCAACCATTGATTGTGTTGAAAAATACATCAACGACTATGATCAATGACTTGTAACCTGTTGCATTGTTCACTATCCCCATCGAAAATATTGTTCACGCTGAAAAAATATTGTTCACGCCAGAAAAAATATTGTTTATGCCGGAAAAAATATTGTTCATGTTAGAAAAAATACTATTCATGTGGGGGAAAATAATGTTCATCGTTGGAATCCACAGTGTTTCTTGCCCGAAAAAACATTGTTCATCACCAGAAAATTATATTGTTTATAGCCGGAGTTACTGTTCATGCAGTTACTATTTTATTTTTAAGTTGCATAACTGTGTAAAAAATTATCCTTAAAATAATATCATTTAAAACTATACTAGTTTTTATATTTTTGTTATAAATAATTGTGCATATTAAAAACTCTACAAATTTTATTGTGTGTAAATATTACCAATTAAAATCTGTAGAGCTTTCAGTATGCACAGTTATTTATGAAAAAATATAAGGACTAGTATGATTTTAACTGGTATTATTTTTACTTGTATTATTTACACAGTATACAACTTAAAAAAATAAACAGTATAACCTGAAAAAAGGTGGTGGCCGATGATCATGGTATCGTGATGAACAATTATTGGTCGTCAAACAATGTGATGGTGATGATGTAAAAAAATAATAAAAAAATTAAGCTGAAAAAAAAACTAACCTGAAAAGAAATTAACTAGAAAAATAAAACTAACTTGAAAAAAAAAATTGTTAACCTGAAAAAAAAAAAAAAAAAAAATCCTACTATTGTAGGTAAAAGGCAGGGTGTATTATACACCTAAAGCTAACAGAGTGTATAATAGCACCCGCCTAAAACTATGTATGTCCTGCAAAGATACTAAGTTAGCCTCAAAAACTTGTCCAATAGCAGTGCAAAACTTCCTTCCTATTGCTGATATGGCAACTACGATCCCAGTAGAAATGGTGAAAAAAAAAACTTTTAGAAAATGGAAATAGAATTGTCACCAGTTTTATTTAATTAATGAAAATTAAAAAATTTTTGAAAATAAATTGATATTTGAAATCAGATTAAATTTGGAAGTCAATTGTGCATATGAAAAGGATACACTAATCTTCAAGACGATTACCCCATTTTTTCTTGATAAACAAATAATTACAATTCAGAATTAACTCAAACAAAGTTATGCAAGAAACACATATTAAGATAAAATAGCAACAATACTCTAAAATTAACACCAAATCATGACAATAAGCATATTAAACATAAGCACGGAAAACTAAACTAATTATAAGCAACCCAAACAAATGAAGACTAGGACATTTCTTTTTCATCTTTTTATTTTTGTATTTTTGATTGCTTGTTAATTGATTCCTAAAACTTTTTTTTTTTTGTAACTTATATTTTTTTTTTTTATTTTTTTATTAAACCCCTTTTTTTTACTACCCCCATTTTAATTTTTTGACAACTTACAAAATCAAAGACAAAGGTGCTCTAACTTAGAACTAATGGAGACAAAATCAACACTAACTAGACTTGTTTGGGTTCAAAATGAAGAGTACCACTGAGTCCAAATTTTCATCAAACTAAATCCAACATATTCTCTTTCTTTATTTATTTATTTATTTTTATTAAAAAATCACCTAAAATAACATTTTTAAAAAAAATGAAACTAGCAGAAAACAAAGAAAACAGAAACGAAGAACCAGGGAGGAGCTCATGGTCTTCGTCGTGCATACCTGGACAGTGAGGTTGGGGAAGGGTGAGGTTCGTGGTGGCGGAGACAACGGAGCTTCTGCTTACGGCGGTGACTGGCGGTGATGCGAGGTGAGGTGGCTGGACTCTGATGGAAGAAGTTTTTGATGTGTTTTGCGACGGCGTGGACGAGGTCCGACGTTACTGCTGTGTTGAGTGGACGGCACCTATGGTTGTGAGGTGCTGCGACAGTGAGGGACGGTGACAAGGTGGTGCAGGTTTGAGTAGCGACGAGAAATGGTGGCAGGTCGTGATGGGTAGCAATGGTTACAGGGGCTATTCTGGGTTGGTTATGGTGGTGGTTCAGTAGTTATAGGGAACGACTGACGAGGCAAGGTGATTGTTGGTGGGTGGCGGATGATGGCTCGAGGATGGCCGAGCACGGTGGTTAGGTGGGACGATGGCGGGGGCTTCTCGATGGCGTCACTTGGTGACTTATGGCTGTTAGAGTCTCACATGGTCTTTTCTCAATTTTATGGTGCGATTAGATTTATATTCATGTTAGCTTACTCTATTGGATACTAATTGATTTTAGGTTAAAATCTGAAGTATTATCAAAGCTAAAATTCTATCTCTATCACTTATTTCACTAGACTCACCAATTCCGGCTAGACATCTATAAATGAGGTATTAAAGTCTCACATGCATGTTCAATCCTCTATGCGATGCACAACTGCTCACGGCTCGCAGGGGTGGCTGGTGCATGGTTATGGTTGGGTTTGATAGTGAAGTGGTTTGAGGAGTGTTGTGGCTTGCCGTGGTGGTTGTTGGCCCGCAGGGTTGAGGGTGGTGGCTGCTGGGTGAAGACGACGGTAGTGACGGGGTGGCTCCGGACGTGGCTTGTCATTGATAGAGGTTTGCATGGTGGCGAGGATGGTGAAGCTGGTTGCCCTTCGGAGCTCTGATGGGGGTAGGTAGTGGTCTCAGGCGTTGCTTTGGGTTAAAGATGGTGGTGGGTGGTTTGGTGGGCGATGTGCAGAGGCTGTTACGATGGTTCAGGATGCTGGCTTCATGGTGGTGGTCGGTGGTGGTGTTGGAGCTTGGATGTGGTTGGTGATGAGGTGTTGTGTTTTGGCGTGAGGTGCAGGTTTGATTCGCGTGAAGGTGACTCTGCTTGTGGTGTTAATGGGTGAAGATGGGACTGAGAGTTGCTTGATGCATTGGGTTGTTGGTGAAGTGGTTTTTTGTGTTGTTAATGGGTGAAGATGGTGACAATCGGTTGATGCCTTGGGTTGTTTGGGTTGATGCAGAGGTTGATGATGATGGGTTTCTAATGGTGGTTTTAGGTTGAAGAGGTGTTGTGATCAGCTTGCAGTGGAGATGACTTTTTTTAAGGGAGGAAGAAATGACGATGATGATATGCTCCTCTGTTAGCTGTTCTGTCCTCTCTGTGTTTGCAGGCTGCACCGCCCCAAAAGGTGAAGGAGGCTCCTTTAAGTTGACGTTTCATAGGCTCTTTTCTTTTTTTCTTTTTCTTTTCTTTCGTTTTTTTTTTCATCTGCCAAGTTATGGGCTTTGTACATTGGACTACAATGGGTTATGATTTTGGGGATTGGCTTGGGTCAAGAGATTGGGTTATGATTTTTAGAAATTGGGTTAAATTTGGAAAATGAGTTTTGATCTTAAAAAGAAATAGACTTTGAACAAAATAGGTCTTTGCTATTCATGAAATTAAAATAAAATTTTTCTTTTTTTCTATAACTTAGACAAAATTAGATATTCATAATTATAACCCTACAATTACCAGGAAAGTCTCAACATTGTACCTAGAAGGGAATTATGGGAAAATTGTAATTAGCTATCAAAATTATTCTTATATCATTGAATAATTTTTTATTGAATAATTTTTTCACAATATTTACTGTTTGATTAAAAGTTTCTAACATATAGATCATATATATAAAATTTTACATTAATTTAAAATTATTTAGTACTTCATTGATATATGTCAAGATTGACGTAATATATATTTTTAAAATATATGGAAAATAAGAACCACTTGATTACATTCTTATTATGTTTAATTTTTTTAAGATTTGACACAAATAATCTAGGTGTTTAATTAATAATTATAATTCATCGCTTAGATCGATAAAAATTATATTTTTTAAAAAATTATTAAGTGGTGTAAATATGTTAAATTTTATACCAATATAAATTAATCTCTTTTCTCTCTCTCTCTCTCTCTCTCTCTCTCTCTCTCTCTCTCTTCTATATATATATATATATATATATATATATATATAGGACATATCTAGTGAGAAGAGTTTTTATTGTGAGAGTGTGAAAGAGTAAATTTTGGTCATACAACCATATATGGATGGTCAAGATTAAAAGTTACTTGAATGTCATATGACCACTTAAAAAAGTCACATACATTTATGTTCTAATCTTGACCATTCATAAAAGATCTAATGGTCAAGATTATCTCATTTCACCTCTCACAATAAACACTCCTCTCATCTGAGTAAGATCCTATATATACATATATATGGTATATATCTAGTGAGAAAAGTTTTTATGGTGAGAAAGTGAGAGAAGTAAATCTTGACCATACAACTATACATGGATGGTCAAGATTAAAAGTTATTTAAAGGTCATGTGACCACTTAAAATAAACATATATTTATGTTTTAATCTTGATCATTTATAAAAGATCCAATGGTCAATATTCACTCTTCTCACCTCTCACAATAAACATTTCTCTCAGTTGAATAAGATCATATATATATATATATATATATATATAAAGGAACCAACAATAAATGTTTTGTAAATCATCGTATCCTAAAATAAATAGATACTATAACTATATTTAAAAACCGGAGCGGTTTATTTGAAAGTAGTCCACCGTCCAAATCAACATTTTAAAAATTGATTTTCAAAGTTCGTTTTTTCTTTGTTTTTGATTTAGAATTTCAAAGTTCAATGTAGTTAATTTTCGGGTGCTGTTTATGGTGCTCTTAAAAATCCACAGAGCACCGGTGGTAAATAAATCAAAATAACCGTGGATATAATGTAAAAAACATGAACAGCTGTAAATTGTAACTTATAACCCAATGAGCTGGTCAGCAATGATGAGAAAGTACAAATTGCAAGTGATGGTCCTTAGAAAAAAATAGAATTAATTATACAATCATGATTTTTTTATATTATTTTTTCTCACATATTTTTTATATTATTTCTTATAACATTAATTATATTTTTTTTTTATCATTTTTTTCAATTAATCATAATTATTAAATAATAGTATAAATATTAATATTTTTTAAAAAAAAAATAATATGATAACATCATTTTCCTTAATCATAATATAATGCTAGAAGGGTTGGGGACAGATAAAAGGAAAGGGGAGCGTGTTGGGTTGGTAAAAATTTTTGGAGTACTTATGATAAATGATTAATGACAATAGATTCATTATATAAATAGATTAATAGACCAGAGTTAATATGTGAAACTTATATACAAATAATTGATATGATAAGCACTATTAAGGATGGAAGTTTGTCACATTAGCTCATGACTTTCTCCTAATTAAGTTCGTTAATAGTTTAATAAGCAAAATTCATGACTTAATGAGTTGAGCTTGAGTTGAGAGTTTGACCTCCTTTATTCAATGAGCTGAGTATGAGTTTTGCTATGTTCGATACACTAGCTTGTATGTTTGTTCATGTATATACATATATAAATTCTTTATTTAAGATAATAAAATAACCAAGTCACAAAAAAAAGTACTATTTTTAAATTATGAAAATAATGTTAATTAAGGCTTTTAAGAATTAGTGAGAGAAAAAAATGAGGAGAAGAAAAGACTTTTAATATTAAAAACATATTAAATGAGGAGAAGAAAAGACTTTCATTTAACACTTTTACGTAGGTTGGAAAAAAATAAGACTAGAAAAGAAAGTGAGGAGAATTAATAATAATTAACAAATTTTAATGTGTTTTTCCATTAAAAACATATTAAATGTTATTATGTCTATGACCAATAATAATGAAATGAACAAATGTATTTCTTTATTAAAGTAGCCTAATACTCTTTTTGTTCTTTTTTATTTATTTTTTAAAATTTTTTACAAGAATTAAAGATATTATTAAATAATTTTAAATTAAATGAAATATACATGAGTACCCACTAAATCTCTCTCTCTCTCTATGAAAACTTAACATATAATGCTTATACCATAGTCCTATTCAGAGATGCAAGTATGCTCTACACTCGCCCTAATAAAAGGATCTTGTGTATCAGAAAGCCTCTGACCATGGATCCATGCTACGGTCCTCTCCTCTTGACAATAAGACATCTGGTTTATGCTTTGACAAGACAAGAAATAAGCTATGGCAACTTGAATTTGTCCCTAAAAAGAGGAGCCAGTGATGTCTGTCTGTTAGATCGAGAGGCTCCCGGCCAGTATGGTATCAGAGCCTCACCTTTTCCGAGAGGGGTGCATATGATATAAGTATTACATAGAAGGAAAGTAAGAGAGAACCCAGAACAACTATGGAGAACCTAAACACTCACCTTGAAACAGATCAGCCCATCTTACTCACTTATTCCCTTTCATTTCCAAAAAATATTTCCAAAACCCTTTCATCAAAAATTGAAAATCTCATAGAATATTCTTATGTTCCATAAGATGCCCAAATTTCTGAAACCATTACGCCTTTGCTCAGCCCTTATAATATATTTCGCAGAAAAAGATCTACTCTTAGATCTATAAAGAGTCTCATTTCTGCCAAAAGACCTCATGTTAAGGAATATATCCAATCCTCTCGAATGGACCAGTGTTCTTTAGCTGCTTCAAGTAAAGAACAATATGTTGATCTTGAAATAGATAGCATCCGTATAAGATATTGGCAACAAGAAGGATATATTGCTCTCCACTTTGGAGCAGTCCGACTCATTCTATCTCTTCATGGGAGAAAAGGACTAACTGTCACTGTCAGAGTCACTCTGTTAGATTCCAGCTTTCTTCACTATGTGAATGCTGTGATTGGCACTGTACTTACTACTCTCCATGTCGGTAGTATAGTCTTAACCATGTTTCCAAACTACAATATAAGTTTGAAGGACCCCACTCTGCTGCATAGATTCAAGGTCCATGTCCAGATAATTAGAACAAATCAAGTACTTGAAGCACTTTTAGCTACTCTCCATCATCAGATCATTTACTGACTCCAAGATCATTCTATTGATCTTCCTCTACCAACAAGCAATAATAATGCTTTGTTTGTCGTAGCAAACAATCCTGAAGAAACTCCTTCTATCATCCAGATTCCTAGAAGAATTCCCCAAGAACAATTGAAGGAACTCATTCCTCTGGAATGGGTAACCAACTATGAAAACATGCATCTATAAAAAAGACTCATCCAGTCTTCAGAAGCCTATTTCAGGAGATCATCAGTGGATGGAACTGTAAAAACCATTTTTAAGAAACCCGAAGAATCATCCAGTAACAGTTCTCCGACAGTTTTTCAAACATTAACTATCTCTTTAGGAGAAGCAGAAGAGACAGTCCATGTCTACAGTTTCAGACAAAATGGGACTCCCATCTATACCGACAAATATGATGGACACTTCCTCTGGGATGTTGATCCTAGCATGTGTGATCCTGATTGTGATTGTTGGATGCATTCTAGTGATACCTTTGATGAAAAAGAAGAGGAGTACACCCGGAAGAAAAAGAAGAAGTGTAAACCTCCACTTGTTCCCAGAAGAAAGTCAGACCCAGACAATGGTCCTTAGTCTGGCATCCACCAGAAAAAAGATGAACATCTGTGGATTTATAAAAAAAGATTAGAGATTCTTAGAAAAGAAGGACTCATTCCCCCAAAAGATCCCTCTTTAGTAACCTGGTCTCCAAAAGACATAAACTGTCATACTCCCAGTTTGTTCCCTGAACCCATTCGTTGTATAATGTTCTCAAAATCCCCTTATGAATAAAAATTTCCACCATTAGAAAGAAAAACAGACTCTGTGACCAAGGTGACTATAAAACCTTCAATACTTCTACAAGAAGTTCAACCTGATGGAAGAGTCAAACCTTTGACTCAAGCAGAAGAAGTTCTAAATTAGCAATCTGAAAATACCAAAGCTCAAAACACCATCCTCAAAAATATTGATGTCAAAATAGACAAGATTTTTGTTCAGCTAGAAAACACTGATGGAAGACTTGAATATCTCTCTTCAAGGATGAGAAAGTATTACAAAAGTCTTCAAGCAGAAATTTCTAGGCTAGAAGAACACAGGAAGACTGTTTTTGGAGAAGAATCCAATGCAAAGGATAGAGAGATCAGAAGTTTGAAAGCACAGATTAGAGATATGAATAATTTTATTAAGGTAAAAATCTAGGAGAAAGAAAAGACAAGTCCAGATATTCAATCCTTTTTTGCTCCTCCACCATTTCCTGCCTATTATTCACCTTTTCCAAGGTCTCCGTCATACTTCTCTCCTCAACCTTTACCATCTAGATCTCTTCCTACAACATCAGCCTACTAGTCTAAACACAGAACAGAAAAA
Source organism: Ormosia semicastrata (assembly GCA_029884595.1). Taxonomy (NCBI): domain Eukaryota; kingdom Viridiplantae; phylum Streptophyta; class Magnoliopsida; order Fabales; family Fabaceae; genus Ormosia; species Ormosia semicastrata. Next base: position 3,128,364 of record JAQQTO010000022.1, on the reverse strand, counting down.
GCCACATCTTATAAACTCAAGACAGCCAAAAATAGTATCTTGTGAACACCCAATTTTGACCGGACTAAAAAAAGAAAAGAAGTAAAAAAAAATAAAAATAAAGTAATAAAAAAAATAAAAAAATATAAAATAAAAAAATAAAAAAATAGTCACACGCAAGCACCACACTCATGTTCCCACTAACACACACTCACTCCATTTTTTCTTTTCTTTTTCTACTTTGCTCTCCACTCACTCACGTAACACACACCGCTCCTCACTAATTGCACCTACTCCCTCACTAATTCACCCACTCCATTATACAAAGACACACCCACTCCATTATCACCGTCATAGCAACTAATAAAGGAGGACTCATTTTATTTGGGAAAAGTGGCCAACCGGAGGATTGGGATTCACGTCTGGACACTCATCCTCACTATCAAAAACCACCTCTTCATCCTTAAACAAAGAGGACCATCTTCATCTCCATCAACATCCAAACAACCCCTCCAAAACTCATGGATCGCCTTGTTCACCACCATAACCAAAACCTTTCCACCCACCATCTACCATCTTGATCATCCTCTAACCATCCCTTACTCCATTTCAACCAAAACACCACCATAACCGTGACTTTCCTCTCACCACGCCATGACCGTGACCTTTCCCTTATAATCATCTTCCAAACACATATTCATCACCTCTTCCCATCAACCACCAAAAACCCCTATACCGTGAAAATCACCATCAACCACCTATCTTCCTCTCCTTCACCTACCATCGGCCATCATCCACGGCAGCAAGCTCCCTTGGCATCCACCTTCCATCACCCAAGCATTTTCTGCCATCAACCTCCCAGCCGACTATCGAATCCATCCTCTCATCCGACCGTCGGACCGCACAGAAGCCATCAGCCTTTCAACCGACCGTTGAACCCCAGATCCTCCAAACTTCACCCCATTCTCATCACCTTCGCCACCATAAGACCACATCACAACCGACCGTCGGACCGTAATCCTTTAAACCAAATCCATCCCCTCACTCGACCAACTTCACAAAGCCCACCTTCACCTCTAACTCGACCGTCGAACCACCCCGTTACTAGCCCACCTTCACCTCCAACTCGATCGTCGAACCATACCATTGTGACCCTCGACCAACTTCACAAAGCCCACCTTCACCTCTAACCCGACCGTCGAAACCATCCCACAAACCAGACCACCTACCTCTCAAATCTCCAAACCACATTTCAAACACCATCACATACATCGACCGTCGAAATCCAAAGAGCCACATCCTTCCCCTCTCCAACTGTCGAACTTAATCAACTAAATTCCATTACATTCGACCGTCGGACCCCAAAAGCAAGACCATCTACATTCTCCAATTCGACCGTCGAACCGTGAGCTCCACTCCTCTCACCGACAAGCCATCCAAACCTTCACATCATCAACTAAATTCCATTACATTCGACCGTCGGACCCCAAAAGCAAGACCATCTACATTCTCCAATTCGACCGTCGAACCGTGAGCTCCACTCCTCTCACTGACAAGCCATCCCAATTTTCACATCATCAACTAAACTCCATCACATTCGACCGTCGGACCCCAAAAGCAAAACCACCTACATTCTCCAATTCGACCGTCGAACCGTAAGCTCCACTCCCCTCATCGACCTTCAACCTTCCAAACCCAAATAAATCCATTTCTTCCACCGACCGTCGAACCTCAGAGGCCAGTTCTCGACCATCGGACCACAGGAACCAGTTCTCGACCTTCAGAGGCAATTCCCGACCATCGAGCCTCAGGATCCAGACCCCCCAGCATCAACTGTAGGACCTCAGGATCCAGATCCGTCCAGTACCGACCGTCAAACCTCAGACTAGATCCCTCCACAAACGTCCCCTGGTGCGTGCTGTTATTGTTGTCAAAGTCTCCAACTTTTACCTCTTTAAATTGAATTGTGATTGTCTTTTGGGTGTGTGAGGTTGAATCGTGTGGACTGCTATCCATAATGATGCATTTTGGTAAGAAGGGAGAAGGGTAAAGAAGTTAAAAATGATAAACAAAGAAATAATTAAAAAGTTTTTAAAAAAAGGAATAAAAATGGGTTACCTGAGTTGCGACATACTTGCTAACCCTTATATTTTGTAAACATCTCGAGTTGCGACAACTTGATGATTTACATTTTTTTTTCAAGTTAAATCGCTAATTGATAATCTTAAATAAAAATTTCAGTAACAAACTCGATAATCAATGGTGACGTCTCTAGCGTGGCGCGAGCTTCACCTATTTAATCCTTAATTTGGATAATTGAGCCGCGACGGCTTGTTAATTCAAATTTTCAAATTTTTTAATAAAATCAACCAACCCACAAATATTTTTTAAAGAACTACGTAACTTTGAGTTCCCCATTGCACCAGGGGATACGTAGGAGCGCACTAATTTCATTTCGTCACAAGCCAAATTTAAATTTTCACAATTTTGTGATTTCACTTTTTAGTTACAATGTTTGCAAAAAGGGGGTAAAATAAATATTTGCAAGGATTGTTAATAATTTGCACAATTAACCTAAGGTACCGTCTTAGGACGGGTGTGTTAAGGGTGCAGTGGGATTAAGTTTCCACCCTTCCCTAAGCATAACCGACTTCCGAATCCAATTTGGTTTCAAAGACCATTTTCAAAGAGAGGTTTTCCAATTTTTCCAAATTCAAATAAAATTGGTGGCGACTCCATTTTCTCAATTTCATATTTTAAATCATTCGAGTTGCTATTTTCCCGCCGCGATCACCGGTCGCGACAGATGGCGACTCCGCTGGGGAGATTTGGAGAGTCAAGCCTGTTGTTGTTAGTTGTGCAAATTGTTAATAATTTTTATTTATTTATTTTACCCATTTTATCTTCGTTTTTGTTTTCTTTTTGTTTGTAAATGGATTTTATTTATTTTTGTTTTATGTAAATATCTGATAGCATTATCTTATGTATATTGTTACTTGTATATATTTGTGCATAATTGTTGAAACCTTAGGATAGATGATTCTTTGCTTATTGTATATATGTTTTTTGCGAGGTTAGGGGTAGTTTCTTTTTAAATTTTCGTACAGTGTTTGTACGCTCCCAAAGACCCATCGCACCTACACGTAAAGCACACACATTCGAGTGGGGCCCTATACCCGGGTCTGAGTGAAGCCTAAGTTAAGTAGAGGTTGCGTAGTGGTAGCCATTTTGGATGTACTTCCTGTTTGGTTATCGCGAAAACCTCATCTAGAGTGCGCCTTTTTCATGAATGTCCCACACCTAGTTGGTTTACCCACTATTTCGTGGTCAACATTCTGAAATAGGACTTGGCTCTAGAGACCTTTAAAATAGAAAAGCCACCCTATGAAAGTTCTCACGAATCAGAAGGACTCTTAGATCTTTAGGATAGAGAGTCCCAAGTTTAAGGCAACCTCATTAGGACACAAAGGGAGCGAACTTCTTCTTTCCTCATGCCATCCATTCTTAAAAAAAAAAAAACTTAAAAAAATACATTTTCTTACATTCTTAAAAAAAAAATCATCTTGCATTTTTTAACCTCAAAAAAAAAAACTTGCATTTTCATGACATTGCATAAAGAAAATCATGCATTCCTAGCATTCAAAAAAAAAAATCATGCATTTTCATGACACTCCAAGCATTCTAAAAAAAAAAAAATCATGCATTTTCATGCCATCCTTAGCGTTTAAAAAATAAAAAAAAAATAAATCGACATTCTCATAAAAAAAAAAATTTTTCATACATGACATCTTTAGCATTCTAAAAAATATATATAAAAAAAATAAATAAATCATGCATTTCATTCCATGCATTTGAAAAGAAAATATTTTCATTTCATTCATCTCATCTTATGCATGACATTCCTTGTATGATGTTACCGTGTTCGCAACTATTGTGCGACTAAGGAAAGAAGACACCGCCTCAAACAGCTTTCAAGAACTTCCGAGAGAATGCAGAAATGGAAGTGATGAACCTTCTCCATCCGCATTATGAATAAAAAAAAAAAAAAAAAAAGACAATTGTGTACCAACAATGAGGTAGGTAGTGCCATTAAATTTTATCGGGAGCATGTGGAGACAACAAATCTGCGAAAATCTTGCAGTATGGATTTTATTGGCCTTCTTTATTCAAGGTCTGTTACACCTTTTGCAAAAGTTGCGAAAATTGGTCAATAAAGTTTTGCTTTAAGATTATCATCTGCGCCTACTCCTTGGAAAAATTGAGATCTAGGTGGCGCGATTCTTTTGTTGTCAAACACGTGTATCTTATGGGGGCCATAGACAATGAGAATCCTAGGAATGGTATTGTACTTAAAGTTAATGGACCAAGACTCGACCATTTCTGGAACATCAAGTTGTTGAGTTCTCTGTGTTCCCGGTTAAATGGCGGATAACGGTACTCCGTGACTCTCGAGTCGGTTTGTCTTTCAGTTTCCCAAAATAACTGAACCCTTCTTCTCCTTCAAAATAGATGTCATTCTTTCAAACCTGAGCAAATATTTTCTTTCTCTTCCTCAAAATGCTCTGAGAAAAATCTACAAAGTTCGATGTGAAAGATTGAGACTGTTAATGCACAAAGGTATGCCGAAGATGATGTATCTTTGGATAATTGAAGCAAAGGTCCGATTAGCGGTGAGTCCTCAATTTCATTGGACTCATATATACCCTAGATCTTGGAAGAAGTTCATATTCTAAAAGGAGAAGAGCAAAAAGGTTACAAGTCTGTCACAAATGTGGACGATGGAACCGTAACAAGCGATGTCGTACTTTGGGGATGGTTTCCGCAAATAGAGAAGATAAAATTTTCTTCATTAAGAATGGACTGAGTAAGGAGTCATTAGATAATATCTTATTGACTCTTGAAACGCATTCTTGTGGAGTTGTGCAGCGTGAACTTCTTAGATTGTGGAATCTCTTCAAGGACGAACAAGAGCGTTATAGTCTTGGGGATCTGACTCAAAAAGACCCTGTTTGCCAATTTATAAGAAAATTGGATGAGAAGCTTATCCTCGACTCATAGAAGGCGTGTAAGCCGTTTCTGGACGTGAAACTAGAGGAAGATATGAGCCACAATCACAATAACATGTATATATTATCTTTCAAAAAAAAAAAAAAAATGAAAAAAATGAAAAAAAAATGATGAAAAAAAAATGAAAAAAGGGTGAAACTTCGGTTGTACTTGGTCTTTAATTAGATTAGGGGCCCTTGCCGCTGGGTAGTGGCAGACCGGCGTCATTGACTTCAGTGGACCTTCGCACGCCGGTCGGTAAATAAGGTTCGTGTGCCATGCTCTGCAGAGAGAGTGCGCAAGCATTCCTGTGTTTTAACCAAAGGCTCGCTTGTTGATGGACGAAAAGAAGCGTCCGTGTTTGCATTCTCGCGTGACAATGCCTTTGAGTGAATCCCGTGATTTAATGCCATGGGCTCTTCAAATGACCTCTCACCGGGCCGTGGTCGTTGGTGGTAGGCGTCAGATTTACGCACTTTAATTAGTGGCGTCGTAGCTCAATCCAAAATATCCCACAAGCGGGAGGGAGAAGAATGCCCAGTTGGGTTTGAGCCGTCTTGGTATTACTGCACTCATGACGCGCAGTATAAAGATCTGCCATGAAACTTGTACATAAAGGTATGTAATCATTTGTTATTATTTTATCTTTGTATGATTTTGTTGAATTTTGGTTTTGGACAGACGATCCTTTGGATAGGATCCTTCGGGGGTCTCTAGACTTCTTTACCCTGATGGTTTTCTCGAAGTCAAAAAAAAAAATCTTAATTTCAAACTTTTCTGACAACAGCCAACCTACCCATATAGGTGCTATCATTACTTTTTCTATTCTCTTCCCTATTTAAACACTACATTTCCTTCAACTCAAAATCATTCAAAGGAAGTATAAGTGTAAAATGGAGGGAGCTTCTTCTTCTTCTGTTCATAAACTTACCAATATCTGTGTATTTTGTGGGTCAACTTATGGGAAGGGTTTAGAGTATGTAGACGCAGCAATCACTCTTGGTCGAACACTTGTTGCGAGGAAAATTCATTTAGTATATGGGGGAGGCAGCATTGGGTTAATGAAGGCTGTATCACTTGCTGCTCATGCAAAAGGCAGTCAGGTTTTAGGTATCATTCCTAGACCTTTAGCTCAACAGAATATCATTGGAAAAACAATTAGGGAGGAGCTTCAAGTATCATCTATGGATGAACGAATGAAGACAATGCTAAGAAAATATGATGCATTTATAGCCTTACCAGGTGGTTTTGGTACTTTGGAAGAAATTTTCCAAATTGTCTCTTGGGCTCAACTGAACATCCACCATAAACCCATAGGTTTGTTGAATGTTAATAATTTCTTTGATCTTTTGTTATATTTTCTTGACCATCTTTGTGGAACAGAAATTCATCACACTTTCGGCAAAGACAACTCCTTATTTTTGCTTCCACTTGTTGATGAGTTGATTGATAAATTAGAAGCTTTTGTTTATAAACCTGATCCATAGAATACTCGAGATAGATTGGTCAAGACGGTAGCAAGAGAGGCAACAAGGGAGGGGAGGCAACAAGGAGCAAGAGTGTGATTTGTCACTTCATCTATAACTTTCCTTTATCTTTAGTTTTATTTATCGTACTTTGATTTCTGTTTAAATTTGTGTGAAGTTTTTCTTTTCAGTAATTGCAGTAACAGGTAATATATTCTATCCTTTACCTATCTATGTTTTGACATTGAGGACAATGTTATGATCTAGTTGGGGGGAAGGATGGTTGTGTAAAAAAAAAACAAAACAAAAAAAAACAAAAAAAAACAGAAAAATTCAAAAGTGTGTTTGTTAATATGTTTGTTGTGTTTGTCATCAATTAACAACAAAAGTAAATAGGGATGGCAGAGTAAAGAGTAATTTTACTCTTGATACGCATCAAAAAAAAATTGATGGCAGAGTAAGGAGTGTTTTTAGGTAGTAATTAATTAGTATTAAATTGTGGAAGTACTAAAGTTTTATTATTTGGTTTCTTTTCAGGGTCTATTGCATCACTGACAGTGTGCTTCTTTTCTGCTTGGCGTTAATTCACCTCTTATCAGGTTGTTTTGCTCTTTTCTATATCTCTCTTACACATTGAGGACAATGTTATGATCTGGTTGGGGGGAAGGATCGTTGTGTGCCTAAATATAAAAACAAAAAAACAAAAACAAAACAAAAAAAATTTAAAAGTGTGTTTGTTAATATGTTTGTTGTGTTTGTCATCAATTAACAACAAAAGTAAATAGGGATGGCAGAGTAAGGAGTAATTTTTCTCTTGAGACGCATCTTAATTGGTGGCAGAGTAATGAGTGTTTTTAGGTAGTAATTAATTAGTATTAAATTGTGGAAGTACTTAAGTTTTATTATCTGATTTCTTTTTAGGGTCTGATGTGGCACTGACTGTGTGCTTCTTTTCTGCTTGGCGTTGATTCACTTCTTATCAGGTTGTTTTGCTCTTTTCTATATCATATTGAGGATAATGTTATGATCTGGTTGGGGGAAGGATGGTTATAAAAAAAAACAAAAAAAACAAAAAAAAAAACAAAAAAACAAAAAAATAAAAAAAAAAACACAAAAAACACAAAACAAAAAAACAAAAAAAAAAAAAAAAAAAAAAAAAAACAAAAAAAACAAAAAAAGGTGTGTTTGTCAGTAATTTTCTAAACCAGTTAAGGATGGTAGAGTAGGGAGTAAATTTTACTCTTGAGACGCATTTTAGTTGAGGTAGATAACTAGTTTGTGTGGAAGTAGCAATTGAAATTTAGGAAATTTGCATGATTGAGTTAATTGTCTTCTTTCTTAAAAATCATATGGTTATGAATGTTGAATTGGTGGACTGAGAATGATAGAACTATATCTTGTGAGATCTTGAGCCTAATGGATGGATTTAACATTTATGCCATTATCTTATTTCTTGTGTGATTTTCACTCATGATAATGATTACTCTAGAACTTGCTTTGATTCTTTTTGAGGCTACGTTTCACTTGCATGCATGAACATGATTGAGGCCCTCTTTCTTAGCCAGTTTAACCAAATAGCCAACCTTGTTTTCAATATGATATTAAGCACTCTTTTGACTTCTTGAAAATTTTCTGATTCTTGCCAACCTTGTATATTTTCCTTTACTTAACCCCTTTGAGCTTATTTGACCATTCTTTGTTTCTAACTCATTACGTGCCTTAAATGAAAAACCATGTTCTAACCCAACCTTAGGGAATAAGAGAGCATTGACTTTGTTATTTGATGAGTTCTTGAACAAGTGTGGAGGTGCATGTGCAGATTGGTTATATAAAAAAAAGAAAAAAAAAAGAAAAAGAAAATATGTTTCTATAAAAAAAAAAAAAAAAGAGTGATTATTGCTACAATCAAAAGAATACACCATGTGATATATTCATAGCTAGAATGAGGGTGGATGATTGGAAATAACAGGGAATAGAAGGAGAATGTTCAAGCCTAAAGGAATTCAATTTACCAATTGATCTTTAACAAAACATTAGTTAGATATTGGTCATTGTCCCTATGAGAAAAAAAACTAAGAAAATCTTGGGAAAATTAGATCAATGTTCTCAAACATCTTCTCCACTCTAACTGTATCATAATGCTCTTCTATTCTCTTTGGTATTTAACTTGACATATCCATATTACTTCCACCTTTACCTTGACCTCACTACAACCTTGAATAAAGTCCTCATGATTTGTGTGTGCATGTGTTTTGAGTAGTGGAGAAGTAGAAGATAAGCAAGCTTATGGTAATGCAATTTTCATGGGTTGAATTGAGTGAAATACCTACCTTTTAAACACTTGAGAGATTGAGAGTAAATTCTGTGAGGATCTATCATTCTTTACTCATGTTTTTCAATTGAAGTATCCTTGCTTATTGATTTGAGATGTGAAGATGTGTTACCTCATGAATGTTTTAATTACTTGAATTATTAATTGCTCTTCGTTCTTGAATGTCATTTGCAATTGAGTCTTTTAGAGTTTTTACCTTTTGAGTTTGTTTTGTTTTTCTTTGTTCCCTAGTTTTGGTTTTTTCTGTTTTGCCCGAGGACGTGCAAAAGAGTAAGTGTGGGGGGTGTTTGATAATTAATGATGTACATGATTGTTTAATCTTGACTCGAGCGAAAAAAAAAATCTTTTGATTTTCTTGCTATTTTACTTCTTGTGTCTTTAACCATTGTAAATAACATCCTTTCTCGTAGTCAAACTTCTAAGAACAATCTGAAGTTGTTCGTTTCTTCCTGTTGTACTTTTTGAATTCATGAGTGTCTGTGACATAATGCTTCGGTAAAGTGAACATGAGTACAACGCCATGATTTGACCATCTAATGGTAATTTCTTATTGACCAATTCAGATCGAAGAGATCTTGGAAATCCCAATTGATGGAAGAGGAGGTACCCGAGCAAAAAAAAAAAAGTCATTAGGTTGAAAACCCGAAAGGGCGGCCTAAACAAAAGTTAAAAAAAAAAAAGAAGGAAAAGAGCCTTTAGTCTGAAAACCTGAAAGGTCGGTCTAAACAAAAGTTAGGGCAAATAGATGGACAAAATCTCAGAGGAAATTGGCCTGAAACACCTTGAAGGGTGCACCCAAACTGGGGCAATTTTGAATTGCGTGTGATCAGCTACACAGGGGCAGTTTTGTTTGCATTTAGTTGGCCATCTTGGGGCAAAATTTTTGAAGGATTAAGGAGAAGGCTGTGTTGAAGGAAGTAGCAAGCGGTGACAGTGATTGAGTTATCAAAGCGATTCTTGGAAATCAATGATGAGAGTTAAAGTTAAACACTTTGGGCAAAAAAAAAAATTTCTCTCAAGGAGTCAGTCAAGTTCATCTCATTCCTTGAAAGGAGAGTTGAAAGTGGCAAACAAAGAAAGAGAAAGAAGAAGAAAAAGAGAAGAAAGGATGAGTAAGAATGATTGAAGTTATCGGTCCAACGAGCAAAAGCACGTGAACTAGGGGTTTGATTGGTCAAAACTTTCCAAAAGTCACCGTCGGTTCAAAGTTTTTTTTTTAATAAAACTAAAACAAAAAAAAAGAAAAACAAAAAAAAAGAAGGAAAAGAAGAAGAAGAAGGAAAGAACCGAAGGGTCTAAGGAAGAAAAGCATGTGAATAAAGTTTGAGTGGTCAAAGCTTTCCAAAGTCGTCCTTGGTTCGAATGCTTTTAAATAAAATTTAGAAAATAAGAAAAAAATAAAAAAATAAAAAAAAAACAGAAAAAGAAAGAGAAGAAAAATCTTGTTTTCTGGGACTCAGTTGCCTATTTGTGTTCATTTTAATTTCTGTCAATTCTTTTGAGCGCATCGACTCCATGCATTTTAATTTCTGTTAATTCTGTTGAGCGCATCGGCTCCCTGCATTCCATGCATTTTCAATTCTTTTGAGCGCATCGGCTCCATGTATTTTAAATTCTATTGAGCGTATCGGCTCCTTGCATTTTACTTTCTGTTGAGCGCATCGGCTCCATGCATTTTAATTCCTGTTGAGCGCATCGGCTCCATGTATTTCACTTTTTGTTGAGCGCATTGGCTCCATGCATTCCATGCATTTTAATTTCGGTTGAGCGCATCGGCTCCATGCATTTAAATTCTGTTGAGCGCATCGGCTCCATCCATTTTCATTTCTGTCAATTCTTTGAGCGCATCAGCTCCTGTCTGTTAAATTCCTGTCTTTTATTTTTGAGCGCATCGGCTCCTGTCTTTTACTTTTGAGCGCATCGGCTCCCTGTCTTTTACTTTTGAGCGCATCGGCTCCTGTCTGTTAAATTCCTGTCTTTTATTTTTGAGCGCATCGGCTCCTGTCTTTACTTTTGAGCGCATCGGCTCCTGTCTTTTACTTTTGAGCGCATCGGCTCCCTGTCTTTTAATTCCTGTCTTTTAATTTTGAGCGCATCGGCTCCTGTCTGTTAAATTCCTGTCTTTTATTTTTGAGCGCATCGGCTCCTGTCTTTACTTTTGAGCGCATCGGCTCCTGTCTTTTTTTATTTTTGAGCGCATCGGCTCCTGTCTTTACTTTTGAGCGCATCGGCTCCTGTCTTTTACTTTTGAGCGCATCGGCTCCCTGTCTTTTAATTCCTGTCTTTTAATTTTGAGCGCATCGGCTCCTGTCTGTTAAATTCCTGTCTTTTATTTTTGAGCGCATCGGTTCCTGTCTTTACTTTTGAGCGCATCGGCTCCTGTCTTTTACTTTTGAGCGCATCGGCTCCTCGTTTTTTTAATTCTGTCTTTTAATTTTGAGCGCATCGGCTCTGTCTGTTAAATTCTGTCTTTTTTTTTTTGAGCGCATCGGTTCTCGTCTTTACTTTTGAGCGCATCGGCTCTTTGTCTTTTACTTTTGAGCGCATCGGCTCCTGTCTTTTAATTCTGTCTTTTAATTTTGAGCGCATCGGCTCCTGTCTGTTAAATTCCTGTCTTTTATTTTTGAGCGCATCGGCTCCTGTCTTTACTTTTGAGCGCATCGGCTCCTGTCTTTTACTTTTGAGCGCATCGGCTCCTGTCATTTACTTTTTGAGCGCATCGGCTCTTGTCTTTTAATTCCTGTCATTTACTTTTTGAGCGCATCGGCTCCTATCTTTTAATTCCTGTATTTTAAATTCCTGAGCGCATCGGCTCTATGCATTCCATGCATTTCACTTTCTGTTGAGTGCATCGGCTCCATGCATTCCATGCATTTCACTTTCAGTTGAGCGCACTGGCTCCCTGCATTCCATGCATTTTAAATTTCTGTCAATTTCTTTAAGCGCATCGGCTCTATGCATTCCATACATTTTAATTTCTGTCGAGCGCATTGGCTCCATGCATTTTAACTTCCTGTCATTGTTCTTACTTTGTGTTGCATTTATCCTCTTATGCATTGCCGGACAAAATTGGAGTTCATTTCTTTACTCGTTTCTTACGACGATAAAATGAAAAACCACAATTTTTCTTTTTTTATCTAATAAGAAACAAGTAAAAAGGGGCAATCAGAACACCCAATTTTGACCGTACTAAAAAAAAAAAAAGAAGTAAAAAAAAATAAAAATAAAGTAATAAAAAATAAAAAAATATAAAATAAAAAAATAAAAAAATAGTCACATGCAAAGACCACACTCATGTTCCCACTAACACACACTCACTCCATTTTTTTTCTTTTCTTTTTCTACTTTGCTCTCCACTCACTCACGTAACACACACTGCTCCCTCACTAATTGCACCTACTCCCTCACTAATTCACCCACTCCATTATCACCTGGCTGCTAGCAACTAATAAAGGAGGACTCATTTTATCTGGGAAAAGGGCCAACCGGAGGATTGGGATTCACGCCTGCAGACACTCATCCTCACTATCAAAAACCACCTCTTCATCCTTAAACAAAGAGGACCATCTTCATCTCCATCAACATCCAAACAACCCCTCCAAAGCGTGGACCCCTTGTTCACCACCATAACCAAAACCTTTCCACCCACCATCTACTATCTTGATCATCCTCTAACCATCCCTTACTCCATTTCAACCAAAACACCACCATAACCGTGACTTCCCCTCTCACCATGCCATGACCGTGACCTTTCCCTTATAATCATCTTCCAAACACATATTCATCATCTCTTCCCATCAACCACCAAAAACCCCCTATACCGTGAAAATCACCATCAACCACCTATCTTCCTCTCCTTCACCTACCATCGGCCATCATCCACGGCACAAGCTCCCTTGGCATCCACCTTCCATCACCCAAGCATTTTCTCGCCATCAACCTCCCAGTACCGACCGTCGAATCCATCCTCTCATACGACCGTCGGACCGCACAAGCCATCGGCCTTTCAACCGACCGTTGAACCCCGGATCCTCCAAACTTCACCCCATTCTCATCACCTTCGCCACCATAAGACCACATCACAACCGACCGTCGGACCGTAATCCTTTAAACCAAATCCATCCCCTCACTCGACCAACTTCACAAAGCCCACCTTCACCTCTAACTCGACCGTCGAACCACCCCGGTTACTAGCCCACCTTCACCTCCAACTCGGCCGTCGAACCATACCATTGTGACCTCGACCAACTTCACAAAGCCCACCTTCACCTCTAACCCGACCGTCGAAACCATCCCATAAACCACCACCTACCTCTCAAATCTCCAAACCACATTTCAAACACCATCACATACATCGACCGTCGAAATCCAAAGAGCCACATCCTTCCCCTCTCCGACTGTCGAACTCAATCAACTAAATTCCATTACATTCCACCGTCGGACCCCAAAAGCAAGACCATCTACATTCTCCAATTCGACCGTCGAACCGTGAGCTCCACTCCTCTCACCGACAAGCCATCCAAACCTTCACATCATCAACT